>CM063246.1:6811588-7171501 GCA_032158295.1 Pycnopodia helianthoides
AATAAACAAACTATAAAACCCAACACAGCACTAATGAAGGTCACTCAAAAAGAGTACATTTGAACATAACTTGTAAATTCCTGTAAATACAAAAAAACCAAAGGAAGATTAGGAATACACTAATAAAAACTAAGAAAACATACACACGAAAACAAAAACAAAAGTCGTACTTATCAGAAACTATGCAGAGAGGTGACTTAATGAGAAAAAATACACACCTCAAGAACTCCTGAAATCTAGATACTATAAAGGAAAGTGTCTATCCATGAATGTATGAACCATTAAACATCTACATGTATAACAACTGGCAAGTAAAATTATCAACAACAACATAAGTATTAAGTCCAATTCAAGTGATGATATGCAAGCTTTTTACACAGAGAACTCCCTTATTATTGTCAAGTGTCTAATCACATATAAAACTAAAGCAATACATAATAAATGGGAGACTGGACAGTGCCCACCATTCGTTATGGGTGACCACACATGGATTAAACATAAACAGCACAGAAGGTCAACGGATGAACTAACTATGTTGACCAGACAATGGTTCCAAATAAACATATTCATTAATCAATGCATATTCATGAATTAGCCACCAGCTGCATATCCTTCAGGGCCTGGAGATAATTACTCTACCAGAAGATTGGAATGCAAACAAAACCACCCAGGGATTCACCAGAGCTAATTTTCCCACAGTGGCTTATGTGTGCAGAATATATAAAACACACCAATCATAGTAAATTTAAAATATAATGAAAAGTTTGATCACAACACTTTTCATCAGTGCTTCCAAACTAAACAAATCTGACAACTACAGTAAATAAAGTACAAACTAGACATGTTTGCATTTGTGCACAAATGCCAAGCTGTTTCGCAATAACATTTTCAAATTACTCAAGTAAATAAGAAAGTCTTTTTGTATTCAAAGCAGTTATGATGTATCAAGCCTGTTTAAAAAAGAATTTGGATTATACCACGTTTTATTAGCAATTTGTGACAAAAAGGTGCAAAAAATGAAAAAAATCATAAAAAATCATTTGATGATGTCATCATGACGTCATCATGACGTCATTTCAGAATTTACAAGAACTTGCCAATATCTAACAACCTACTAAGTTTCAACATGATCGCACTTATACATCCGGAGATATACGACTTCGAAAAAGGCATCTTTAATGCTGCGTCACGTGACCCCGATGACGTCATTGATCTGAAATTTCACACATATGATGGCTGCCTGACGGTCAACATATGTGTCAATTTTGAAGTGATTACACAAAACTTCCCTACACACATCTTCCAAAAATCAATTTTTAACAGTTTTCAACCTGCCGCTAGAGGGCGCTCGTGTGTATCATGACGTCATCGGTATGTTTTTTAAACGCACACCCTTGCCAGACACTAACATCGTTGAAAGCATGTTCATAACATTTAGCACTTTTGAATTACAAGGCACTTCCGGTTTCGACCGGAAGTAGAGGTCAAATGAGGTCATGCACACTGAATAAAATGAAGACCTAATTTATCCCTATACAATGCCGCAAACAGAAACCTACGGTCTCTTGAGGCTGATTTGATATGGATTTTCAAATATTTAAAATAGAAACTTTTAAGATGACGTCACGTGACAGGTGATGACGTCATCATGACAAATTTCTTTTAGGCACTCCCGTGCACCAATACCAATCATCACTGAAAGTTTCATTGCAATTGCTCTTTAGGAACTAGGCAAAAGGCCGCTTAGAACGAATCGTGCCTTATGTCAATGACTTCCTGTCTAAAACAGGAAAATAAAACTAGACATGTTTGCATTTGTGCACAAATGCCAAGCTGTTTCGCAATAACATTTTCAAATTACTCAAGGAAATATGAAATTCTTTTTGTATTCAAAGCAGTTATGACGTAACAAGCCTGTTAAAAAAAGAATTTAGATTATACAATGTCCACATAGCAATTCATGACTTAAAGGTGCAAGAAGATTTAAAAAATCATAAATAATCATCTTATGACGTCATCATGACGTCATTTCAAAATTTACAAGAACTTGCCAATATCTAACAACCTACTAAGTTTCAACATAATCGCACTAATACTTTAGCAATTTATGACAAAAGGGTGCAAAAAATGAAAAAAATCATAAAAAATCATGTGATAATGTCATCATGACGTTATTTCAGAATTTACAAGAACTTGCCAATATCTAACAACCTACTAAGTTTCAACATGATCGCACTTATACATCCGGAGATATACGACTTCGAAAAAGGCATCTTTAATGCCGCGTCACGTGACCCCCGATGACGTCATTGATCTAAAATTTCACACATATGATGGCTGTCTGACGGTCAACATATGTGTCAATTTTGAAGTGATTACACAAAACTTCTTCACACACATCTTCAAAAAGTCCATTTTGAAGAGTTTTCAACCTGCCGCTAGAGGGCGCTTGTTTGTATCATGACGTCATCGGTACTTTTTTTTAAGTGCACACCCTTGCCATAAAAGTTTCATTGCAATTGCTCTTTAGGAACTATGCAAAAGGCCGCTTAGAACGATCGTGCGTTATGTCAATGACTGAAATGACTGAAACACACAAAATAAAAAAAACAATAATACAAAAACTTTAACTAAAACAAGAGCTGTTTCACTGCAAAGCGAAACAGCTAAAAACTACAGCTCAATTGCATTTGTGAACAAATGCACAGCTGTTTCGCCGAAATTGTTTTCGAATTACTCAAGTGAATATGAAAGTTTGTAGTGTTTACATAATCAAGTTATTATGACAATATTTAATGCCTAATTAGATCGAATTCATTGTCTATATATCTTTTAAAACTGTACCTTTAAGATAATATAACCTGTCAAATGATGACGTCATGATGACGTCAAATTTTTTTTGAATCAGTTATAACATATAAAGCCTGTTTAAAAAATAATTTTGATGATAGCATGTTCCTTTAGCAATTTCTGACTTTAAGGGGCAAAAAATGTAAAAAATCATAACAAATCGTGTGATGACGTCATCATGACGTCATTATGAGTTCAACAAAAGCTTGCCAGTATCTAACGACTTGCCAAGTTTAAACTTGATCAAATCTATACTTTTGGAGATATACAACTTCAAAGTTTGCACATTTAATGTCACGTCACGTGACCCCTGATTACGTAATCAATCTAAAACTTTGTATATATGATGGCTGCCTGAAGATCATCATGTGTATCAATTTCGAAGCGATTACATCAAACTTCGCCACACACATCTTCTCAAAGTGCATTTTGAACAGTTTTCCAACTGCCACTAGAGGGCGCTCTTGTATATTATGACGTCATCGGTATTTTTTCTTAACTGCCTTCCGTCGCCGGACACTAACATCGTTGAAAGCATTTTCATAACATTTAGCACTTTTGAATTACAAAGGCACTTCCGGTTTCAACCGGGAGTAGAGGTCGCGTGAGGTCACGCACACTGAATAAAATGAAGACCTAATTCATCCCTACCCAATCCCACAAACAGAACCCTACGGTCTCTTGTGGCTTATTCGATATGGATTTTCAAATATTTAAAATATACAACTTTAAGATGACGTCACGTGACAGGTGATGACGTCATCATGACGAATTTCTTTTAGGACCCTCCTTGCACCAATGCCTTTCATCACTGAAAGTTTCATTGCAATTGCTCTTTAAGAACTATGCAAAAGGCCGCTTTGAACGAATCGTGCATTATTTCAATGACTTCCGGAAGTCTGAAAAATACAAATTAAAAAAAAAATAATAAAAAAAAATTTTATTAACGAAAACAAGAGCTGTTTCGCTGCGCGCTACGCTGCACGAAACAGCTAATGATAATACACCTCAATCAAAGTAGCAACAGCATTGTGTGTGGAGTTATCACCCAGTTATAAGAAAATAAGTAGAAGAATACATTTGAAAACTTAAAGAAACATTACAGAATTGGTAAGAAAAAAACTTGTAAAATATACTTTTGATCACAGATTTACACAAAACTTACACGGTCTAATGATGATGATAGTAGAAAACATCCCTTGAAATATTTCTGTCTGAAATGTCATATTTGATGAGAAATGAATAAACTAATTTTCCGATTGGAGTTTATTGTGAGCGTTTTATTCATATGTTGAATCTATATGATTTCATGCAAATGTGTAATCGGTTTTTCACTATTTTCTCGTGACCCAGACGGTCGATCGATCTCAAACTTCTACAGGTTTGTCAGTTTATGTATATGGTGGATTACATAAAGTGCTTACACACCCAGCAACTGTTTTGTTAGCAAAACCAATTCTGTAATGTTCCTTTAAAAAAGAAAGCTAAATCAACTCTGTGACCAATTCTCCTCAACTCTTCATAAAAGGGAATCTAACAAACCTGTCTCCCTTGTCAATTAGTCTCAGAATAACGTTAAAATGCGTTTTCCATGCTCTCAACCGCATGACTTCCATCCATACCCTATCACAAAACCACACTCCGAATACATACGCAAACTCTTGAAGCTGGTTTTAGGAAGAAACTGCTTCCAATTCTGTGACAACTACTAGCTATTTGCAAAAAAATTGGATGTGCCATGGGCTCAACTGCAAGCCCGGATATAGTGATATATCACACTACATGTATATGATCTGGAAAAACAAATCCTCCAACAGGCTGATCACATCCTAACCTGGTAGCGTTATAGAGACGATATTCTTGTCATCTATGACAGTATACTCTTGACAATTTCAAGAATCTGATCCATTCTATGAATCAAATGCACCCTACCCTCAAATTTACTTTTGAGGCATCTGATACTTCAATCAACTACCTGGACCTATCACCAAGCCCACGGAAGCCAACCAATACCTACACAAAACATCATCACACCCCCTACATGTGATCAAGGCATTTGTATACAGAGAAACCCTCCATTATGCCAGAAACACCGACAATGAAGATGATTTTCTGGTCAAAGTGAATAACTTCTCTTAAAAACTAACAGCAAGAGGCTATGTACAACACATGTAGTACGATACATCAGAGTAAACAAAATCACAAACAAAGTATCTTTTAAAAGAACGCAGCAATCTGATTCACAAACGGCAGAAGAAAAAGGAAAACAAAACTCTGATGGTCTTCACAACCACATACGATCCTTGTATCAACCACGGTGACCTTAACCATGCAATCAATAAACACTGGCCAATGATACAACGCAATGAAACACTCCAGAGGATTTTTTGGAGACGGTCATCATGATGAAGCACTAGAAATCCTGAACTCCTTATTGGAGGAACAAGTCACAGACAAACAAGGACCTCCAGTAAAACCTCGAACCGAAGCCTCTCAAATCAACCCTACTGTCTACATAACAGACACGAGACATACTGATTCTTCCAGAATCAACTAAGTGCAACTGATGATTGCCCATTTGAGGCATAAAAACATATTATTTCTACCCGAGAATCTGAAAAAATATTCTCAGCTTCATTTTACACCAGTTATAACCACTGACTAAAAAGTCTTGTTTGTTCCTGGTCACATCCCCACTAAAAACCCCAGTCAATATGACACAATATGAATACAATACCCCGACACGAACCACATCCATAAAACATATAATCATAATTTTACGGTTTTATGTTTTTTAAGTCAACTAGTCTTGGAGTGTCACTGAGTTGGACAGCGCCATCATTTATCAATCATCAACGTTAATAATAATGTTCAGGGGTAGAAAAATCCTGCTTTCGTCGCTAAAATGTAATATTGAGGTACTATTAAAACATGATGCAAACAAGAGTATGGAATGCCTAAAGTAACAAAACTACATGTGGTTCAGGAGTTATGATTTTTTTCAAATACCAAACTTTTATTTAATGTAACTTGACACCTGATGACACCATCATGTCACAACTTATCCTGAAACTAAAAGTTAGTCTAACTGCATGTCATCTTTCCAGTTGACACAAGCTTTGCAACTGTGCATTCGTCTCCGGACAATCGTCGTGCAGAAGAAGAAAAACTTTTAAAAACCAAATTGAACACTAACAACAGGTGTTCAGCTGTTGCCTGAACACCTAATTTAAGTAAGGGAGTACATTTTGATGACAGTAACGACATGACAATTTCCCAGAACAAGGCAGCAAAGTCTCAGTTGTAAATCCTGCCAATAAATAATGGAACTTCAGAAAAACATTACTTTTTTATAACTGACAGGGAGGCCATCAGATCCAAGAAATGGCAATTCTTACATTCTTCTTAGGATTATGTTATCAGCTTAGAGGTTTTATCCCTTAATGTTCAGTGTAGAATTTAAGTACAATTCGGAAATACACTCTTTTGAATAGTCAGAATTCTTATTTTTACCACAGGACATGACATTTCTAAGACAGAAATTTGTTTGGTTATGACCTTAGGGTGAATCAAGATGGGAATGAAATAGACTGAGAAAATGCTTTATAGCTTCTTTTCAATACCGATAATTGCAGTGAAGGTATTATTATTAAAACTGCACACTTAAGCATGTGTACACAAAATGTCTACCACTAATTGAGTTCAAAGGAAAAGGAAAAAACACAAGTCACCCTTTTTAGATGTGCACTACACATTTCATGAGGGTGGTAATTCCATGCTGCTGTGATGAGGCTGTGAGGGAGACTCCTGTTTTTAACTGTGTTTATTTGCATTTTGTTTTAATTACTTCACTCATTAATATAAAACAAAATCTGGCTTCTGTCTAATCCAACTTCATATCATCGAGAAACATACTGCCAAAGTTGTAAGGCCAGACTTAATCAGTTGACAAGTTGTGATTTATTCCATATTGTAATTGATTTTTCACCACTTAAGTCATACCTAGACCCTCTAAAAAGCTGTGGGCTTGAACAAAAATGGAAACAAAATTTGTGCATTGTTGCATTTCACACTGGTAGAAAGTAGCTCTTTTTTGATTGTTTTTAAAATAAGAAAACAAAAAAGGAAACAAATTATTACTCAGCTTTTTCCTTGGTATTTGTACAGAGGTGCAGACACTTTAGTATGATGAAGCAGCAGACTGGTTGTTGATTTATTCTTCTCTGTTCCATCTCTCTCTCTCTCTCTTTACCTTTTGTGCTCACATCTATAAGGATCAGAAAAGTGTTGAACTAAATTGCCTTTTAGTGTATGCAAATTTAGAGTAACAGCTTACATTTTCTTGTTACTACATACATTCACTGATAAAGTAAAGTTGTGATGACAATACACAGTTCTCATATCACACTTTATCACACTGGAGGTTGTGTAAATTGCTAATTCTTTAGATAGTTCTAAAAGTTCACTCTAACAAATCATTTGATTTTCACCAAAAATGTGAGATGCTTTTAAAACAAATTTCATTGGACATTGGCATTCGATCGGTAAGTTTCATGATCTAGATCTTCACGGATTAAAAATCTTGTAGGGCGAAATAATAGGTTTGCAATGGTGCTAGTGTAACCCTGGAAAATGCATCACTTGAATTAAGTAAATAAAAATAAACCTTGGGGAAACTCACTTTAGAAAAACTCAATTAATCTAAGGATCGAATAGGGTAAAGACGCGATGAAATGCAAGAAGTGGGACAGAGACTCAAATTGTAGGTTTCTCAACAAGCTAAAAAGTTTTAAAAACAACTTTATTGATTATAAGGCAATGACCAAAAGCTAAACCAGTGATCGAAAAATAGCAATAAACCAAGACCAATAGTAACACTATTGAACGAAACCCAGAATACTTAAAAAGGAATTTATAGAAACCACTAAAAAACAACAAAACACAGTGCCAAAGAAGGTTACAAATTAAAATAAAAATGGCTTTAAAACCAAGTCCATATAACAGCAAATTACTTGACGCAGGCAAACCTTAAACATGAAGAACCAACAGTTCATAAAATCAAAGAAGCAGGTGATGGTGGGAGACACAATTAATGTGGAGTGCTCCCCTTGTGCTGCCAGGCTGCTATTTGAAGTCAATTACAGGGGTGACTAACCACACTACCAAGGATTATGCAAGTGGGTTCATTGTTTATTACTAAGGATTCCTTGAGAAATTAACTAAGGGGGTGCTAGAAGAGCTTAAATTGGAGATATAAACAGTGGAAGGGTAAAAAACTCTAACATAGACACCATGGTCTTCTACTGAACAAAGGTTTTTCTACACCCGTTACACTCGCCACTACTTAAACCCATTGTTGTCCTCAACCATGTTAAAAAATACAAAATAAAAAACTACAATGAATTTACAGCAAAAACTTAACAAGAAATCAACTATACAAAAATCAAGGCCCAAAAAAAACTCTGTCGGGCAACACGCATATTTTCCCGAAACCCCATAATATTGTGTGAAATTTGCAGGTTGTGCAAAGTTTGCCATCTCATGACTTCGGCAAAACTTCCAGTAAACGAGTGTTATCTCCACTGTCGATCCTGCTTATAGCAAAGCACTCCATTCTTCACCATCAGGCATCAGCCTCTTCAGTGCTCCTGGCTCCTTTTTCAGCTGATGATGACTAGGCGTTCTTTCCAATTTCACGACTCTGGAGATGACCGTATCTTTAATTTGGGCTGATTCCACGTCAGGAGGAGGAGTAGGAAGGATTGTGTCCTCCACTGCTGGGGTCGAATTTACCTGCTGAAACGATGATGGACTATTTGTTGGTGTGGACTGGCCTGGAAACTCTCGCCATTGCCTCTGGCAACTTCTGGGATCTTTACTGCTCCAAGCAGAACTTCCCCTCTGGCGCTGATGACTATCCATTTGCATCTGCAATCTCAGCAACAGTTCTCCTTGTTGTTGCTGCTGCTGAACAACAATATTTTCAAGGAGACCCTTCATCGATACAAGCAGGCCCAAATTATACTGGGTTCCTCCATCAGATGGGATATTCCCTCCTCCTCCGATGATGGGTCAAACCCATGAAGCGTGGTCAAAACGGGCTTGATCTCTGGTTGGAGGATGCCCTCATCCCAACCGAATCCTGGCCCTGGGGGTGGGGATACGTACGGTATTCCATCATCCCAATGAAAACCAGGGCAAGGAGAGATGTATGGCGTCCCATCAGGCAAAATTATTGTCAGACTCGGCCCTTCAACCATAGTGAAATAAAATGCTTCCAAAACTCTGGCACTGTGTTTGTAACCCTAAAACTAATGAACGTCCCTACTTTTTTGGCCCCTCCATGATTGGCCCTATTCATGGGGCTAGGCTAAGGTTAGCCCAATGAATAGGGCCAATCCGCTCCGTATCCTTGGCCCTAGCACCACTGCAACTATTCTTTCACCCTTTCAATCTGCAAAGATCTAGATCGTGAAACTTACCGATCGAATGCCAATGTACTTGTAGATAGCCGGACTGCTAAAATTTGTTTTAAAAACATCACTTGTTTTTTGTGAAAATTAAATGATTTTCGAGAGTGAACTTTTAAAACGATCTCAACGATCTTGATTATTTGCACTCGCGGCATCTGCGAGTAAATAAGTCTGGTACCAACTCAATCATAGCAATTGATTGTATCATTTTTCTAATGTAATTAAGGGAACCCGACTAGATCTAGATCTTTGCAGATTAAAAACATCATAGGGCGAAAGAATAGGTTTGCAGTGGTGCTAGGGCCAAGGATACGGGGTGGATTGTCCTATTCATCCCAGCTAACAATTTGACGTTCTCACAACATTGTAAGGAAGTCAGACTTTGGTGTAAGTAACGTTATTAATATAACGTTGTAGCTACGGAACTTTGTCGACTCCCCTATACGTCTTCTGTACATAATGACGCAACGTAACAACCACGTTGTTGGTACATTTAAGACACGTTTCCAGTGACCTTATGACAACTTATATTTAACGTTGCAACAACGTTCTCAAAGCGTGTTTGTTTGGTTGTTATATAGTTATCTAAGTAACGTTGTAGCAACGAATCTTTGTCGACTCCCCTGTACGTCTTTAGAACGTAATGATGCAACGAAACAACGACGTTGTTGGCACGTATACACAACGTTGCAATGTTGTAAATAATCAATTAAAAAAAATGTTGCAACAACGTATCTTTTTCCCGTACCCTGAAAGTTGTCACAACGTCAGCCCAATATTATATTATTGATTGCTATATCAATTAATTATACAATAGTTTCATGAATAATATTGTTAACATGTCAACATGATCAATGAATTACTTTTACAAACTTACCAACGTAGGTCCCTACTACAAGTTGCCGTAACCGGACTTCACTGCACCTGTATACTATACATCGTACAGCATGTACTATATATACAGACCAGTTTCCTGACTTTTGCAATCACGGGGTATATATTTTTTAATTGTTTCCACTTAATTAATATTTCTGAACTAAAATTACATGTTTAGTTACTGAATTATATTTATCCATATTTTCCTCTGTTAGTTTAGACAATTACAAGAAGAAACCAGTACACCTAGTTCATAAATTTAGCAAATTTCGTGAAATATTTTGCATGTATTGTACAACCTCTAAGCCCAATCTACAAATTTGCATATGTGATATTTATGTTGTTATGACGTTGTCAAATTAATTTTTAATAGACATGCAGCATTCCGCACGCTGGTCAATGCGGCAGGTTGAGCGAAAACGTATGTCTTCCTTTTTTCTTCAAAACTGAAACAAAACATAATATTAAGAGGTACACTAAAGTACTTCAAAATTTGAAAGTGTCTTTGAAATTTAGGAACAAATTTGGTTTTAGAGAAAGTTTTTAGCTGGGAACAAAACGGCCTAAGTGAGGATAGAAAATCCTATCAAGGGTAAATGTTTCTCTAGAAGATTCTATGTACGGCTTGGAATGCCGCTGTACATGTGGTCGGGGGGGGGGGGGGGGGGGTAAGGGGGTTGCGAAGAATCAAATCTCTCCCCAGACCGGTGTACTGCTGCTTGACACAATAAGCTCAATTAAATGCAATTAATGATTAGTAACTGTTCAGATTGATCATTAAATGCCAATGTGATAGCAACGCCGCTCCTCAAGTGGCTATTTTATTTATGACAACCAATATTCAAAACTAAATTTAGAACAAACATTGTTTGCGATGTCAAATATTAGGCCTACCAATAGTTGTTAGCTTATAAATGTCCTACAAAACCATCCCAACGAGCTGCTTGAACTAATCAACACAATAGTTTTAGAAAAAGTTTTTTTAGCAAGTGACAAAATGGCCTAAGTAAAATAAAGTTTTTAGCGGGTGAAAAAACGGCCTAAGTAAAATATAGAAAATCCTATCAAGGGTAAATGTTTCTCTATAGAAGATTCTATCTACAGCTTGGAATGCCGCTGTACAGGTTACTGGGGGGGGGGAGGGGGTAGAATCGAATCTCTCCCTAGACCGGTGCACTGCTGCTTGACATAATAAAGTCAATTAAATGCAATTAATGGTTTGTTCAGATTGATAATTAAATGCCTATTAGATAGGGAGGCTGCTCCTCAAGTGCCTGTTCTATTGATGACAACCGATATAAAAAACTAAATTAAGAACAAACATGGTTCGTGATGACAAACATCAGGCCTGCCAATGTTGTTAGCTAATAAATGTCCTCTGAAACCATCCCAACGATCTGCTTGAACTATTTAACACAATGGTTTTAGAGGAAGTTTTTAGTGGGGGACAAAACGGCCTAAGTAAGGATAGAAAATTTTATCAAGGGTAAATGTTTCTCTAGAAGATTCTATCTACAGCTTGGAATGCCGCTGTGCAGGTGTTGGTGGTGGTGGGGGGGGGGTGGGTAGAATCGAATCTCACCCCTCACCAGCGCCCTGCTGCTTGACACAATAAGCTCAATTAAATTCAATTAATGATTAGTACTGTTCAGATTGATCATTAAATGCAAATGTGATAGAAACGCCGCTCCTCAAGGGCCTATTTTATGACAACCGATATAAATAAAAAACTAAATTGATAACAAAAACTTGTTTGCGATGTCAAACATTAGGCCTACCATGTCCTCCAAAACCATTCAAACGAGCTGCTTGAACTATTCAACAAAAATGGTCTAAACATCGCCAATACAAACTAAAATACAATGCCAAACGATGTCATAGTCAAAACATAAATACTATTATTTGTACGTTGTAATTAAACTAAAATACATTATGTCACAGCGTGATGGTAAAAACAAAGACACTACGTTGTGATAAATCTACAAGGCCACAACATGATAGTTATAATATATGTTTGAAGATTAAGACAACGGGCTGTCACAACTTTAATAGTAGGCTACTTTTTTGTGCAATACCAAAATACAACGACAAGACAACATACAGCCGAAACTTAAATATTACGTTTTAATGTTACCAAAATACATTGTATAGACAACGTGACTGTCACAACTTAAACGCTACGTTTTATAATACCAAAATAGAACGTCAAGACAACGTGACCACCGCAATTCAAATATGACGTTTTGATAAAACCAAAATAAAATGTGCAGACAACGTGCTCTTCACAACATAATTGCTACGTTTTAATGTTACCAAAATACAACGTGCAGACAACGTTACTGCCACAACTTAAATGCTACGTTATAATACTACCAAAATACAACGTCAAGACAACGTGACCGCCGCGATTCAATTATGACGTTTTGATAAAACCAAAATGCAACGTGCAGACAACGTGCTTGTCACAACATAATTGCTACCTTTTAATGTTACCAAAATACAACGTCAAGACAACGTGACCGCCGCGATTTAATTATGACGTTTTGATAAAACCAAAATGCAACGTGCAGATAACGTGCTTGTGATTGTCGCAACAAAATTACTACGTTTTGTTGAGACCAAAATATGACTTATCGACAACGTTGTTTCCTTAACTTAAATACCATGTTGTAATAATACCAAAATATGTTGTGAACACGTTAGGTATAAAACCTTTCGGTAACGTTGCATAAATTACCAACATGCAACCAATGTACAACATTGGTTGAAGATGATGTGAAGATCTGACGTTCTTGCAACGTAGTCAAAACGTTGTCATCCCATCGACCAAATTGCAACCTTATCACAACGTTGTGCACTAGTAACAACGTATTGTGTTAGCTGGGATGGGGCTAGTTGCGATAATCGTAACCCTCCATCCTCCCGACGGTCGGAGACCGGAGGGTTACGAGTCATGCAGTGCAAAAAAGTGGCGAAATTGCAATTTCAACTATTTTGGTCAGACTAGTCACCAGATTTTCCCAATTTTTACCACTTTCAAAAAACATGACACACATTCTAAGATAATAGATGTGATCATCAATGTGTCATGAATCCATTCGTATTACTCAAAACATCATTGAGAAAATATTTTAAGAAAAAAAGACAAAAACTTACCAGAGACTGCGCGAAATTCTCATGATGCGTAGACAATCTCAAGTCCGGTTTTCACACCTCGCGATTCGTGACCTAGCAACATCTCGACCAATCAGCGTAAGCGAACTCGTCGTTGAGCGCACTTTGTTGAGTTGCACAATCACAGGATAATTATGAGGAAAAATTTACAGATTGAGTGCGCATTATGGAAAGCTGTTCCTACAATTCAGCGCAAACTGCAGATGGCGCAAATCTGTTAAATACATTAACTGCGTGCACGCACAGTCGCACACGAGACGATCGCCACGCCCACACAACGGTTTGGTTTACGCTGATTGGTTGATTTAGGGGAAGTGCGGTCCATGGACATTTCGGTCAGTTTCTAGTAAGTTTTTGTTCGTTTTTTCTTCAAATAATTTGTTATCGATGTTTAGAGTGTTATGAATGGATTCATTACACCTTGAAGATCAAATCCATGTTCTTAGAATGTGTGTCATGTTTTTTGAAAGGGGTAAAAATTGGGCTAATCTGGTGACTAGTCTGACAAAAATAGTCGAAATTGCAATTTCGCCACTTTTTTGCACTGCATGACTCGTAACCCTCCGGTCTCCGACCGTCGGGAGGATGGAGGGTTACGATTATCGCAACTAGGATGGGGCTAGGCTAAGGTGAACATTCGTCACACTGTACCCCTGTAGTTTGAGCCTAAAAAGTGTGATTAACAAATGAATACCGTTCAAAGAAGTGCCAGTGGTTTCATGGAAGCGTATTTTGACAGAAATATGAAAATTACAAAGCAAACAATTACCGTAAAAATCCAGATGTTCTTGGTGAAGTTTAGAACGTCGTCATTCGGTCCTAACACAAGATGGCGTCTTTAAAAACGGTCATCTCTCCTAAAATCCACGATGGCCCTTTTCGAATTTACGGCTTCGGCTCCAAAATCGGCTCAGGATAGCTAGGCTCCCTCAATTATTTAAACATACGCATGCTTTGCGGTCAGGGTTTCAGACAAGAAAACTGGGCCTGAAGCCCAAACCGGCGCCGAAGCCGTGGATTCGAAAAGGGCCACAGTACGTACGGCCGTGTCCGAATTGGCGGCTATGGCAACGGCTACGGCTAGATTTCCGCGTCATCATGCGTGGAAGTAGGCCTATAGTACATCCTTAGCAACACCCTTAGCAACAGTCGTAGCCGTATCCGTAGCCGCCAATTCGGATACGGCCTACCAGCGGACTTGTAAACCAGCGAAAAGTGATGACGTACTACCCATGAGCAACCGAGGTAAACAAAAGACACCATGTTATTCCGTGTGTATAGTATGTATGCGTTTTCATGCAGAGGCATGAAGTTTTTGCGAAGCTTTTTTTTCAGCTACAATAATGCCGACTTCATGTGTTGTTGGTGGATGCACTAGAAATAGTTATAAGAATCCAGAGATTTGTTTTGTTAAATTTCCGCGGGATCATGCGATATCAAAAGAATGGGTGAAGTTCGTGAATAAATACACGAAAGGATTTCACCTTCTCGGCAAGAAGTAGGCTAGGCCTTTGATTTGTTCAGCACGTTTTTCAGAGGACTGTACATGATTATTTGAACATTAAAATGTACGCATTGTACATGTTCGAATATACATGTACAGTGTATTATGTATAGTAATGTGTAATGTACATTTAATAGTAGCTACAATTGCATTGGGGATAAAGAAAATAAATTGTTTTTACCCTTACATTGTTGTGTATTAAGTACTGTATACTCAGTTCTGTGAAAAGAAATCCACTGTCAAATCACTCGGGGGGGGGGTCATACCATGGTCAAACCCATGACCTTTGCATTACTAGACCACCCAACTAGCCCGGCAGCTAGAGGCAGTTTGAATCCTTTGTTTTTAGCAGCGGATAAACATTAACATCTATTAATTAAATCATTGCTGCTAAAACGTAAGATTTGAACTGCCTCTAACTGCCTGGCTATCTCAATAAGTGGTCTAGTGGTAAGACATCTGCTCTATAGCTATTCAATAGATTGTGGGTTCGAATCCCATCTGCGTGATTTGCCAGTGGATTTTTTCCCACAGAACTCAGGAAAGTACTCTGTATACAGTGCTTAGTACACATCAGTGAAGGGTAAAAACAGTTTATTTTCTTTATCCCCAATGCAAATGTAGCTACTATTAAATGTAATTACACATTACTATACATAATACACTGTACATGTATATTCGAAC
Organism: Pycnopodia helianthoides; assembly: GCA_032158295.1. Lineage (NCBI taxonomy): Eukaryota > Metazoa > Echinodermata > Asteroidea > Forcipulatida > Asteriidae > Pycnopodia > Pycnopodia helianthoides. The sequence goes on from CM063246.1 coordinate 6,827,150, forward strand.
ATGTACAATGCGTACATTTTAATGTTCAAATAATCATAACTCAAAAACTGTAAGAGTGCCCATCCAAATTTTTTCTGAAAATGTTGCTTACATTTTAAGCTAAAAATAGGAAAAAAATTACGCATTTTGAAAAATACGCATTTTCGCAAATCAAGGTCAAAGGTCATATTTTTGCGTAACTTCGTTGTGGTATGCGGTATAATTTTGATTTTATGTTATCAAATGTGGGCCATTTCAAGAGCTTTAAAATGATGTAAATTTTATCTCTGTAGGTGCTTTACTTTTGGAGATATGAATGTCCAAACATAGCAGGTCATGCTAATTAGTCAAAAGTTCGTTAACCCATATCTCAAAAAATAATCAACCGAGCGACAAAAAATTTCGGTTCTGGGGGTTTCTCATTGAGTCCAATCAGCACACAAAATTTCATTGTAATCCGTGACGGTCAGGTCCAAAAGCGTGTTGAATTGACACGGAATGACCCAGTAGGCCTACTACCACCAGCAGGCCTACTGCTGTGCTAACTAGTCGTCGGCCGAGTCATCGGCCTCCGCCGGGTCTGCCGTGGCCGCAGAGTCAGGAATCAGGTGCAGAGTCGCAAAAGAGCTCTTGAAACGTAAAGTCGGGGGCTTCACTGGGACATCATTCCAGAAGAGAGAGAGCCGGGTAAGCTCTTGTTAATAAAAAACATCTGAAATGATCACTAAGCTGCTTTTGAGATTTCTATCTCCATTATTTATTTAGGCCCAATAAGAAAAATAGTAATTTTAGTAATAGCTACATAGTGGCCTTGAGTGGTGCCACAGTATGTAGCTATAAATCTCAGTCCATGACCGTGAATGGTGGCCGTGCTTTGGCATGTTCATGCTCGAGCTGGTTTACTTTCTGGCATGTTGATTATTATCCTATTTTAATCCATTTAGAAATTTGACTGTTCCATAGAGTTGCAGTTTCTTTGTCTTGCTGACAAGTACTCTTTTTTTCTAAGGCACAGCTCCAAAACATGTTCATGCTCCCATCCTTGGTTCTTCAGATTGATTTACTAAGTCAGGAACTCACCGCAAACATGATGTAAATTCACAATAAAAAAGTATTAAAACATCAAGAATAAAAGGTTCATTTAATTCCCTCCCTCCACTTTTAACACTGAAATGAATAATTTTGAGTGTTTGGGTTCCACGAACAACATGGCATAATTCACATTACCATTTACTGTAAAACTATGAGATGAAAGCACATAAAACATCTCATAAACCTAGGGCTAAATACTATGAAAGAGTTTATTATTGTCAACAAATATGCGTTAAAGAACTTCGGTATATGTCTGTTTTTTATTTCTTTTACAGGTTTTGGAAGAGGTGTTTGCTGACTATGAGAGTAAACATGGAGTAATGCAGCATCCACCACTACCACGAGACAGCTCAAGCTCATCAGACGGTGAGGTAATATTCTAATTTAATTATCATTCAGGCTAAGTACTTGCATATGTAACCGTATCCCCTAAAAAATTAGAAATAACAATAACAAAAAACAGCATTTAGGCTATATTATTTCATCAAGCTGACATTTTGACAGCTCTCAATTTTCCAAAAAGCATGTGATCTATTGCATCCCTTTTGGTGCATGCCTCTTCCCAGGTTGTATCAATTCATTAACTTGGGTGTGATCCTTGGCTAAAGGGCAGTGTACGCGGTTGCATGACTTCTGACTGGCACCCCCAACAAAGGATATTGACAGTAAATATGGAGACTGCCAACATAGGGATAGGTAGCTCAGTTGGTAGAGCACCGGCACGTCAACCCGGAGGTCGCAGGTTCACATCCCGCTCTAGTCAATTTTTCTTAGTTCACCCATAATAAATCTAAGATTTACCCAGTCAGTTTCTACATTACAGGATCAAACAACCCAAACTGTGTCAACACATCGGTGCGCAATAGACCTTGTTGTCTCCAAAACCAACTACCATCCAAAAGATGCCTCTTCAAAGTTCATCCGGTCCAAGAAGACCCAGACCAACCGCAAGATGTTTCATCCAGTTAACAAAGGTAAAGTTTACCCTAAATATCCTAAGGCCTGTAAGATTCTCCCCATGGTTTTGCCTTATTCTTATAGATTAGGTACTGCATGTACTGCTGTGCTTATAGAGCTCTCTTACACCCAAACCATCCAATCTCAGCATGGGGAAACATTCAAATGTTATGGAAGTCCAAGTGTTTAGATACATCATATTAACATGAACTATGGTAGATTTTAGGAGGGGCATTAGGGCTGATGAGGACTAATGAACCTTAAGATACTACAACTTTGCTTCATGACTGACATCTCAAATTTATTGTCTCCTTTCTGGCTGTTTATTTAAATGTTTTTTAACATAAACAACTGTGACAAAATGGTTTTGTGTATGTAACCACGTTAACCATGATTTTTTTTCTTCTTCTTATATTTAAGGTGTGCAAGCACGTCCACTACACAAGCATTGGCAGGTGAGTACAATCAACTTTGTTTGAAGACAGAATGACATGGCCTGTGCACATTATTGTTATTTTATTTTTGTATTTTACAATTTATTGCCCCCAAAATGTAAAAAAAGAAAAAACAGCTCAAACAAACAAAAATTAATGATTTGGTACATTTCCCAGATTCGTCTGTTCCTGACCATTTATGGTGAGTGTATCAAACTGCAGATTTGAGCCACACTGTCATTATTGGTCAACATGCAAACATGTAGACCAGCTTTATTTTGTGTTTCTATTTTTTTTTAAAACAAGTAAAACATTGGTAATGCTTATGTTATTGACCAAGTACTCATTAATATTTTTGCAATTCCATTTCAGGTAGCCCATTCTCAAAGACTCAATGACCCCCCTGTCTCTGTGTGGGTTGCTATTCGGGAGGATGGGATTGTGATCACTGCACATTGCACTTGCATGCCAGGAGTTGTGGAGGCATGTTCTCATGTAGCAGCAACTCCGTTTGTAGTGTCAAAAGGTGTGGAAACGATATCAGCCACATGTATATCTTGACCGTGTGAGTAGTTGAAGCCAGGGAGAAGTAGATGCAGTGGCAACTATGCCAAAGCAAGCGACATCAACTTCAGTAAACCCAGCCAAAGATTGGATGCAACCACCCCCCCCTAACTTTGCAAGAAACTTCATGTAAGTCTGTACCACCACCATTCAATGAAGGAACAGAATATTTTTTCAAACGGCTGAAAGGGGCAGGTGTTTGGTCTGCAGTTTTGTACCTTGTGCCAGCTCATGCTGCAGATTTCATCCCAAAGGCTGTGCAGTTGAAACTTTGTGAGCCCCTAACAAAGCTGTACTCTCCAGAAAACCTCGAGCTAATTTATCCTGAACTCATTGCCAAATGTGAAACTGTTTTCTAAACAATGACAGTGGATGAGAACATGGTAAGTACATTTATGATCTGCTTCAATGGCTAGTACAAGGTTTGGTGAACACGAAATTCAGTTCATGGCATGTAGATGGCACTTGTGCATATGGCCTATTGCCATGACCTCTTTAGAGGTTTATAATGTAATTTGTGCTGAAATGAACACATTCAATATATTCTCATTCATGTCACTCTAATGGTTCACACAAGATACTTAATTTACAAGCCATGACCTCATATGGGTTTCTATAAGTTTGCTCTGGACATTTTTTAAATTATATGCTGAAGTTTGCGAGGCCTAAAGTATAGACACATGGGTGGGTGGGGGTTTAAAAAAAAAGAAATTTCTCCCAATCCCAACACCCCTTCCAATCTGAAACAGTGCTCTATTTTTACTTTTACTTTTGCTACTCTGGGTAATAACTGCAGTATAAACAGCTGCAGGCTAGTAAAACATACTATTTGAATTGCCTGGTGGGCTAGTGAAAAAAAAAAACCTATATGACTGGGATTCCCTTTGAAAATAAATAAAGAGGATTAAAATAATCATAGAGTGGGTTATTATTTTTAGAACTTCATGTGAGCTAGTGAAATGTACAGTGAACTAGCCCAGGGGGCAAGTAAAGAAAGAACAAGGGCTGGCCAAACCCCCATTTGTTGGCATTTTTATATGTTGTATTCAAGGATCCAGCACATTACAAATTTGTCTATATAATCTACTTTCTATTAACCTTTATACTCTCAGTGTACTGCAATCGAGGAGCAAACCCGTCATCGGAAAAGAGCAAGACCTGGCTTATCTACAGAGCTGACCAATCACTGCGTACAATTTCAAGTCGGTAGTTTGTACGGACCCAGCCATGCCATCGGTTTACTTGATTTTACTGTCATCCAGCCGCATGTAACTTCAGTACATTTGCCACTCGGTAAGATCATTTTCAAGTCTTCCTTAGCTTGTTAATAGACAGAACTGAGCTCATTGGAGCCATCAGTTATGTGACTTTAGAAAAGGCAATGGTTTACAACTCAACAGCCTGCCTAGTCATCAGTCATCAGGAGAACACTGTTTGGCTTCTGAGATTATGTATTCAAATAATTTTTACTTTTTCTTTTTGAAAGAAAATTAAGCAGTGATCAAAGTACAAATTAATTTAAATATTAAAAGTTCTTCCTTAAAGATTTGTTACTCTCTCTATCTCTCTCTCCGACTCTGGCAACACAAAGCAGATTACAAATTTGTACTCAAATAATCAAATTTAAACAACAATTAATTTTTCATTGTAAGTGTGAACTGTTATAAGTATGAAGCTTATAAAAATGTCCCAGTCTCAGACTTATGAAATCTCAAATCTGAAGTTAAAAATCACTGAAGATACATATATGGTGTAATATCTGCTTTCACTGTTGATTAATTGATGTGAATTTTTTTTGTTTTCAGTTTGGGCTGCCAGCATGAAAAAAATGCCATCAATAGCTACAGTCATCAAAACATGGTAGTCTCCATGTCAGAGATGTTGCCACCCTTATCTCCCCTTCCTAGGAACAACCCCTGATGCAGGTGTCTCCTGCAAATGCTGTGGAGATGGAATCCTGGCGGTGAAATTCCCATTTTGTGTGAAGGACTGTGACATCAGTGAGAGCAGAAAGAATAAAAAGCTCCATCTCAAGCACTGTCATCCTTATTATTTTCATGTTCAGACTCAATTGTTTGTATCCGGAAAAAAAAATTGATTTTGTTCTATGGTCTAAAACCAAACCTGATGCTCCACATATTGAAAGGAATTTTCCAAATGAGATGTTTCTCAAGGAGAATGTTGAAAAAGCAAAGCATTTTGTTAAAGTGGGTTCTTTGTCAGAATTACTTGGCAAGTGGCATAAAACAGCCAACGTAGGAGAAGGGAATGTTAGTGTTGACTGTAACTCACAAGCACAAGTCAACGTTTGTTGTTTTTGTCAGGAGGCAAACACTGGCTATGACACAATTGTTTGTCAGTCTAATGAATGCAGAGTAAAAGTTGCACACCTCGATAACACTCTGCCTATACCACCAAAGACCCCACCACAAACTTTCATACCGGCCCCTAACAACCCATCACCCACTAGTCCAATCAACTGGGGAAGACTTATACCCTCATTGGGAGAAGATGGTTCCAATCAGGGTAAAAGCATATCCTTATTGGGATAGCTGGGTAACAATTTGGCCCTGCGAGCAATAAAGGGAAGGGAGATAGTGGACAGCACTAAAAAAAGGTTAGACGTTGCCTTCAGACTGGGCGCTTTGGGCTATACAAATTGTTTGTTTTGAAATGAGTGTAATTGTTGGAAAGATATGACAGTAATTTCATGACAGAACACACTCTGCAATTTCGTAGAACCAAAGTTTTGGGTCCACAAAGTGGAGAACCGTATGTTCAGCTGGTTGTATTTCAAGAGGCAAATTTAGGTTTTGTTTAACAAAACACAGCTGAGATGTTTTATTGTATGAACAACTCTTGAAAAGAATAAGCAGCAATTCCAAACAGCAAAATGTTGAGAGATTTGAAGGTTATGTGCCCCTTTAAGCCACACAAAATTACTGAGACAGATTTGTTTAACGAGATTTTGATCATGAAAACATGGCAGAAAATGCCACGTTAAGTGTTATTTTGTTCCTCTTTTTTCTATACAATATTTATAAATATCATCAATATTCTGTACAATGTATGTACAAATTATGTACAGAGTGGTATTACTAACATACGAAACAGAAACTTATACAAATACTAAAATTTATATTTCCAGAATAAGAAAAGAAAGATGTAAAGAACGATGTTTAATGCTTAGGGCTGCCTAAATATGCTAAGAAAATGACAGTCATATGATAAAATGACAAGAGAAAACTTTAAATTTAAAACAATTTACCTTCTGTCAATCTTTAGCATGATTTTTTAACCCATAGTAATAAGTGTCGCTGAGAAATGTTCTTCTAACAGAATTCTAACTGATTTTCTATTTTTATAGAGCTACATAATCCATTTTTCCCGATGTGTAGATATTGCAAGGTACTTGATTTCATTAACATATATTTTGAATTGTTTAAACTTGAAAGTAAGAAATTAATGCAAGATCAAATTGCACTCTGCACTCATGACAACACTAATCCTCAAAATACCTGTATGTCAGACAAACATTTCATCACCTAGCTCTCAATGTGATCACCGCAGTTGTGTGCCAGACCACTGAAGTACAGTCTGTGCATGCGAGTAAACATAAAACTTGGACATGTCTGTGCACATGCGTTAACAAATTTTAACATGTTGTCTGAGATCTAGGTACTAAGCTTCTATTTTTGAGCATTAGTGCGGAGTGATATTAATTCAAGTTTACACAGGAACTTGAGGTTGTCCTCCCAGAAAACTAATTTAAAGGAAACTTAAGACCTTTCACTATTTTGATTTTAATAGAAGTAATAGTTTGCAATAAAATAATGTATATTTGGTTTGCAGTAACACCATGTGTTTTTCTACTTTGCTGTGTAGATTTTTCTTTTTTAGAGAACTTGTCTTGCTAACTATTATACTACCGCGGAGTAGATATTTTCCGAATTAGGGAGACTTCTCAGTTATGAAAAGAACTGCCAATGCCATGCTTATTAACTACCGCAAGGCGTACGCAAAACATTTTTGTCGTAAAGATTTTACATTGAGTACAGTAAAATAATTATTGCGTTACGCATTGCTAGCACTCACTTAGCTTGTGCGCCAACAAGCGTATGGCTATGAGCGCCGAACACCCGTTAGTCAACCGGTCTTAAACAACTAAACCTATGTTTTTATCAGTGATTTAAGACTGGTGGAACACTACCATGTGATCACATTTCGACAAATCAGAATGCATAAACTCTCTTAGGTATTTTTGAATGAAACCTTCAAGCCTTTGCAAAACACACGTGAAAGTCAAGTCCGGAACTAAAGAGTTTCTTACATTGATTCTAAATTTAAAAATACCCCTCAAAAAGCCACAACACAATGCATTTCCTATGGGCATTATCGTTGGAGTCCATTCGTGTATAAAGTGGGTGTGGTTTATGGTGGAATCGCATCACACCAACAGGATAAGTAGATGCAGTGATTTTACACATACATGTAGCTATAGCCAATGTGGCTGTTTTGGACATCGCAGGGTACATTGAAAAAGGCTGAAAAGTTCTTCCAAATCTTTTGATTCTGATTATTATGGTCCTGTTACCTTTAATAGACACCTAACACCAAGGTGAGGCAAGATGTTGGGAATATAATTCTTATAAAAAAAAATGTAGACTGGGGAACTTTTCAAAGACCCAATGTCATAAAGCTGTCATGCAGTAAGTCCTAGCAGAGCCAAAATATGAAATACATGTAATGCCAAGCATTTTAAGCAGTATGCCTACTTTTAAGACATTGTAAATACAAACTCTAAAACACTGACTGTAGTCAAGGCATACGCAAGTTCAAAGATGACTTCCCAAACTTTATTTTGGCCACAGCACAAACTTTCACAAAGGTCATTATAAGGGTCACCTGGTGCATTGTAACCAATCTGAATGCATTATAAATAGGGACGATTTAATCGAGACTGCAGATACACAATCTGAACATTGGGCCAATTTAATCAGCCCGGGTAACTGCTGGGGTTAACCTAGCCCAGGTTGGACTCCTCCGTTGCATACAACGCGACGGAGTCCAGTGTATAAAGGTTCTCTACCATTGCGAAAAATTATCCAACGAAATGTTTTCATATTTATACCTGATGGAGGAAGCTGAAGCTTCGTTCACATATTCCTTATGACCGGAATTCCAAGAAGGCTGGGTTCAGAAGTGTTAATTTTATCCTTGGGTGACATTATTTGAGAAAATATAATGAAAATTTATAACTCTCTTGTAACTTCCTGTCTAACTCGCTTGTGAAGACTTGCGAGATCGATCACCCCTGGGAACAAGGTTGGCCACGCTCGTTCGTGCAGCAACTTCTTCCTGTGACAGCCAGGGGTTGTTATGCATGTCGGGCATGCGCGCATATAGCCAACGGGCAATTGGTACATGATGATAACATTGGAAGTACAGAACTCTGACTTATTTTCTGATAGAATGTAACCCATAGATATAATTGTTATTTGTGAAATCATCAAAAGCACAAAGAATAAATGAGGGAATTTCCAGCTTCTTAAATCAGGTAAAAATATTTTTAAACATTAGTTGAAAATTTGTTCGCATTGTAGAGAAGCTTTATACCCAGGACGTCACTGCAGTGCAACGGATACTGACATCCTACCAGGGCTAGGGTTAACCTAAGTATTTCTCAGAAAATGTACTTGCTTAATGTACTTGCTTAGCAGTAAAAAAGAATGCAGTCAGAAAGCGTGACTTACATGGCATATTAAATAACTACTGGTTTTACAAAGAACTTGTTTCCGTGTTAAGTTGACTTTTGTGCTTAACAGCTTGATGAACATGGACCCAAGAATAAAATAAGAACTTATATTGCTCGAAGCCAAAGAAGTGTCTGGAATGTATGTTTCAAACAAACATTAACAAAATAACAATACATTTACCTGACCACCTTATGTATTTCAACTTTTACTAAATTGTCACCAGTTATTGATACTATTTTGAATACAGTTGACACTTCAGAAGGCACTGGAATATAAAATCAAAAAAATTAATAGAACATGGTTAACACCTCCCTCTGAAAAATCTTACTACCTCACTCTGTAATATTGCATGAAACATCTTGATGACTCTGCAAAAGTGACTGTGAAACTTCAATACAAAGAAACATCAAGGGTGATTTCAGAGCTTTAGCCTCTTGATATCTTCCGTCCGAAAGTCAATCCTGCAGGGCAGACAAAGTAAAACAATTTTACTGGGTGGTTGTATTAAATGCCACAACTTTTCATGGTGAAAAAGGGCCTGTTGCAAACTGCTTCAAACGACCAAATTGACATGTGGTATAAATGCAAAAAAGGTAATGGTATCATGTAATGACCCAAGCAGAGTCTATCTCAAAGGCTACATCTGGTTGTAAAACAAGTAGAGTAGATAAAACATATCAATACATGTATAACAAAAAAATAAGAGAATAAAATAAATTATAAATAAAAACTATGTGACAATACAAAACACACACATCTGAGTCTAATAGTGTAACCATGGATGAATGTGTAACAGAAGCAGTCAGGTAAAAAAGTTGCTATGGAGTGAAAAGCAAGGAGCAGAAAACAAGGCCCAATTTCATAGAGCTGCTTAAGCAGAAAATATTGCTTAACAATATTCTGCTAAGCAGAAATCAGCAGGGTACTAGTCACAAATTGTACATGTGACATGGTAGTTTGGCCAGTAATCTTATTCAGGTAAGCATAATTTTGTTGTGCTTAGCTACTTTTTGAGCTTAAGCAGCTCTATGGAATTGGGCCCTGATATTGTGATACAAGATGTGGAAGGTGAACAACGAAAAGTAAGCAGAAGCAGAGGCAGGCTTGAAGCAGTTGGCTGGTGTTACAACAACTAGAAATATCATCAATATAGGTTAAACACAGAAAAAGCAAAATCAATCTTGGGAAACAGAGAACAAATCTACAAGTGAAAATGACCAAGCGGTTTAGAGCATCGGATTCAAGTTCTGGTGGTTAAGTCATCGGGGTGTAGGTTCAAAATCTCGGTCATGACACTTGAGCAAGATGCTTTAATATAATTGCTTATTATTATAATTTTTAGGGGACATCTGTGGGGATAAGGGAAAATAAAGGCAGACAGTTTTTTTTCATTTCCTTCTTGAATGTTTAGACCATGAGGTTAAAGGATCAGGAACTTACAATCCTATCGTGGATAAGATTGTTTTAAAATGAAAATTTGATAAGAGTTCCCTCTTTGTGTGGAGATAAAGGCAACAGATTTGCAAAAGGTTACATTGTCGAGGTTTACAAAGTCTTTACATAATTTCCAAGTACACGTAGACATCTGAAGGTTTGGTCACAACAAGGACTGAGTATTTTATCTTGGTGGTGTTTATTTCCTCTTTGCCAAGAAAATTTGATGGTGCATGAAGACCCAATAAAAAATCCTGATAAATCCCAAACCTGTCCTAGAGCATGCACCATACTTTAGATCCAGACCAAAGGCCACTCTCAGGAAACCTTTTTTTTCTCTTCTTTTTTTGTTAGGTTGTATTTACAACTTTCTAAATTCTTCACATCGCAACGGAATGTCCAATTTCAATACAAAAAAAGGCAATGGGACACTTTTATGAACACTGACTAGGTGGCAGCAGACTTAACAGGTAAATCCATTGTTCCAGGAATACGTGCGAACAATGAAAATTTACCTGGAAAGTCTGCTTACCTAAAAAGTCTATTCTTAGCACATACCTTAGCGAGAGTACTTGTCTGACCTCTGCGGGGGTCAATCTCCAGGTCAAAGGTCCTGAATTAGGACCCCAATAATCTAGAATTTCAGACACCTGTGGAAACAGAAATCAAATATTAAAAAATATGATATATAAAACATCATTCGAATAAAACCATTTTCATCTTTTACACATATCGAAGGAATGACCCAATTTAATCAAGGGGAACAATTCCAGAATGTTTCAGACTTTTTTATTCATGATGTTTTATTTTTGTCCAGTTATCTTTTTTCTTTTCCTTGGGCCTTTTCACACAAAGCAGTTTACCACTGACCAGTTCCTAGCAATCTCCAATAGGAGAGACAAATTTCAATACTTTTCATTGACAAAACAGGCGCTAATGACATAAAAAGCCTCTTGTGCAACTGTAGTTTTCTTTTGCAGTGCAGTTGTTTTCCTCCAAGCTGTTACTTTAGTTACTTGTGAAAAGACTTTTGGGGTGGAGAGGGGAGGGAGGTGAAGATTTTGGGGTAAACCTCAAAAGTGAGTAAACATTTGCGAAAACGCAGCATCACACAAACTACTCACTCGTTCAAGGTTTAAGATGGTAGCCATTTGAGTGAGTCTTGCAAACTTGTCTCGAATGGTCCACTGAGTGACAGATGTGAGATACCCAACCAGCGACCGTAACTCCTTGTCATACTGCAAACCTCCAAGCTTCACAGAGAGAAAACGATATAAAGTCAGAAATCAAAAGATTTATATACAGGGCTTTATCTTCAAGCTAACTTATATCCTCAATAGACTGGCAAGTCTCGCGCATATTCGGACATTGGGACCTGTTAAAATGCACAGTTTGTTTCCTTCACCCGTTGAAGCAAAGTACGTGGGACCAAAGTGGTCCCCAAAATTTTGGATTATGCACAAGACTTGCACGGTCTATTCCGATTGGTCGACCAATAGCAACAAGAGGTATGACATAAACCTATATCACACGGCCCATATAACACATGCGTACTGCGCTGTTCTAACTCCACGTAATGCGCTATTTGAAGCTAAGTATATGCAAAAAGTACAGCTGTTCCGACACCGCGTATTGCTGACAATAAATGTTATCTACGTATCTATTTGTCAAGTAATGAACCACAAGGGAAACTGACTGGGTAAATTTCAAATAGTTTAGGGTTGAACAAAGAAAAATTGACTAGATCGGGATTTGAACCAACGACCTCCGGATTAACGTATCTATTTATCTATCTATTTGGGGTTTCCTCCATCATCTAAAACTGACATTTTTCCATCATCTTCTCTACACAGGTAGAGTGTATCTTCAGGCCTACGGGTCACAGTACAAGTCACTTTTAAGAGTCTCTCAGTTTTCATTACCAGACTCATAAAATAAACAACAATAAAGGCTCTATAAACTTGGCAGGTAACCTGTTGTTACATTGATTATTACAAAGATAATAGCTGAATGAGATTTTAAATGTCTCCAATCTTCTAAGAATGCAGGGGGGAGCATGTGGTCCTCCGTCTCTCTTTGATAGCACACTTGATCAGTTGCTTGTAACCCCTCCCCCCTCCCCAACCCTGCCAGAAAGAGCCTTGATTCACACTGTCTCACTACTAAATAAGCATAGAACATTGTACTCTTGCAGCTGAACACAATGTAAGATTTTTTTTTTCACAATGCAAAAGACAGACAGTTAGTGTTTTTAGATTTTTAGAGTCACTTACTCTATTGAAGACTGATTTGAGCACAGCTTTCTCCAGTTGGATCGCTACTTCAGACGTGAGCAATCCTATAAGGGCATCATTATTAGCCGATGTCAGCAAATCCTAAACACAGGGCACAAGTAAAACTCATTATTAACCGTTTTTTTTATCTGAGTCTACATGTGGTGGAGATATATCTGAGTTTAACCTCAGAGGTACACCAATATAATATCTCTTTTGGGAGAAGTGGTGGCTCTGGAATGAGCTAATTGGTTTATCCTCAACGTTTTGACTCATGAGCTCTAGTTGTTTTTTCACACTTTGCATTATTGTATTGTGTGTGGCGCGGTGCGCAGCTTTACAACTTTAGCAGACATGTAATAACAATAATGACGTCTTCTATAGGGCCGGTATCCACAAAAGTGCTCATGACCCTTGCCCCAAAAATAAAATTCCTCCGCAGATGTATTCCAAAGGTGCAAATGCAAGAAAAGGTGAAAAAAGGGAAGCTGTATAATAGCAGCAGCAGATTGAACGTAATCAAAAATCTCTATAGAAATTAGTTGAAATGTTCATTTAAAAAAATGAGTCTGCCAAGGCTGTTTTGAATACATGTATGTCTGTTGTCTGAATGGCTCTGATGGAATGTGGGCACCTCAATGAGACAATTCTACATTCTACTGAAAAATTTCAAGGGGCACCAAGGCAATAGCAAAGGGCATAGAGGCAATTGCCTCTGTGAAGTATCAGGCCTGACGTCACACTCATGGGTGGCTTTGCTTAGCGTTGGGTTGTTGTTGTTGTTTTGTAAATGGGTAGGCCTTCATGTATCAGTCTGTCATGTATGGGAGTTTCATTTGCGAAAGATGGTCCCTCAAGAGGAAATAAGCTGGGATTGAGAAAGCCCTTTCTTGCCAGCAGATAGTCTGAAACTCTTGTGTCATGGGAGGTGGGGGAACCCAGATCTGTCACAAACCTTGAATTCTTTCAGGAGTTGCTCTAGATTCATCATGAATGCTTGGATGAAGGGGTCGTTGGCCTCAAAGTTTGAGAACTCTTCCTCTGATATGTTGTGGCTGGTAGACAGAAAGGTGTCTACCCAGGGTTTGAGACGAGGTTTGATGGCGCTGGTGCTAAGCTGGCTCAGGCCATACTGAAAGGAATGATTAAACAGTTGGATTTGATAAGATCTCATCCACAAACTGTACTAAGACTGGACCACCCACTGAAATGCAACATTGTGGATGCATCGTTCATCTTATGCAAGTTTTGTTTTTACCAACGTTCAGTGAGAATACAGAACTATAGGTACCCTCATCAGCAATCCCAATACTTGGGATGGGAAAATAAGATTCATATTGGGAGATAAGAGCAGAAGACTTAACAAGACTTAAAAAACTTGCAGACCGTCAAGATCTTATTGGCTCATCTATAGCATTCCCCACATGAGGACTAAAGATGTAAATCAAGTTCATAGGATGTGTGGTGCGAGTGAATGGAACATATAAATTAGTGCAAGATCTTGTGGAGTGGCAGTTGGTTTCTTGAACAGACGTGGGCCCAATTTCATAATACTGGTAAGCAGAAAATATTGCTAAGCAAATTTGTTAGCTTAGCAAAATAATAGCAGGGCACCAGTCATAACAAAATGAATGACAGGCCTTTTTGGCTGGTAACCTGTTTCTGCTTAGCAAAAACTTTCTTTGTTAAACAAGTTTTATAAGATTTGGCCATGACTTGCGAGATTTTTTTTTTTTATCATCACCGACAATAAATGACCCTGAGTGAAGTCACCTAATGCACCATCCCAGTATAAACCCCATGCATGAAGCCCAGCGCACTTACACGTGCCTATCCTGTCAACCATTTTGGAGTCAAAAAGTGGACAACAAAAATCTCTCCTAAAATGGTGGAAATGTTAGACATGCAATGTGCGGATGTGTGGTCCGCATTATGCAAGGGGTCACTAGCCCACGTCATTGTGAGTTAGCAGCAGCAACTCACGACGGACTTACCTCTAGGACATCCTTAAACTTGTGAGTGACGTTCCCCAGGTCCGCCAGACAGCTTTCGAGTTTCTCTTGCTCTTTGTCCGTTATGTGTTGGCTCCTCGAGGCGCACTCACTGGCGAGACTCTTCCTGAGTGACTGTGTGTACTCGATACTCACTTCAATGTTATTTAATATTGTCTGCAAACAAACCAAACAGCATTTATTTAGGCAAAAGAAAAAAAACAAAACATGTTTAGCGTCTTCGCCCGCTTCCTTTTAAGAGGCTGCCTCCTTTTTATTTGTTTATTTTTTTTTCAAAGGATCAATTTTAATGATCTCTGACAACAAAAATGTATTCTAAGATCGTATTTTTGACTTTAGCACAACGAAAAAACACACAGAAAAAAGCTGGCAACCATCTTGAAAAATATCCCGGCCGGCTGTCTTGAAAAATGTGTCAGGTGGCTCATGTTCTTGAGTAGTCAAATTACTTTGTCCTTCGGGGACATAAGCCACAGATCCAACAACAGCACAAATAATATAAATGAAGGGGTTTGCACCAGACAAGCTTTGCTTTTTGCAAAAAAAACTCCCCATCTTGGTGTTTTTCAGTCCTACGCATACTATACGTTTAATCCTATTTCCTTTGAAGTGTTTTTTAAAGGTAGGGTCATAGTTTGGTAATGACCCAGAAATTTGTTTCTTGTGGTGTCCGTTTGAATGCTGCCCTCAAAGCTTCTTTTGGTACCCGCTGCTGCCTCACTAATTGTTGATGGATTTGAAGTTTTTGATGTTTTTGCTGTTTTTTCAATAAGTAGGCACTGTATTTAACTGAAACTTTCACAGGTGACTTTTTATTGAATCTTTCTTGAAAATTTTGCCAATAAATCAGCATTACCTGGAAAAAAAAACAAAAAACGATGATCTTACCTTTAAAAAAAAGTCCACTTTATAAAGTTTACCTTTTATACATAGGTAACTACAAGTTCTATACATCATTTGCGAATGAAAATTTTTCTCATTTCTAGCTCAACAACGTGAATGTTAAAAACTTGACTTTCTACATATTAATCAGTCACCTCACACAGTGGCTGGAAAGTGCTAATTCTTTCTGTACAGTTGTCTGGACTGACAAACATGACTCACCAAAAATTCTAGCTTGGCAGCATTTGTGTCCGTTGTGGACGTTGAAAACCTCCCCTGTTGCAGCATGCTATATGCCTGGCTGACATCGAAGGAGCCAGATGGATACCCAGCGCGGAGTTTGCTATACAGGACGTCTCGGTAGGATCCTTCTAGAAGGGAGCTGGTGTGATTGAGCATTGCGCAGGCGCAGTCTGCACTCCCACTGGAGATAGCTCTCCTGTAGTAATAATAATAGTAATAATAATAGTGGCTTCTTATAAATTGTAGTTCTCATATCCGCCACTCAGTGACGCTCAAGGCGCTTCAACATTCAGTATTTTTCCTGCAAGGTATTGTGGAGCTACGTTTTGAAGTATGAGACCTTTTTCCTTTATATAGCACCATGTAATGGTTTACATGGTGCTGTGGCGCAATATGCTGCCAATCAAACCTGGAACACCAGGGCGAACCCCTTCTCTTTTCGATAAGTGCACTGTTTTTTTTTTGTGCATTAAAAAACAAACGGGACATACGGCTTTGCGTCCCATCCGAAGGACACAAGTGTCACGTCCGGGACTCAAACCCACACTCTGCTGCACAGAAACACCACAGCTTGCTTCCGGTGCTCTTATCCACCTGACCACGACCTGCCATCAAACGATAAGTGATTTGTTCACAGAAACCTCTGAGATTGTTTTACGTTTTGTTTTGTAAATGTTGACAATAGCCCAGCAGACATTAATGAGGTCAAAGAACAGAATGAAAAATGGAATCAGAGTGAAGAGCTCTGATGGGCTATTCAAATGGTTCAATGCCACTCAGAACTCTTAGAACTGCCTCCAGCTACCAGGCATTCTTGGTTGGTCCAGTTGGTAAGACATCTGCTCTAGAATGGTAAAGGTCGTGGGTTTGAATACCACCCAAGTAATATGCCTGTGAATTTTTTTCATAGGACTCGGGAGAGTACTGTGTATACAGTGCTTTACATACATTGGTGTATGGGTAAAATCCAATAATAACAGTAGAAAACAAAAACATGTGGGCAGTAGGTAAAAAATGCCAAAGGACGTAAAAGTTCATACACATGTGAACATCATCAAAATACAAACAAAAATGTATATTTAAAGATCATGGTATCCAGGAAAATCTAACAACTGTGCCCTACCAGAAGGAGACATCACCAGAATGGTAATGCCTGAGATAATGTCAGATTTGAGGCATTGCAGCACAAGAGCAGGAACACCTCCAGTGGGGCCGGTCAAGAACTGAAGGACAACCCAGGACAACATGGGTTTTGCAGATTGGATGACCTAGCAAAACTGAAAGCTCTAAAAGTCAGCCACGCATTGGGGACATAGAAATCAGCACGACGGACCCAAGATGTCACATGCAGTTGAGTATCAAGCGAGCAAGTGATGGTGGAATATCAAGATAGCTTTCATTTGCAAAAACACTATATAACAACAACACAAATAATAATGGGTATTTATATAGCGCTGGTATCTGCCAATTTTGACACTCATGGCACATGAACACTATAACCCTGGTCACAGGGCCGTTTTATTTAATTCCTTAAACCGTCTCATCTTTATGGGGAGTATAACCTGTGCTGGCAAAAATGTATCACTAAGCTAAATCAATCAAATGAACCACCCCGCCCTCTCAGGTACCCATTTACTCCTGGGTCCAGAGAAGCAATTAAAGTGTCTCGCTCAACCACACAACAGTCATGACTGGAATTTGAACCCACACCCGAATGACGTAACAACCCTGAACTTGAGTCTGGTGCACTAGACCACACGGCCGTGACACATCTTTAAATATTACGACATTTTTTATCAAAACACCCCGGGCCCAAACTCATAGAGCTGCTTAAGCACAAGTAGCTAAGCACAACAAAATTACACTTCCCTGATTAAGGTTACCAGCCAAACTACCATGTCACATGTACAATTTGTGAATGGTATCCTGCTCATTCCTGCTTGTCAAGCAATACTTTCTGCTTAAGCAGCTCTGTGAAATTGGGCTCTAGATGTCAGACAGACATTCCACCACTCACGCCAGACCGCAGTGCTAAAACGTTTGGAAATAATGTACGTGCGCCTGTGCTAGTGAAATCGATACATCGTCTGAGATTCTGGTGAGCCTCCATTTTTAGCATGAGTGCAAAATGATTTTTGCAGCTTCCTCATCGGCTAAGGCCAGAGCCCAATTTCATAGAGCTGCTTAAGCACAAAAAAGTAACAAAGCAAACAAATATTTGCGCTTACCAAAATAAGGTTACCAGCAAAAAATGCTGAGCAAAATTTCCTGCCAAAGCAGCTCTATGAAATTGGGCCCTGATTGCTGAAACGGCCGATTCTTCAACATTGCTGCAGCAGCCAACAGCCCTAGCCCTAGCCAAAGTGGCTTGATTCCAACACAGTCTGAATTGTTCATCAGCACATACCTTGTACATTTCTTGACAATAAAGAATATATCATCTACCATGCTTGATGTATGTGCACCTGTCTCCAAGCTGTCTAAACTCACCGCCTAGAAAGGGGGAAATAATCCATTTAATAATATAATAATAATAATAACAACGGAGTCTTATAAAGCGCACATATCCACCAAAGGTGCTGTAACAATGAAAAGAGAAAAAAACATCACAAAATTTGTCTCTAAAACAAGTTTTTTTTTCAAACAGAACATGAAACCACAGAGCTTTCTCTTACATAAATTCTAATTAATTCAACAAACCATTAATTCATTAATTCACATGAAATAGTTGTATACATAATCGGTGAGAAACTATTAGTAAAGTCAGGTACACTAACCTTGGTAACCGTTTCATGCATGAAAAATTCTTCCATCATGATATAGTTGCCTATGAGTTCCTGCATGTGTCTACTAAGTTGGCAGTTCATAAGAAATCTGTCCAATTCCGCTTGTCGTTTTTGTTTAGTGGCATCATCTTCATCCAAGACTTCTATATCACTCTGTAAATAGTGCAGAAGAATAAAATGACTATTATTTTATAACTCCCATACATACCGTGGTAATTTCACTGTAATGGAATCCTTGTAAATATTGCAATAATAATAATAATAATACGCAGTTCTTATGTAGCGCTTTATCACGTTTTTTTCCTGCAAGGTATAATGTGGAGCTATGTTTTGAAGTATGGGACCCTTTTTCCTTTACATAGCAACTTGTAATGGTTTACAAGGTGCTGTGGCGCAATATGCAGCCAATCAAACCAGGAACACCAGGGCCAACCCCTTCTCTTAGCGATAAGTGTATCTGGGTTCTTTTACGTGCATTACACAACACACGGGACCTACGGCTTTACGTCCCATCCGAAGGACGAAGCAATGATGGTTAAGTGTCTTGCTTAAGGACACAAGTGTCACGACCGGGACTCAAACCCACCATCTGCCGATCAGAAACACCAGAGCCTGAGTACAGTGTTCTTATCCGCTCAGCCACGACACGCAATCAGTTTAAGCAATCCTATACCCAGTCTTGACAGTCACAAAATCACAAACTACAGGTGTGGGGGCGTACACAGGAAAATATATAACAAATTATAAGGGATTGAAAATAATATATATACGATTTTGTAGGAGAATAATATAAGACAGTTCCACCAACAAAAGGGAGGTCAATCATTCTCCCTGGATAGCATCTAGGGATAATATTTTTAAGAAAAGGAAGGTCCCAATTTTTTTTTTTTTTCCGGCTTTGTTTAACCGCTAAGGCATTTTTGAAATGAAGTTTAGCATTAAACGTCCCAACCCTACCTTGAATGTAAATAGGAGTACTTTGAATATAAATCGCTGATTGACAGGAGAAAGGGTAAATCATAAAGTATGTTGTTGATATGGTCATATATTTAAGAGCTAGTTAATAGACGTGTTACAGTGTTTCAGCACAGACTGAGGACAACTCAACACCCTGACTTACCATCACTCTTCTCTTGACAAACCTCAGGTACAATTCCGTTCTGGTGTTCAGTAACGTACACTCAGCCAGCATGACGTCCAGGTCTCGTGGGTCTAACCTGCCAAGTTTGAAAGTGAATAGTGCTTTGCTTAAAATGGGTGGTCCACAAAGAGGGTCACAGGGTGTGTAGGGTACTAAATAAAAGGTTCTAGATATTTGACCTAAAACTAAATCAACGTATCATGGCCCAATTTCATAAAGCCTGTAGGCCCAAAAACTTGCTAAGCACTGAAAAATCTTGCTTAGCAGAAATTGGTTAAGCAGAAGATTTCGGGGTGTTCCATTTCCCACTTGAAATGGCTGTGCTAAATTTACAACCTCGATACAATAATCAATATCAATAATTATATTGTTTTTTTGCCCGTTAAAAAAATAGAATGGGTGAAGTAATCTGCAATTTGATGATACAATTTTTAAATTAGCGAACAAGGTTTTGAATTGTTTTGTTTCTTTCTTTAAACAACAGTTCTGATTTACAACTTAGCATAATACTCCACTATGTATGGTAATACCTTCTTGCTGTGCACATTGTTAAAAGAACTGTCCAACTATTCATCTATTTTTTGTTAGTCTTTTTTTTCTCACTACATTTAACCAGAATGGATGACGCTTACTTGAATTTTAGTCTCCTAATTTCAATCAGCAAGTCTTAAAAACTCCTAAGGAAGTGAGATGGTTTAAGGATTGTTTACAGCCTAGGCCCAATTTCATAGAGCGGCATAGATTTGTCCTCAACCTTTTTTGTTCTAAGCAAAAGTTAGCAGGAAACCAGTCACAAGTGGTACACGTAAAATGGTGTTTTGGCTGATAACCTTATTCTGGTAAGCACAATTTGTTTGGTGTTGGCTACTTTTGGGGCTTAAGCAGCTCTATGAAATTGGACCCTGATGAATATGGATAATAATATGATAAGGCGCTTTGAGGAGCCTACTTGGCTTGAAAAAAAACGCATAAAAAAACACACTTTTACAATAGGAAGTAGGGAAGGCATAAACAAAAAGTCAATAAATTTGCTTTAAATGTAGGGTCATAGATTGGTTTTTGTCCTGATCTATTAGCAAAATTATCAAGAAAGATACAATAAAGTCACATGTGAATGTTTCAGCTGAATACAGTGCCTCATTGCTGAGAAAACAGCACAAAACTAAGGACGTTGAATCCGTCCACATTTAACGAGTTGACAGCAGGTACCAACTGCATCTCACGCCACAGCATTCGTGAATGGACATGAGAAACGATTCAAAGATTAAAATGATTTTGGGTGGAAAATTATCCAAACAATATACATCAAATGAAATACTTTCTCCAAAAAGAAATAACACTATCAACAGCTGCAGTGCTTCTCACCAAAGATTTTATGGTCATTAAGTTTTGGAGTATTTCCAATCTATGACCCTACCTTCAAAATGAAGTGAAAAAGTACATAACAAAGAGTCATACTTCTCATTGGGATTGGAGGACTTGTACCCTCGTAAACTTTGCTGCACTTGTTGAGACCGGGAATCAAACTCTCGATTGCGGACGAAGCTCTCAACGATCTTCTTGGCTTGAATGTCGCACTCCTGCTGCAGTGACTGCATTAGATTGAATAGTCTGCCTGGACCTGTGGTTAATTGTTGCAACAACAAAAAGAAGAAACCTTATATTTAGTTGTATTCAAGTATTTGATTTTATTTTATTTCAAATGATCATTTATGGCGTGTCATGGCCGAGCGGATAAGAGCACCGGACTCGAGCACTGGTGTTTCTATTCAGCAGAGTGTGGGTTCGAGTCCCAGTTGTGACACTTGTGTCCTTTAAAGCAAGACACTTAACCATTATTGCTGCGTCCTTCGGATGGGACGTAAAGCCATAGGTGCCGTGTGTTGTGTAATGCACGTAATGCACGTAAAAGAACCCATAATTTTGTTGTGCTTAGCTACATTTTGTGCTTAAGCAGCACTATGAAATTGGGGCCCGGTAGTTTTCAGTTTTCTGTGGCGCTATTATTAATGAAATGGGGAATCCAGCTGCTAAGCTAAAAAGTTGCATGTCTGTAAAATAGGGAGGTATTTACTTGAAGCTGGGCTTACAGTGACATACATTATGTGCAAACAAACACAAAACTTGTACAAGACAAAGAAAGGTAGATTGAACCTTCAAACGAAATCTTCAGTCTCACTTTCTTAAACAGTTACATTAGTACTTTTCTTGTGTAGGCCTCTTGATAAATTTGTATTCTTTATAAGGTATTTAATTAATAGAAATAGCAGTGTGATGACTGCGTAGTAATGACTGGGTTGGTGATTGTTCTTATTGACAGCAGTCAGCCACAAACCAAGGTCATTGCCACACAATGAAGACCGGATCAAGACACTGCTATTCCCATTAAAAAATACCTTTAAAGACAACAGTAACATACATTATGTGCAGACAAACACAAAACATGTACAAGACTAAGAAAGGTAGATTGAACCTTCAAACGAAAATCTTCAGTCTCACTTTCTTAAACAGTTACATTAGTACTTTTCTTGTGTAGGTGTCTTGATAAATTTGTGTTCTTTATAAGGTATTTAATGGTGCTATGTTCCTTAAGTTGGAATAAAACAGTCAGTCAATAGAGCAATCCATTAAGCCCCACCAGCTTAACATATTGACCAATCACAGCATTGGCTGCA
Source organism: Pycnopodia helianthoides (assembly GCA_032158295.1). Taxonomy (NCBI): domain Eukaryota; kingdom Metazoa; phylum Echinodermata; class Asteroidea; order Forcipulatida; family Asteriidae; genus Pycnopodia; species Pycnopodia helianthoides. The sequence continues at coordinate 6,849,378 of CM063246.1, forward strand.
CTACCACTACACTCATGGGCAGCACGTGTGGATCTCTCCGCCACACTCACGTCATAAACGTGTGTGCTTTTAGTACGCGCGCACGCATGTATACTTTTCTAACAGGATTTTAGCGTGTCAGACTTTTGTCTGTGGGAGAAAAAGGAGACGGCACAGACAAAAGATTATTAGTCCTTTGCCTTCTCCTTTTTCCCCACAGATATCCTCCTTTTTGGTCTGCCTTAATCACTAATTATTTACTTTTTCTCCCTCTTCCCATTTTCAATTTTGTCCTTTGTGTTTCCAACTTCTTGTGGTCAAACCAGCCCCTTCCCTCAAACCCCACCCCCTTGTCTCCTTATTCATTGTTTACCCCTTGCTTTTTCTGTGTGCTTTCTGCTTCTCTCTCTCTCTATTCATGTATTTCCACTTGACTGCTTCTGTTTCACTTGTTTACCTGTTTCTGTGTGTTGTCATGTCATTTAGCCTTCGAGAAAGACTCTGCTAGGGTCGAAACATCAGGGCCCAATTTCATAGAGCTGCTTAAGCAGAAAATATTGCTTAAAAAAAAGGCAGGATACCAGTTACAGATTGTACATGTGAAATGGCATTTTGGCTGGTAACTTATTATGGTAAGCATAATTTTGTTGTGCTTAGCTACTTTTAGTGCTTAAGCAGCTCTATGAAATTGGGCCCAGGCCACTAACTATTTTTTGTATTATTATCATTAACAGTTTCTTGACATTGATCGATTCTACAGTGACTCACCGTAGTACGTCTCCACCAGGGGTTGGTGGATCTCCACACTCTTACCGATGTCCTCAAACAGCATGGTAATGGTGTCTGCGTACACAACGCTTGCCCGTCTGTCGGTGCTGTCCTTACCCAGTGCCAGGGCTAGGTTCTCCTGAGCCTTGTTGGCGATCTAAAACATGATTATATAATAAAGTCAGGATACTAGAACATTACACACTGTAAATACAATAGGCCCAGTATCACAGCACTGCTTAACTAGAATTCTGCACTTTTCACAACCTGTAAGTAAATTTTGGCTGTAAAAAGCGCTATGAAATTGTGACCGGTGCTCTTGCCACTCAAAACCCAAACCATTGCACAAATTATCAGCATTATTTCTGAAAGTCGCTGTGAGATTCAAATAAAAGTATCAGTTTTAAAAAGAGATTATCTTCAGCTTAACTTGATAGCAAAACTTTTACCTGCTGGTAAATACTTAGGAAATATAGGGAGAACAAAAAATAACGAACCTTGTGGTTCTGAGGCCCTTTTCCTAACCCAACTCTAGTTTAGGCTCCCTCTGCCTTTGTGAAGCCCCCATACCAACCTCGTCCCCAGGGGTGATCAATCTCGCCGCGTCATTTTTTTCCAGCATGCCTTGTTCGTTCATTATCCCCTGGACTTGGTTCATTAAATGTGCTCGAATCCAGCAGCACAGTTTAATTAGGCCTGTGGCCGATCCACTCTACCCGCCCGCTCAAGTATGGTGACCCGCAAATAAGGCCTAAAGTCAAAGAGCAACTGGTCCCCTCTCATTCTTCTTTGATCTTGTGTTGTCTAACCATATGCAGTTGAGGGTGACCGTGTAAAAACATAATTCATTTGAAATTGAATCACGTCCAAATACATGCATTTTCACATGCACATACTAAGCGTCCTACAAGCGCCATACAAGCGCTCAGAATTTTTTAACAAGCGCTCACGCAAAGTAGTCACTTTTTGGGGCCAATCAGCGTTGTTTTTCAGTACATCCCTACCAGGGGTTTGTGACGAGAGGTATCAATACGACGTGCTGCCCATGGTAGCAAGGCTGCCCCCGTACCAAAAGAACATTTTTTCAAAATAACTGATGGAAGCTTAGCCGGAGCCAGAGCCTCAGCCGAAGCCCGAACCCTGGTTTCTGAAAGGGCCTCAGAAACCAATGTATACCTGTGTTCTGAGATATGTTGAGAATTTCTCCAGCCCTTCCTCATGGAGCCCAAGGAGTGGGAAGATCTTGAAGAATCTCTCCACCGATCCCCTGTCCGAACTCTGTATTGCCGTGTCAAACTTCTTGCGGACGAGTGCCTTGAGGTTCTGCTCTGCCTCATGAAGATGGCTGATAGAGAGGTCAGCCCCGCCTCCTGAAGACATTGAAACAAACCCCCAAAGATGTAAATAGTGAATTTTAAAACAATAGTGCAATTAATATGGTATGTCATGACAAAGTGGTCTAGAGCACCCGACTGTGACCACACTACTGGTGAATTTTTCTGGCTCAATTTTTTTTCAGTAAAACAACAATTTTGTTTGGTTTCCGAAACGTAGGTAATATGTGGAAACATGGGAAGATGTCAATCCAGGACATGACCTTTACTTTGACCTCTTTGGTGGAGTGGAGGTAGGTTAAATCTTGCAGCCATGGTATCTCTTGCTTTGGTCTCTCAATGGTTATAGGAATTGCATCCAGGAATTTGGGGGGGCAGAGAGGTGAAATCTTTTGTATGTTTTAAAACATATAACGGTGTATTTCACTGTTTTCTCATGACTTCGAAGACCGATTGAGCTTAACATTTCACAGATTTGTCATTTCATGTATATGTTGGGTCACATAACGTGCTGATACTAGTCTTTGAAAACTACCAATGTTCTTTAACATGTGCTTTAACTTACCATCTTTATTATCATCTATAACTTGTTTAAGAACCTTCTCATCCAGACTCAGATACCTGTGTATATGACCCGCTGCCTTCTCATAATTCTCGGACTGAAGAGCGGTTTGTACGCCGTCTGTGCAGAACTGTTTCAAAGGCCAAATAATTAGAAAAACAATATTTTTCAAAACAGAAAGATTTACCATTTGTAGTATATTTTACGAAGGTTAATAAATTCACCTCAAGGTCTACTAAAATGTGAGGGTTTTAACAAAGAGACTATTGAAACGCTCAGTGATTTACAACATTTACACAAGTATCCGGTGTTTGTTTATATATCATAGGTCTGATGCTTCACAAGGGAATGGAGGTAATTACCTCCATTGCCCTTGGTCATTGCCTTGGTGCCCCTTGAGATGTTCAGGCAGAATTTTACACTTTCCCCATTGAGATGCCCTTTACTGAGGTAAAACAGCCTTGCCTTTACAGGAACAAAGTATCAGGACTGTTTATACTTTATAATTATTCAAGGGAAATCATATCTATTCTGGATTTGTTTACTTTGGGGTATCTTGGAGCACTTGGACTAACCTCCCATTGAGCTGAATATAATGACAAGCACTGGTGGCAGCCTGTCCATTTTTTGTATGCCACATTTATAAAACAACAGGACAAAGGTCTGGAATCGGGGTTAGGCCAAAAAAAAAAATGTTCTGTTTCCGATTACATGTCATTTAAAAATAGGGTCGGTAGGTCGGAAAGATTTTTATTTTGCTATTTTTTTTATTCCGATACGATTGACGATATGTCCACGATCGTTCATGTGTTGAGCGCAATCAACGAATTTGCACAACGAATTAGGCAAAATTGCGCGCAAACTGCAGTTTGCGCTCTGCAGATTTGGCAGTTAATCTGCCCAACCTTGCAAATTGAGCGCAATCTTCAGTTTGCGCTCTTTAGATTGGCAGTTCAAGCGGCCGTTTTTGCAAAAAATGTGCGCAATCTGCAGATTGCGCAAACCTGTGGAATGCGCTTCATACAGCGCCGTGTACACACATGCGAATTGAATTGTGGGTATTTTTCGCTCGTAGTCAAGTCGTTGGACATTGCAGGCTCAAATCACGGAGATATCTGTAAATTCTTCTGGATATGTTCTGGTTTTTATTTCAAATGTTGCCTAAAACATGGTAAATTGGTAAAAGTCAGACATTTTCTTCAAGGTAAAATATGTTTTTCCCGTTTTTTTTAAAGGCCGAATAAAAAGTTTAGGGTCGCGGCTTAAAAACTAGGGTCGGTCGGGGAACCGGAAACAAAACCCTTATTTTTGGGGGCCTTACACAATAACCCCCGGAAATGGATTTCACAAGGCAAGTTTTCCAGAAACTGCTGTCGCTCACTGGATGGTTATAACAAAGCGTGTCATGGTAGGTGCCTGCCCGTGTACACTACTCAATGGAGAGTACGAGTGGATAAAAACTTCAGCAAAAAAGGGAGGAAAATTCAAGGTTCTTCAAGTGTTTAAAAAACGTAAGTCTGTCCAAAGAAAGTTGCGTCTAAACACAACATCTGGCGTGAAGTGGTTAAAGCAATTTACTTACCTTAAGGTCAAGTATATCATTAACTCTCTGGATTGCAATTTGTACTCTATTCTGTAGGAAAATAAATATTATAATTAGTTAGTGATAGTCAAATCCAATCAAGCAAATTTCCCCCCCCAAAAATAAAATAATAATAATAATAATAATAATAAATAAATATAATAACAAAGCATTAGGTTTAATTAATTCCCCTATAAACCTTTGGCAATGTGACATATTGTATGTAGGTTTAAAGGAATGTATACTGATTACAAGATATAGAGACAAGATTTAGGCGCAAGCGCTGCAATCTTGAGGAATTTTCCACCAAAAATCAAGCCCAGTTGGAGGATATTAAGTGTAAAGACAGTAGGAAATGTTAATAAACGTGTCTTACTTTGGCGACGTCCAACTCCCTGACCTTACTGCTGACATTCTCAGCCAGATCTGAGGTGAAACTGATCATACTGCCGAGCTGTTTAGAGTCACTGTGTACAAGCTGAAGGTTTTGCCTGCAAAAGAACAATAAAACACACATGAAATGTTTTTATTTCACAAATAATGTCTCCCTTTCAAGTCTAACAACCTAATAAATATCAAGTAATGAACCACAAGGGAAACTGACTGGGTAAATTTCAAATGGTTTGGGGTTGAACAAAGGAAAGATGACTAGAGCGGGATTTGAACCAACGACCTCCGGATTAATGTACCAGCGCTCTACCAACTGAGCTATCTAGCCCTAAAAAAAATCCGGAGGTCGTTGGTTCAAATCCCGCTCTAGTCAATTTTTCTTTGTTTAACCCCAAACCATTTGAAATTTACCCAGTCAGTTTCCCTTGTGGTTCATTACTTGACATTTAAATTTAAAAAGTCGTATCCCCTCAAGGTGATCCCGTGGCTGCTGCTTCCCAGGTTGTATCGTAAACTTGGGTGTGATCCCTGGCTACACGACAGTTAACGGTTGCATGGCTTCTGACTGGCACCCCTGAACAAAGATATTGACAAAATAGGGAGACCGCCAACATAGGGCTAGATAGCTCAGTTGGTAGAGCCCCGGTACAATAATCCGGAGGTCGTTGGTTCAAATCCCACTCTAGTCAACTTTTCTTTGTTCAACCCCAAACCGACCTAATAAATAGGAAGAACTTTCTCTAGAGAGAAAGCTTTAGTCTACCCAATTCACCTTACCTCATCATCACAATAATCTTGGTTTCCTGTGTGTCATACAGTATAGTGTGCATTTTAGGCAACATGGCGCTCACACGCTTACAATGAATTGTATGTGCGATTTGACTTCCAAAATACCATACAATAATAATATGACGTTTTTATAGAGGGCATTTCAGTTCTGGAAGAACTCTCAATGCATTAAACATACATTATTACCCCTGGTCACTGGGCCATTAATTTCTTTCCTAAAACCATCTCAGCTGAGCTCCCTGGGGAGTATACAGCCTGTGCTGTCGTAGCGCACCAAGCTAAATCAATCACAAGAACCATCTCTGCCCTCACAGGTACCCAGTTACCCCTGGGTGAAGAGGAGCAATTATGGTTAAGTGTCTTGCTCAAGGACACAAGTGTCATGACAGGGACTCGAACCCACACCCTGTTGACTCAGCCACCAGAACTTGAGTCTTACGTTCTAACCGCTCGGCCACAACACACTACTAAAATGACAAGTGTTGCAGACAGTAGCCGCGTGATGGTTGGTGCAAGGGGGTCAATAAGAAGCTCATGTTGATCGCTTCTCATAATGACTTCCAAAAGGCTTGTCAATTGGCTGATATTCAAAAATTCAACAAGCCTGAAGAACTTTTCTTCGCTGTTTTCGGTTTTCTGTATTTATATGTAATTGAAAGTATACACAAAATCCTGATTTCAATATACATGTATATTGAAATCAGGATTTTGTGTACTACATACTTTCAATTACATATAAATACAGAAAACCGAAAACAGCAAAGAAAGTTCTAAGGAACTCATGCAAATCAGGATTCTTTGGATTGTCGCAATCAAAATAAGAAACAGGGATTTGAGGGGGATGCTAAATGCTATAAACAGTTTTCTTGACGATTGATGCTGGTACGAGCTTTCTTATCATTGAGTCCTCAGAATGAAACTAATCTAGCAATTTAAAAAGCAGATTACAAGAACTTACGCTAAGTACAGAGTATGTAAAAACTTTGAAATAAAATTAATCACATGACTGGAAGAGCACAGTTAGCTGAATTCTTACCCCAACCGTTGTAATGTGCTCATCTTGGCTTCCAGGTTTGTCTGCCTGTCTAACAAGCCATCAATGTTATCAGTCATGCCTTGCTGTAAACAAAGAAGAAATCCATGGTTATTTTCATCAAAATGTTACAATGAAATAACACCAAGAAATACTAAGGCACCCCCCCCCAAAAAAAAAAAACAATCAAACATGTTTAGCATCCCCACCCGCTTTCTTTTAAGAGGCCGCCTCCTTTTATTTTTATTTTTTTTAGGATAAATTTTATCAATAAATAAAATTGTATTTTTATTAAGCACACCAAAAAAACACACAGAAAAAAGCTGGAAACCATCAAGAAAAAAAAAGAAAAAGAAAAAAGGCCCTCCTCCTTCCTTTTTTAAAAAAGGCAGGACGCTAAACAAGTATTTCCTAAATATTTTGCCTAACAATTTATCTATTAGAATGGTCATACCTTCAACATTTTTAATCTTACATGCACAATATTTTATTTGTAACTGTATTGTAAGGAAAAATAATTATTCTGGGTCCATGAGAGAGTAAATGTGTGTATGTCAAGGGCTGCCAAGGCAACGACTACCGTATACAACACCCATAGATAATTTTTTTAAATAAACCATTTCTAGTAATGCAACCAAGGGATCCCCATCCATAAGCAACATGTACCAAAAAAATGCAGTTGTAAACTATGTGTTACTATGCCAGCAATAAATGGCTGTTAACCATAGAGCATAGGAACGATTTGACATGTTTGACAGTTGATGGTGTTCAGCCGATGATCGAGTCCAACAAGAAACCCTCCTCCTGTAGGACCGAGGAACAGGTGTCCAGACTAGACTCAGATCACCATGTCCGGTCACAGACCATATCGCAGAGGAACCTTCCTCCATGGTATCACCAGGGCCCAATTTCATAGAGCTGCTTAAAGGTATTATACAGGATTGGTAGAGCTGACAAAACAGTTGCAAACAAAGTTCATGTTTTGTGTGATTAACCATATACATGAAATAACAAACCTGTGAAAATTTGAGCTCAATTGGTCATCGAGGTCACGAGAAAATAGTGAAAAGAGACCTTACATGTATGTGTTTTCTGTTTTTCAAACATCAAGTTTATTATCGCGCGCGATAAAAACTATTGTTTTACTCATTTCTCAGAAACGATAGCATTTGAGGCAGAAATATTTTAAGGAACCCTTTCTACCATTACTTTTTTTTACCATTTAAATCATGTAAGTTATGTGTGAATCTGTGAACATTTGTGTTTTTCGATCTTACCAATAGTGTACAGGGCCTTTAAGCACAAAAAGTAGCTAAGCACAAGGTTACCAGCCAAAAAACCATGTCATATGTACAATCTGTGAATGGTAACTGGTATCCTGCTTGTTTGTGCTTAGCAGAAAGTTGCTAAGCATAATTCTCTGCTTAAGCAGCTCTATGAAATTGGGCCCTGGTATAGGCCCTATCGTAGTATTTCATACTGCTGTCCCGTCCGGTCTGACTGAAATCAGCCCAGACTGGATCCCCCCATGACAGCGGCATTGTAATTTATAAGCTAAGTAAACTGGGTCTTGAAGATCGAGTTTAAAAATCTGTGGACATGTGTCGTTTGAAGGATTGTAACTATCGATCACAAATTTTGAAAAACATTTGATCGCCATTGCACATAATTGGCAATTATCCTTCCAGTGTTACTTGTCTGAAATATGCAAAATCACATTAATATAACAATAATAACTAGTTCTTATAGCGCATTTTACAACGTATCAATGCGTTTACATTAGTGCCCTGGTCATTGGGCCAATAGCATTCCTGTAATCTTTCTCAGCTGCCTGGGGATATACAGCCCTGGGCTGCCATGGCGTTCTGAAGGCTTTTTCAAACACAATATCAACCTCTATCCTCGCAGGTACCCGTTTATACCTCTGGGTGAAGAGAAACAATTGTAGCAAAGCGCTAGTACGACCGATAATTTCAAAATTTTTGAAAATTTAGTACAGTGCCCCAGGGCCCAGTTACTGGGTCTAGGTACGTATGGTTAAACACACAGCGCCACTGAATGATTTGAGCTTGCAAACGGCATGGGTATGAGTATGACAGGGAGAAGTTGCAAACATGACTTTGTTGACCGAATACTTATTCATTACATAATGATATTATGTTGGATAAGCCCTCTCCTGTCCGCAGCACAGGCACTGCTGTCACACCTGCACACTGTTTTGCAAGACAAGCATGACCATGAATCATGATGACAAGTGAAGTAGTTTTCCAGCACCAGTGAGTTAGTTTTCTGGTGTTTTCCGGTATGTACCGGTAGTGTTTTATAATAACGCACTATTAGAACTCCATCACACAGTTCACTTGCTTGGCTTGGTCATGACATTTATTGACAGACTAAAATGACACTATCAAGTTGTTGGCATGGTTAGCCCTGATAGGACGTCAGTCAGTGCCACTGCACTGACGTCCTCGGTATAAAGCTCCTCTACAATGCAAACATATTTTGGGCTAATGTTTTTTCATATTTTTACCTGATTTAAGAACCTGAAAGTCCATTCATACATTCTTGGTGTCCTAACTACACTTTTGATGAGTTCACAACTAACAAATACATCCATGGATGACATTATTTCCGAAGTCCGAGTTGTGTACTGGCGTTGTGACCATCGTGTACCAAGTGACCGTTAAAGCTCATGTGCGCATGCGCGGCATCCAAAGCAACCCGACCGACTTCCGCGTTAGATTTGTGGGCGTGTCTGAGGACGCACATGCGCTGAAGCATTCACGTCTTGTCAGTTTAGGCTGTCGCCGAGAATGCGTAAATTTTTCATTTTATTTTCACAATAATGTCATCCAAGGATATAATTTGCAATTCTGAATAGAGCAGGCGTAAGGTTTAGGACAAGGAATATGTGACTGAGTCAAATTTCAGCTTCCTCAGTCAAAAAGGTAAAAATATGAAAAAATGTTGTTATAAATTTTTTTGCAATGGTACGGGACCTTTATATCCTGGACTCCGTCGCGTTGTATGCAAGTTGCAACGGAGGAGTCCAACCTGGGCTATTGGCATGGTGTACTGTGGGGAATGTCAGATCGGTCAGTCAGATGATGGTGGCCAATGGTGGCGTTCCTTCCTTCACTTCGATTCTTCAGTTAATTTAAATTATTTGAAAAAGTATACTCGAGTTTTATACTTAAACAGGCAAAACGGTTAAAATGAAAAAATGGCTTACCTCTTCCACACACAGTTTTTCAAATGCTTCTTGAATATCCGACATATCGGTCAAATTATCCACGCCCATTGCGTCAAACACCGAGGACGTGGCGGACGCCATATTCATATTTACATCGGTTTATATCGGATCGGATTTCTGTGTACTTGTACTTGAACTTTTTATAAAGTTTAATCAAATGATATTTAGCTCGGGTAAAATAAGCATTTATGCAATAGTGTCACAGATCCATTTTTATCATTTAAACTGAAATAATCTGAACCAATATGCTTTCCATGGTATTACAAAAAAGGAGTTTTTTACTAAAATGTCTTAATGCACAAGTCCTATCCGAATTAGTAAAAGCTATATAGACTGGTACCTCATAAGTTGATAAATTCATAAGCTATATGAAAGTCTGGGTGTGTGACATTAAGTCTGGTTTCTTGTTTAATTGTACTAACAATACGTATGAAAATATACACGCTTTTATGTTACCAGTCTTAAGCTCAACGCGGCAATGGAAACGTTTGGAATACGAAGCTGAACGATTGAGGTACAAAAATCCACTGACATCCGTATGATTTGACTGAAATTTTCAACTATTTTCGTAGATGTTATAATATTTAGTTGCAATGTTTATATAAAATTGTTTACTGTAGTTATTTTCTTAGGTTTAGGATGATTAGATTTGCTTTTAAAATCGTGTCTGTGATGTTGGTATGCTCATGTAATGCTGTACAAATTACAATGTGCAAATGCCCATGGCATGCAAGTCCACCTCCACCTTAGTCCCCATACCAATGTACAAGACAAACATTTCAATGAGAGGGGAAAAAAGTAGCTCCATGAATAGGGCCAATCCACTCCGTATCCTTGGCCCCAGCACCACTGCACAGACCTATTCTTTCAAGATCTAGATCGTGAAACTTACCGATTGAATGCTTATGATACTTGCAGATAGCCGGACTGTTAAAATTTCTTTAAAAAAAAACATCACACGTTTTTGAAATGATGAGAGTTAATATTTAGAATTGTCTCAACGATCTGGACAACTTGCTTATTTTGAAGTGTCTGGCTCCCTCAACAGTATTAGAAAAACGATACAATCAAATTGCTACGATTGAGTTGGTACCAGACTAATTTACTCGCAGATGCCGCGATAGTCTTGGTGCAAGATCTTTGCAGATAAAAAACATCATAGGGCAAAAGAATAATTCTGCAGTGGTGCTGGGGCCAAGGATACGGAGTGGATTGGCCCTATTCATGGGGCTAGGAAAAAAGCAACAACCGAGTTGAACATTTTAGCTGTTTTAACTCGAACAAGCACAAGATTTATCTCATTTGTATTATGGGTAAGAAATCTTCAACCAAGTTCAATACTCAACAGAACTGAAAAAGAGATTTATCACTATATCACTATCAGACAGAAAGTCAACATTTGAAGAAAAAAAAATACAAGATCCTGCAGAGTGCAGTCAGGACTGGACTTCTAGAATTATGAAGTTCTAATGTCATTGCGCAAGCGCATAGCATCACGTCGGCCAATTCCTCGTACGGAGAAAGTTGACTATTTTTACAAAAAAAACATTTTTTCCAGTGAAAAATATGTATGCACGATGGTTCGAGTCAGTTTTAAATGTGTTTCCAGATACACCCTGATTACAACCATTGTATTTGATGGTATTTTAAACTTGTTGTCTTGAGTTGTCGTGAAATGGGCCTGTTGACACTAATTAGTATGACCCTGATAAAATAGATTGGTTTTACTGTCGTAAAACCATTGTGTTTTGCAGTGTGCATTCAAGTCGAACTGTAACAAGGTTATAAATAGACTAACATGTCTCACACCCTTCAGTCTCCTGACGATTACTTGAGCAAGCTAGTCGAAACGTTGAGACCAAAAGAACTCACTCTGCAGCAGTGCAGTTAATTACGAGAGTCCCCTCGATCCACTTAGCAAAAGTAGCACTATAGTCCAGGCCAATTTCCTACTCTCCGCCGAGGTAGTAGTTTATAAGCAGAACTGAGAAGTCTCCCGAATTCCAAAAGTCTTCTCCGCAGTAGTAGAACAAATAGCAAGAGAAGGTCTCTAAAGAACAAATCTACACAGCAAAGTAAATATACAATGTACACATGGTGTTACCGCAAACCAAATATACATTGATACCTCACCATGCAATGCCTCAAAAAACAATGTTTTCAAGGCTATTTTAACTGCTGTTTTTCCATTATCATTTCCAGATTGGGTGCTTGTGACACATCAGCTTTGAAGCCACTCGTCCATTGCTGTCAGCATGTTTCTGTATTCACTGACCCTCCAGAGGGCCACAGGAGTCGTGCAAGCAATCCATGGCAACTTCGCCGGGACCAAGCAGCAGGAGATTGTTGTGGCCCGAGGGAAAGCCCTGGAGCTGCTCAAGCTGGATCCCAACACCGGCAAGCTCCATGCTGTGCTTACGTACGAGATCTTTGGGATCATCCGTGCATTGATGGCCTTCAAGCTTACTGGAGGGAGCAAAGGTAAATCCTTGTGAAGAGTGGAAAGGCTTGTTCATACTTGCTGAATTTACGCAGGCCCATTCCAGGCCTGGAACTAAACAGAGGCTATTGCTGCCATGGTCTTTGTTACTCTTGGTGCCCCTTCAAAAGTTTTCCATACACTTTGAGATTGTGCAATGGAAGTGCCCTTTGCAAAATAAAAATGGCCTTGCCATCTCAATGATTACTAATTTCACAAAAATCTAAAGGTAAAACCATTTAGAATGCTTCAGATTTCACAGTAGGGCTTTTAAAACCAAGATAAACACCAACTTGTAGAAAACATTCCGAAGACTTCTGTTTAATTTCAGCATCCTTTGGCAAAACTACACAAATTCGGGTCCAGAAAGCCTCACAGTTTGAAAAATCTTTGTAAGAAACTTGCTGTAAGAATCCCTAAATAAGCACTCTCGTTGTTAAATGCAGTAGAAAAACCATGATACCCATGTGCTACTTCTGCAGACAATAGTGCTTCACAATTTTCTGCTAAGCAAAAAATGCAGAAAACCAATCACAGATGGTACATGTGACTATTTGACTGACTACCTTAATCTGGTAAGGAAAATTGTTTTGTGACTAGCAGCTTTTTGTGTGCTCTGCACGGATGAGAAATTTCAGACTTTTATCTGAATACAGACTTTTTAAGTCAGCCTGGTTAAAAAATCTGCCATTATTTTTCCATGTTTAAAGAATTCCTGATCTTTGATCTGCTTCTCTAGTGCAGAGGACACTGTTTCTAAAAGCTCTGTGAAATCTAAACCCCTTTAAAAGGTTACCAAAAGGTGGAAATGCATCAGTTTTCCAAACCTCCTAAAATTTGGATTCTGGTTTCAGACTTGTTTGTTCCAGCAATGACTCTCGACCCTGGCCCTTGTACTGTAGTCTATTCTAGGACAATTGTACCAGATGCTGCAAATGACATGTGTCGTCCATCACACTATTTATCTTTATTATTATTGTTTTGGCAGATTACATTGTGGTTGGTACTGATTCAGGGCGCATTGTGATCCTCGAGTACAACCCAGCCAAGAACACCTTTGACAGGGTAAGTAATAAATGACTCTGCGTGCCATGTCACATTAGGCAAGTTGGAAACCAGTTCCAGGCAATCTCAAAGAAGTTCCGGAATAAAAGCCACTAAGGAATTAGGATTTCTTGGGGGCTCTGTTATTAAGGCAAATGTCTATTTGTGGATTTTGTTTTTTTCTACTTTTTTTTTACCTCTTCATTAATTTTACTGGTGCAGCATATCTTTGGAAATGATGAAACACTATTCGCGCTTCGTATGAATATTCTGTGATTTTGACAAAACATTTTCTTCACAATTTTTTTCTGATCCAAAGATTTGCACTTAAAATACCCATTTTCCTTTACCCTTACTATCCTGTATTCTCTAAACTCCTGTCCTTTGTGGGCCTTATTATACATACCCATATATTATGATGGGTATTTGGGTGGCATCGTTCTATTATCTTCAAGGGTTTTAACCACATCCTGTCAGATGACATGTAGATCCACCAAGTTTTTTTGGACTGGTTTAGGGCAGATGGTTTATTATGACTGGAACAACTTGAGTGCACCCTCAATTTTTAGGCAAATGTCTACTCGGGGATCTTTTTTTTTTTTTTTTTTCAATCTTTTTTGAGACCACCTGATTTTGGACCACAATAACAAAATTATCCATCTGATATTCAAGGTGCATCAAGAGACGTTTGGTAAGAGCGGTTGCCGCCGCATCGTACCCGGTCAGCTCCTGGCCGTGGATCCCAAGGGCCGCGCCGTCATGATCGCTGCCATTGAGAAGCAGAAGCTGGTATACATCCTCAACCGTGACTCCCAGGCCAGACTGACCATCTCCTCCCCGCTGGAGGCCCACAAGTCCAGCACCTTCTGCTACCACATTGTGGGCGTGGACGTCGGCTTTGAAAATCCCATGTTTGCCTGTCTGGAGATTGATTATGAGGTCAGTAAGATGTGAAGCTTTGTGTAGTGTGGATGGTATTAAGAGTAGGGATTTAGAATAAAATTAAAACCACAGGTCTTGTACCTCAAAAGTTTTACTGGACCATAAGTTTTTTTACCATCAATATTTGTTTCATTTTTTTATATATTTGCTTCACTTTTAAGAGGAATTGAAAAAGTGTACATTTTTAAATTTCTTAAATTTGCTTGTTTGGGAAAACACTAGAGTGCAGGACTTGTATTGTTTTAGGGTTACTGGCCCAATGCTAAAACTACTGGACTCTGGCCAGTGGGTCGTCCAGAGGGTATTTAAAGGCCTGAAGGGGATCTAGTTCACAGGTGACAACCAAATAATAAATCTCTTCTTGGAAGGATGAAGAGATTATTCTATTCAAGAACTGGTCATGAGATGAGTCTTGGTATTTTAAACATTGAGTACCGTTCATCTTAAAGAGAAAGCTGAAGAAAAGAAATGGAGCCCACAGTGAGACTCACCTCTCCACTGGCTTCTCAGAATCATAACTTTTTCTGAGTAGAGATAATTACATTGTTGTTTCCCATAAACAAGTTTCCCTAGGCAAGTTCCAATAATCACATTAACTAATCCTTTGTTATGTTTCAGTCATCATGCTGATTAAGTTTTGTTTAGATGGAGGAAAGGAAAGCGGAGGTGGGAGGGAAGAGGTTGAGTTTGTTTATTTCAGGCCAAATAATTGGACCAGTGCAGCATACATGTATCTTTGGAAATGATGAAACACTATTCGCGCTTCGTATGAATATTCTGTGATTTTGACAATATTTTCTTCACAATTTTTTCTGATCCAAAGAACTGCACTTTAAAAAAATAAAAAATTCCTTTACCCTTACTATCCTTTATTGTCCAAAAACTTTCCCCAAGGATCTGTCCTTTTGTGGACATTGTTGTAAATACCCATGGATTATGATGGATATTGGGGTGGTACCGTTCTAATATCTTCAAGAGGTTAGGGTTTAACCACATCCTGTCAGATGACATGTAGATCCACTAAGTTTTTCTGGACTGGTTTAGGGCAGATGGTTCATTATGACCGGAACAACTTGATGCGCCCTAAATTTGTTGCTGGCAGTCGAATGGCTGACAGAAATATCCAAACAGACATTCCATTGTACAGCGTGCACAGGCATGCACCTACCGTGCTATGCTAACAACGAGGGACATAAGGTATTGGAAAACGCGCTTTGTAATATCCCTTTTCCGGGGTAAACCCCTGATTCCAGACCTTTGTTGTTGTTGTACAAATCTGGCTTACAAGAATGGACAGGCTGCCACCATAGTTCATCATTGTATTTGGTTCAATGGGAGGCAATTCCAAACGTTCCGAGATGCTAGCATACCATGGCAGGTTATTGGCCATGATTCAGGGTCTTAGTTTAGGGCCGAGGTTCTGCAAATCACAGTGAACGCCTACTCATATTTTCTCACATGACAACAGGTGCTAATTATGAGCAAGTCAGGGATTTATTGTGGCAGCGATGTTTTCAAAGGAGAACGATGACTCAAGGAGCTCCAAAAAGTTCTGGAAACAAATTCAGAGGGTGGCACGGAAAATTGTTTAGAATACCGGCATGAAGTTGTTTAACCCTCAAAAACCAACAGCATTAATCTCCGCAA
Organism: Pycnopodia helianthoides; assembly: GCA_032158295.1. Classification (NCBI taxonomy): domain Eukaryota; kingdom Metazoa; phylum Echinodermata; class Asteroidea; order Forcipulatida; family Asteriidae; genus Pycnopodia; species Pycnopodia helianthoides. Next base: position 6,865,180 of record CM063246.1, read on the forward strand.
TCTTAACCAAATGTGCATTTCGTTTACATTTGATTACAAAGGATGGTGATTCAGATCCAACTGGTGAAGCAGCAGCAGCCACCCAGCAGATGCTGACCTACTACGAGCTCGACCTGGGGCTTAACCATGTTGTGAGAAAGTACAGTGAAGCACTAGAGGAACATGGAAATTTCCTCATCGCTGGTGAGTAGTACCTAAACAATCATCTTGGTTGAAGGCAACACTGAGGCTTGCTTTGTCCTCTAAAAGTGTGCATAATCCATGGGCTCAGTGTCAAGCTGCTTGAGCAGCAAAAATTGAATGCTTGTTCGTAAGCTTGGGCGATATCGCTTTTTCTCAGCCACGATATATCGTCGAGAATATATCGCGATATTCGATATAATTGCGATTATTTTTGTATGACGTCAATCTACTACATACCTCACTATGTGAGTTGTGGCTAAGATTGACCTATCATTTATATCGTTATTCCAATCACCTATTCTTCGGGTTTTACTCTAAACCTATGGTATGAAAACCTGGGCCTATTACTTACACACATTTAATGTGTTAACTGCGCATGACAGACTGTTCTTTATGTGTGCATAGCTAATTAGATCACGCTACTCGCACGTCCGCAACACGCACGTGATAATGCACGTGATAACACCCGTCTGTGTGAGACCGCCTGACCGCTAAGGCTTTGATGTTGGTTTTTTCCGAAGACTAAACCCCATCGGATTGGATCTGTTTGGGAATCTTGCTGTTGCGGTCTGTGACTTGCAACTCTTTGTTGCAGCAAATCGTCTCAACAAGGAGATTTATTGTTGCAATATCCTCTCGACGAGGAGATTTATTGTTGCAAGATCGTCTCGGCGAGGAAATACATCGCGATACTTAACGATATCGCGATTTACCGATATCACGATTAAAAAAAACGTGACCCGATATCGTAATCGTTTCAGAACTAGTATCGCGATATTCGATAATATCGTGGTATCGCCCAAGCTTACTTGTTCGCAACAGGTCGTTAAACTGAACGATTATTAAATTTTGCTTAGACATTGAGTGAAATTGAATGACTGTTATGGAGAGCTTTCAATTTCATGTGATTTAGAATAACACAACATTTTTAATTTGCTGGGTTTTTTTGCCGAAAATTACTGGAAAACCTATTTATTTGTTATCCATTTATTTTACAATGGTGACGGGCTGATGTCAATATTTGGTTCTGAAAATGTTAGTTTGGAAATGATGATTGTACTTTAATCCGTGTTTCAGCTGATTATCGTGATTAGCAATCTTAAAGTACTGATCCAAACTCACAAAGGTTGGAAATAATTATTACTTCCTACGTTCATGACTTTTTGAAGCCTTCATCTGTTAATTCCTATCTTCTATTCAATTATTTGGGTGGCATGGTTGGCTTGTGTGTAAAGCGCTTGCCTCTCACCACTGTGACCCTGGTTCGATTCCCAGCTAAGTGAGTATAGTTGTACGTTGGTTCTCTCCTATGCCACCAGGGTTTTTCCCCTGGCCCTCCAGTTTTCCTCCCACCGGAAAAGTCGGACACTTTTCGATCTCAGGATGTGCTCCATAGTCATATATGTGTGTTGATGTGGCTGGCTGCCAGAGGGGAACCCTTGCATGCCTGCGGCTTGAACACATTGTAGACACATCCTTCACAATTCAGCTTCTCAGCTGTGAGTAAGGATGATTAGCCTCCCAAATTATTATTATTATTATTATTATTATGATTATGATTATTATTCAGTACCTGGAGGCAGTGACGGTCCTAGCGGTGTGCTGATCTGCTCTGAAAATTATATCACCTACAAGAACCTGGGTGACCAACCAGACATCAGAATGCCAATCCCAAGACGAAGGGTAAGTTAAACCCCTCTGTTGGGCAGACTGACTGGCAGAAGGATCTTTGATTTATTCAAAATCTATTCCCGGGTTTGACTTGACGTTTGCTAGCCTCAAATCCACCTGTGGTACTGCCTCATTTTGATGGATTCAGTATTGCGAGATGAAACCAACCAAGCTTGCTCTGGGTAAATAGAAGTTGATACTGTCTTCAGTAATGCAGACTGCTTGACTTAACAATTGTTGAGTCCTTCAAAATCCATTCCTGTTTGCTGGACGTCAGCTAGCCTCGAATCACTTGTGGTCTTGCTCATTTTGATGGATTCAGTACTGCGGGATGAAACCAACCAAGCTTGCCTGGGTAAAGAGAAGTTGATACTATATTCAGTAATGCAGACTGCATCGTTGAGTTCTTCAAATCCATGCCCTGGTTCTAAGGCTGGATGTTAGCTATCCCACCCTCAAATTCATTTCAGAACCTGTCTCATTTTGATTGATTCAGTACTGTAGGGTCGAACCTGAGGTGAGGGTAAAGAAGTTTATAGTTGAGTATAATTTCCAGGTACATAAAAGTCTATACTGTCTTCAGTAATGGAGACTGCTCAGCTTTAAAAGGGACTCGTCACCTTCATATTGGGCACTGTGGGCTCTAAAAAGCATTTGTTTTGAAACGAATATGGTTGGAAAGTAGAATATAATGATTCGCATAAATATCCCTTGCAATTGTGTGGTTTTTGTGTAATTTAATGACAGAACTTGGTCCACTATTTTGTGGAACCAAATTTGTGACTCCACAAGATGGCGGACCGTATGCTACGCTGGTTGTATTTCAGGAGCCAGATTTATGTCTTTTTAATCACTACTCACTAATTATAACACACTGTAGGTGTTTTGTGCATGAACAACTCTTAAAAAGGATAAGGAGTAATTCCAAGCAGCAAAATTTTTGAGAGATTTGAAGGCAATGGTGCCCCTTGAATCCTTCTTAATCCGTACCAAAATTACAGAGCAAGTACATGTGACTGTACACAAAATGCAATGTATCAAAATGCAGTCAACCTTTGGAAATGATGATAAACTATTCGCGCTTCGTATGAAAGCCAGTGATTACAACCAAATACTTTTCTTCACTTTATAATCTGATCCTAGGTTGAACTGCACTGCACACACACTCCAGTGGTCTTTTTTATAACAAAGTTAATACCAACCACCGATAAAAGCAACTTGAGATGAGTGCAAGTTAATTTTATATTTTCTTCTAAAGTTTGTGTTGACACCATGTTCACGAAATATCTCAATTTGAGTACGGGTGGTTCTGAAAAGAACCAGTGGTGTAACAACTCGACGTTTCAATCAGTATGCTCTGATTGTCTTCAGAAGAAAGCTGTATTAGAAATTTATATATATGTATACTTATTTACTTTATACTCGTTAATCATCCAAAGTCATAAAATGTATGTTCTAAACGGTTTCTTCTCTATAATCTTTCTTTTCTATTTTTATTGTTTTCCTTCCTGTAATAGAATGATCTTGATGATCCAGAGAGGGGGATGATCTTCGTTTGCAGTGCTACTCATAAAACAAAGGTAGAGAAACAAATAAATTACTTTTTTCTGAAAAATTACCTTTAGTTCTCTGGCAGAAAATTGTATTTTCTACACGGCTTTATTTATTTTTATTTTTTTGTGAATTTGATCTTAAGTTAAAAAATATTTTTATTTTTATTTTATATTTTGCGCACTGGTGGCAATTCTCACAAATCGGGCAGATACGCTAGCTTGTGCATGGGGAGAACCCTAAATACCAATCCTGTACCCTGTCTTTGAAAATAAGTCATATTTTATCATGAAAAATGACAACAGTGATTTAATGTCAGTCACATGATCTAGTCACATGCAGTCAATCTTTTGAAATGATGATAAATTATTCGCGCTTCGTATGAAAAGCCATTGATTATACTCAAATATTTTCTTCACATAATTATCTGACCTAAAGTTGAACTGCATCTGACTCCCAACAATGTGAATCTTTTCTTCTCATATTTTGAGTATGGCCCTTTGTCAAATTCAAGCTTGCAGCTTTTCAGTTTTTCAGCTGATTTCCTCTTTTCCGTTTTTCATCAGCTGCAGATTTGCTTGGCAATTGTTGTCGGCTAAGCTATTGCAGAAGTTTGGAAATTCCTGAAAATAAACAGTTACTTGCATTAAAAGGACAATATTGTTCTTTCTGTTAGCAAGAAAGAGTCGGAAATCCAAAAATTTTATTTATCGAAAGCAATAAGTCGGAAGATCACAGTCGTCGGAGTTCTCTTTTTAAATAAATCTAGACTCAGAATAAATATAAAATGACAAAATAAAAAAAATTGCTGTCGGAGAAATCCTTTCCATTATATATCTCGGAATAATTTTGACAAAGTTTTCACTTCAACTGGGGTGTATTTTGATGTATTTTGATGCATCTAGAAAACACCTGAGGTTGGTTAGGGTTAACTGTTTTTTTCGTAGGTGTCCACGAGAAAGTTTAAGAAATATTAACACTCAATGCAGAATATGTAAATGTGGACAGAGAGTTTTGTAGTGCTTTTACGATCTGCATAGATTTCATTGTACTTATAAAAAAGGAATCGCCACAAATCCTTCAATCTCTTTCTGCAGTCGATGTTCTTCTTCCTGGCTCAGACGGAGCAGGGAGATATCTTCAAAATAACCCTGGAGACGGACGAGGACATGGTCACTGAGGTCCGAATGAAGTACTTTGACACAGTCCCCATCGCCACCAGCATGAACGTCCTAAAGACTGGCTTCCTGTTCTTGGCTGCAGAATTTGGGAACCAGTGAGTTTAGATTCATTTTAACATTGTCATTATTAATTAATAATTGACCCTAGCAGTATCGTGTATTAAAGATGGTAATGCCCCGCATTTTAACCCTCCTACTCTCAGTGACTATTGGCAACATTTTCCAGTGAGTTGACCAACCATTTGTAACCATTCGACTGCCAAGGTTGTGTAGGGTGGCACAACTGTGTACTGTGTACATGCATTCCCTCATGGTATCATATTGCAGGCTGGCATAGTTTATCTATCATTCAAAACCACAGTGAATGGTATTGAATGGTCAGACAGCAAGAGGGTTAAGCTGCAAAGTGCTTGCTAAGATTTTTTCATTGATAATATATAGTGCCTGCTAAGTTTGAATTATGAAACCCTTTTTATAGCATCTTGAAAGGGTAAGGTACTGTGGCGCAATCTGCAGCCAACCCTGCCAGAAACACAGAGGCAAACCCCTTCTCTTAATGATGAGTGTACTTGATTCTTAAATGTGAATAACAAAACATACAGCACCTACGGCTTAATACCCCATCCCAAGGACGTTGCAACAATGGTTAAGTGTCTTGCGAAAGTACTAAAGTGTCAAGATCGGAACCCAAACCAACACTCTGCTGATATGAACATCTTATCTTGAGACCAGTGCACTAGATTACTCAGCCATGACACACCACTAGAGTTCTGTTACTGTTGAAAGTTAATCATCACAATAACAAATTGTTTTCCCATTTAATACGAACTGTTCACAATGTTGCCTAAACATACCTCAAATGAAGTGCAGTTAATCTTTGGAAATGATGACAAACCATTCGCGCTTCGTATGAAAAGCCATTGATTATAATCAAATCACTTTCTTCACAAAATGTTCTGATCCAAGATTGACCTGCACTGGAACACAATAAGTCTTTGTTGTTGTTAGGGATGTTTATTTGCTATTAGCCTTTTTTTTTTATTCAAGTATTTTAGTGAGAAATTACGTCTTCCTCCAAAACTGCATTTCTTCAGAGCGAGTCGTTTCTCACAATGTTTTATACTATCAGCAGCTCTTAGTTAAGGTTTTATGGTAATGTATTTCTTGAGTAGTTACAAAAAGTATCCACTCCCTTCAATACCCAAACGCTAGAATCTAATCCATCTTTTCCCTTGTCCTCTTGCAGCTACCTCTACCAGATCGCCCATCTCGGTGATGATGACGATGAGCCAGAGTTCAGTAGTGCCATGCCCCTGGAGGAAGGAGACACCTTCTTCTTTGCTCCCCGCTCCCTCAAGAACCTGGTGGAGATAGATCAGATGGAAAGCTTATCCCCAATCATGAACTGTCAGGTAAGTGTACTCGAATCATGGAGATATTTCAACTGCTTATTTTAGGGCGACCAAAAGGTTTTCAATAGATGTTGTAATTGGATTGGGGATTAAGAATAATATTGTTTTGGTTTTTATATTACATTGATAAGTGACAAAGCACTGTATGCTCAGTGCTTTCCCAAGTCCTACAGGAAAAAGGAATAAGCCATGATGATGGTTTTTATTGAAAGGTTTCACATCGTTCCCTACTTCAAGTGCAGTCAAACTTTGGAGATGATGACAAACTATTCGCGCTTCGTATGAAAGCCACTGATTATACCCAAACAACTTTCTTCACTCAATAATCTGATCCAAGATTGACTTGCACTGGAACCAGTTACAAGATTCCTTCCTGTCAGCTATCCACGTTACAACTGCTTTAAGGGATAATAAACAGGTTTATCATGTTTTAAAAAAGGTTTCTTTTGTTTCATTATGCTTGGCCTTCCTGACGACCAGATTGCCGATTTAGCCAATGAAGACACACCGCAGTTGTACGTCGCATCAGGAAGAGGGCCCCGATCATCCCTTAGAGTTCTTCGTCATGGTCTAGAGGTAAGAGTTTATGAATAGTTAACCCCGTACTTACTACCATAGTTTACTGAACTCATCCAAGCTCATATACAACTAGTACGGTGACTGCCTTGTAGCCAGAGCCCTTGCAAAATAATGTATTCATTTTGGTAATTCTGTCTTCTTTTTTATTCCTGGTAATGAAACAATGGTGCAAAGTTTTTGTGGTAAATTATCTTAGTCTAGGACACAAGCATGTTGACCAGCCAAGCCGGGATTCGAATCCATACTCTGTGAAAGACAGAACTTGAATACAGCGCACTAGACCACTAGACCACTCGACCACGATGCTCCACAAATTTGAGATGGCCTGCAATAGCCTTTTATCAGGTTACAACCTCAAAAGTGTTTCCCTTCATTTAACTTTGATGTGGCCAAACTAGAAGCTGTCGTTGGATTTTTTATTTAAGAGGGAAATGTTTCTCTGGAGACTTGGTACAAGTATGAACTTGACAATCTGTCAGCTGTCAGATAAAACAGACAACGCCCCTCCCCCCCTCCACACCGCGATGATAGCAAATCTTGTTCATTGTCGTTTGATGTTAACTTGTTGATGACGTTTTGTTTTGAAATCCAGGTATCAGAAATGGCTGTGTCTGAACTGCCAGGTAATCCCAACGCTGTCTGGACTGTCAAGAAACTCAGCGACGGTAAGAAATTTTCTCAAATATATTCTCTCTTCATGTCTCGATGTATTATTATTTATCATAATATATTTTTTTGTGATCGTTTAAAAAATTTGATTTGGAGATTACTTCTGGTGTGTACTTTTAGTTCTTTTAAGCAGTATTCATTGTCTTCTAGAACACAGGGTTTTTAAACTATCTAAGGGAGAAATGCAGTCTTAAACAAGTGGTAACTTGAGGTAACTGGAGGTTAACATCAAATAACCCGGAAAACCTTTTAAAAAAACTTGAGGCTAACCTTGAGTAACCACCTGTTAAATTTTTGCATTCCTCCCTAACCATATGGACAATATGTATAATACAACTCATACTTGCAGTTAGGGCAAGCTTTACTACATTTTGTTGGAATTAAGAGAGTAGAGAATGTTTTGAAAATGTTTTGTTCATAATTTTGGAGAATTTCAAAAGTATATGGGATTAAGTTAAACATTACTTGCACAAGCTTACTAGGTTACAATTTTTGCTGTTTTTTGCTAAACAAAGAAAGAAAGAAAGCAAGAGAAAAAAATTATGCCTTCATATACAGACTTTTTGCAATTAGTATACTGTCCATTTTCCATTGCTCGTAGTGGAAAAGTTGTAATAATTTCTAACAAGATTTGGAGTAGCTTTAAGTGTTTAAATTGTCATGCTTTCATTTAATAATTCAGTGCACCAAATTCCAATCTTTGACCTGCTTGTGGCTGAAGTTATTGAGACCAACTAGCAAACGACCGGTGTGTGCCCCTTACATGGCCACTTATGTCTTCATGAGAATATGTGATCATTTGCAGAGCTTATTACAAGCTTGCAACTTTTCAGCTGATCAGCTGATTTTCTGTTGTGTAAATTTCTGCTGCCGTAGAAAACTAAAAAATAATTGCACAAAAAGAGCTAGTTGGTTTCCTCTTTTGTTTTGGCTGTAAGTTGCATGTATTTTTTTTACAACAGACTACAAGTCTCTCTCATATTCAAACATGGGTACCCGTAAAACCCCATTTAAGCCTGTTTAAATCCATGCATGGGTTTGTTTCCCTCACGCGTTAAAGCAATGTATGTATGTGAGACCAAAATGGTCCCCAAAATGTTTGAAATTGGCGAGACTTGCACAGTCTATTCTGGCAAGTTCTAGAGCCGGTCAATAATTAAAAATTGTTGCACTGAATAATTGTTCTGCTGTCAAAACAAAATATCTTCAAAGAAAACCAATGCACCATGTATTTCAAATAAAGCCTTGAGCAATTAGTACCATAGACTTGTTTTTCTTGGTAAAACCTCAAATCAAAATCTCCCTCGATTGCAAAGTTTAAACTTCCGCTGTAAGATTTATGTACATGTAGGATTTATGGTTACTTAATACCAGCGGTACCTGTCTGAGCTGTAGATGCAGTTCATGTCAACTGTGACTAGCATAACAAGGCGTGTTGTATTCTTTTGACAGTTGACATGAATTGGTACTACCCAAAAACTGGTACCCAATAGCACATTAAACGTTAGATATAATGACACAGAGAATGTTCAACGTGGCTAGGGTTAGATAGACTGTCGAGTGTCAAGCTGCCTGGTCATAAAAAATATGTAGAGATTTATATTAACCTAAAAGTGAACACATTTGCCAAAATGTTTTTACCTTTCAAAAACCTGACATCTGGAGGGATAAACTGTTTGCGCTTGCTGACTGCAGGCGCATTAAAGCACGAATTCTTTGAGAAGCCAATTGTACTTATTTTGTACATTACTTTATTATCCAGTCTGAGGACACAGTCATTGATTGGCCTGAGAGTCATGACTTTGTTTGGATGAACTTTATTTCATTGGATTACCAAACCAGACTGTCGGTTACCAAACCAAAGCTGCGCTCATTCTCTGCCTCGTTATTTGTAAGTAAAACTACCCACCAAGTTAAGACATTTTTGTTCAAGTTAATTAACAAGCCAGTGTCTGGTCTCCAAACCAACACCAGGCCTCTCTCTTCTTTTACAGGCAAACTCTAAGTGTCCTTGACTGGCAAAGGCAACCTCAAACGGGTTTGTATTCTCCACCTGTGGTTTAGTTTGTTTTACCAGCAGCCCTGCATGGTTATAAATGTGAACAAACTTTTACAATGTTTTGTTATAAGTTATTATTATTAGAAATTGAATTTAAAGTGAAGTTGAATTTTCAGAATGTGTTTGTTATTGTCTGCACTGATGCGTAAATAAAAACATACTGTACAAATCTTTTAGATGTAAATGATGGCCCAAATCAAACTGATTAGAGCGTCACTACCGATTTGTTCTTGTTTAAGGCTATTAAAAAAAGTTAGTGTACATGTATTAAAAGCCCTGGCCAATTATCATTATTGATTTGAAAGCAAAAACTTATTTTGTTAAATCATGCAATCTTTTGGCTGGGCAGGACATCGTTTTCTTCTCGTCAAAGGCTGTTAAAAAAATAATAATAAGTAAGTTTTGAAAAATGGTTAATGTACACATATTTTACCCGGACAAATTATCATTGAAAGCAAAAAGTAATTTTGCTAGATTTTAAGTTCTTGGTGCAAAACTTCTTTTTTAAAATGTGTTTTTTGTGTTGTTTGTGTAATTTATTATTTTTTATTTTATTTTTTAAGACGGCTTTACTTTAGAAAAGGCAAGGAAAGAAGGACTTGCCCTATTTGATTATTTTGTCAGCTGGTATTTGTTGGGCAAATATTGGTAGTTGGTCAGGGGCACTTGCTTTTTAAATTTAAAGATTTTTGTTTAGGCCTGGCCTCATATATATGGATTAAATAGTGTTATGGAATGTGATTTAACAAATGTTACATTTATCATGGTTATCAAAAGGTTTAATAATGAAAAAGGAAACACTAATAACCCTCTCAAGAATATCTTATCTTCCCAGCTAGGTCACAGGTCGACTAACGCTCATGGGGGCTGCATAGCGACTTTCTTTGGTATTTCTAAAATCACTTCGTCGTCATAGTTTTTGGACTGGGTTTTGATGTCTGTTGTTAAATGGAGGTGATAGTTTACCTGGTTGAACCCTCTAAGCGATCCTTGTGAAGCCTTGTCGAGGTTGTAAAGCATTAAATCAAGGATTCTCAACTGTGATTGACGTGGGAACATCTTTTGCTGAATATGTTGGAACCAGAAGGTCCCAGCTAGTCCATCGAGCACCAACAAATCGTTTCAAAACCCTCAAATAGATTTCTCATTGGAGATGATTATAAATTCTTGTGTCAGTGCAAAAAAATGTTGTATCTCCTTAAATAGCTGTTTGGAAAAAGCACTTGACTGCAGGACTTGTTCGGTTGTGATGTAACTCGACAGAACAGGTGCAGCGGCATAAGTGGATGGTGTGGTCACTCATGGTCATGGCTCAATGATGGTGCACAGGGAGTTATTGCGGGTACTATGATCAACTGTTGTGTTTGCGTATACACCTCAATGCTTTTTGGATTCGTGTGTGTGTTTTGACGGTTTTTATAGCTTGGATGAGGTGATTGGTGCTATCAGTGGTAACTAGCCCATCATGGATCTTGTAAAGCATAGATTGCCAGTGTTCTTGTCGTCTTGGTTGAGAAGGGACCCTCGTTTAAGCCCATCTTGGACTGTTCATCTTGTTTAGTTAATCAACAGGGGTGATGTTGTTGAAGATGTCGTTGCTGACAGTTGAACCCGCTGTATTGAACGTCCTCAGAGATGCCACTCTCTGGACAGAAGGCAATGTCTACTGAAACCACACAAGACAATGACAACTCGATTCAATTAACTCAACCAATTCCTTTTTCAATGCTTGCTCTTTTGTTTGCTTGCTGTTAATAACATTATCTGGCATTTCATGCATTGATGTTGGAAAAAAACAGATAACATGTCTAGATGTCAAATTAAAAACTGGTTGTACATAAATTTGCAAAACTTGGAGCACGGTGCTTGAGAAATCAGTGGATGTTAATGACAGCAAGTGTTATTTAAATTTTGGTTTTCACCCTTGCTTAATTTGTTTCTCTCTTTTGTTTCTCGTGTTTTATTTTTATTTGTTGTTGCCATATAGACGAGTTTGATGCATACATCATCGTTTCCTTCGTTAACGCTACGCTGGTCCTGTCCATCGGGGAGACGGTCGAGGAAGTGACAGACTCCGGGTTCTTGGGAACCACTCCCACGCTGTCGTCATCACTGATTGGGGATGATTCTCTCCTGCAGGTAATTATCACTTTTTAATAGTAATAATAATAACAAGCTAAAAATAAAAAGGCATTTATTAGGGGCTTTTAAACATTGTATCAAAGTGACTTACACTACTGCTACCCCTGTTCATTGGGCCTTAAGCATTCCTTAAACCATCTCAACTCCTACGAAGTACGAAGCACCAGCAGCCAAATTGGCTCACAGTGTGCTAATCATTCACATCAACAATCTCTATCCATCGCAGGTACCTATTTACTCTGGGGCGGTGAGAAGCAATTATTAGTTATGTGTCTCACCTAAGAACACAAGTGTCATGGTCGGGATTTGAACCCAGGCACTTATGGTGGGGTTAGTGACGAGAGGTATTGATACGGCGCTCTGCCCATGGTAGCGAGGCTGGACTTGAGTTTGTTGCTCTTGACCGCCCGGCCACGACTTGCTTCATCGGGACAATGAAACTTTGAATCAACGTAACCAGAATGCAGTTCAGAAATAAATCTTGTTTTTGTAGCCAGACGCAGACTTAGTAATGACAATAATAATGGTCATTTATAAAGCGCCAATTATGACACACATAAATAGTTTCATTTGACCACAATGCCAAATTAAAGTACATCTGTTTTGTTTCTTTTTGGTTGTGCCTAGATTTATCCAGAGGGTATTCGTCACATCAGAGCTGATAAACGTGTGAATGAATGGAAAACACCTGGCAAGAAAAGCATTGTTAAGTGTGCCGTCAATCAGCGCCAAGTAAGATTACATTACAGTGTTTCTGATATCTCTATTATTAACTCAACATTATGCAGTGTCAATCTCAAAGAATCTCAAGTGTTAACCCCAACGATGCTTGATGGAACAAGAGCAAGAAGCTACTCGATATCATTGCACTCAACAGAGAAGAACGTTTGTTGTAAACTACATGGAAATTTATGTGCTATTAGTAGACTGCACATTACTACACATGTTAGTGTGTTGGCGCTGAACTGTATTACATTCAACCTGGTAGTGGGTGAAATGTTAGTATAAGGTGTTGTATTAATTTCACTGAAATGAAAGCCGCGTTTTGTATAGTTGTGGAGCTGCTACCTGGCAGTGTACTTGTTGTGTTCATCAATTATTTTTGTTGATACACCTCTGGCATTGGCCGCCATCGCTGAGGTCAAACAATGGAAGCGTGCACGTGTGTACGCGCCGCTCACACAACTCTCGGCCAACCAGAGGTCTTCATTGACCTCGGTGAGGGCGCTGTTTGGACTTGTGAGGTTCTATGCAAGGGGTCTATTATCTGCTCATGACCAGTCTCTATTATCTGCTCATGACCAATGATTGAATTCAACCATACGTCCGCAGTGTCACCATTGTTTCTTGATGTCATTGTTTATACCAAGTTAGTGTTTCCTAAATTAAAGATGAGTGGATTGCTCTGAAAGTCCGAATAAACCTCGATAGAAGTGTAAAGTTCAAAGAATTTTCTAACAAATTTTAGAGGAAAAAAAGAAAAAAAGATTGTAAATATTTATCCTCCACCTTTTTCGCAGGTTGTAATTGCTCTGACTGGAGGAGAGCTGGTGTATTTTGAGATGGACCCAGTAAGTTTTTGTTTATTTTTCATTTGTTGTTTGTGTTGGTCTAATTTCATAGAGCTGCTTAAGCAGACAAATTTGCTAAATAACTTTTTGCTAAGCACACATTTTGGCTGGTTACCTTTCCCTGGTAAGCAAAGTTGTTTGTGCTTGGCTAATTTGTGTACTTACTGTAAGCAGCTCAATGAAATTGTGTCCGCGTTGTTTTATTTTATTAACTTTTGATACAATACAGCTTGATTAACAAAAATCATCAACACTTCTGTATATACAACTGTAGTTGTTTTGAGGCTCCACCTTCATTGTTTTGCTTTGAGCTGACGTCATTGTTAAAGAACTGTTGGATTTTGCTAAAAATCGTTTGCTTGCTACTTCGATTCTGAACTAATTTATTGTGAACTTTTGAACTTTTTAGCATTTAGGTAAGTTAATTTTTTTTTAATTCTCTAGTCAGCCTGATATTAGATAATAATATTGTATGGCTTTGTTTTCGTGTGATGCAAGAATACATTGCTCTCGCTGAGACAATATTGGACTCGTCTTCGACTCGTCCAATATTGTCATAGCTCGAGCAATATATTCTTGTATCACACTCAAAGCCATCCAATATTATGTAATTATTATTTTTATTTTTTTCATATCGGCCAAAATTCGCAGGTATCGGCACGCAGTTTGCGCATATCCGCCCCGATACGTTAGCTTGTGCATGGGGAGAACTCTGATTTTATTGTTTAACTTTTGTTTGTCATCAGACGGGACAGTTGAATGAGTACACTGAGCGGAAGGAGATGTCAGCTGATGTCAAGTGCATGAGTTTAGCCACTGTGCCATCAGGGGAACAGAGAGCACGATTCTTGGCTGTCGGTCTAGCTGACGACACAGTCAGAATCATATCACTCGACCAATCCGTGAGTTCATATTATTAGTCCATACACTTGTATTTATTTTACTTTTTTGTCAGCCTGATACATGAGTAACTAATGGAAATCCATAGGATGTAGACTGTTGTATAGAAAACTTGCCATCGCAAGTAGTTTGCTGGTTTTTGTGGTTGATTTTTTTCCCATAATGTCAACTCACAATGTCAGGGTACCTGCTGGGGGATAAAGGATGTAAAGCTTGTAGTAGCCAGTCTTAACCAATCTCAAACATTGCTTAAATTCTAAACTTCCCGTGTGCTATGGCCAGGGCCTATTTTCACAGAAACAATTTTCGTACAAGCAAAACTAAGCAGCAAACCAGTCAAATGCGTTTGGTGTTTTGAGATATTTTGGCTGGTAACCTTATTCTGGTAAGCGAAGTTGTTTTTTGGGTAAGCTACTTTTTTGTGTTTAGGCAGCTCTGTTAAATTGAGACATGGAGCTGTTCCCAAATCAATCAAAACACACCAAAACGCCTAATTTATAAGCATGTGCACACTTCAGAGAACAATGGATTTACCCGGTAAATCTGCTGCCACCTAGCATCCCGAAACGTCTCCCCTTGCGGTTCAGTAGTATACAAAATCACTTGATCAAAGTATCATGGAAAATTGAACCCACAACCTGGGCCCAATTTCATAGAGCTGCTTAAGCACAAAAAGTAGCTAAGCACAACAAAATTTATGTTAACCAGAACAACGTTACAGGTCACTACCTTGTCACATTGTTCAATTTGTGGCTGGTATTCTGCTCGTTCCGGCTTAGCAGAGAATTGCTAAGCATTATTTTGTGCTGAAGTAGCCTTATGAAATTGGGCCCGGATGATTAAAATTTCATGCAGTGTAAAACATTTGACCACTCAGCGTTGTATTGCTCATCCAGATGTACATTCAATCTCTTGTTTACAGGACTGTTTGCAGCCCTTGAGTATGCAAGCATTACCAGCCCCATCGGAGTCCCTCTGCATCGTCGAGATGGGCGGCACTGAGGCAACGGAGACTGGAGAAAGAGGAATGGCTGGGGGGCTCTTCTTAAACATCGGACTTCACGTAAGTTGTCATGCTTCCCCTCTGTCCAACCCGTTTGAAAGAAGCAAAACAGTCACTGTGGGGCGAAAGAAAATTGTCCACATTGTGTCCAAACCTGTAGATTTGTATTTATGGTGATGCATAGTGTTTGTAAACCTCCTGAATGGTTACATCTGGGAGGTTCTGGGTCTAGTGAGGAGAATTCACACTTGCAAGCCATTTACAGGATTTTGTAAATTTGGCAATTCTCATCCGTGACTAAAAATTTCAATAGCCCCTGCCAATTGTCTGATTGCAGTGGAACTTTGTTGCAAAGTAGACTTCAATCCATAGTGTTAGCCAGAGGGGTGTCTGGGAGTCTGTTGGACACCCTGTTTTAAATCTGGACACCCTGTTTTATCTGTCATTTACATGTAAACTTATTGTAAGTGAACAACTTGGACACCCAGTTTTTAAGTTTCCAGCAAATTTGGACACCCTTTTACCAAATCGTGGCTAAACATTGCTTCAATCAGTTGGAACTGCTGACATAAACTCATATCTATTTCAAATGCTTGCCTTCCTTATTTTTCTTTTATCCTAAATCATTTCCAAGATAATGGATTAAAAAAAGAGTTATAAATTTGCTGTTAATCAAATTTTAACATCTTGACATTTATTTTTGCTATCTACAGAATGGTGTTTTGTTGAGGATGGTGCTCGACTCTGTAACAGGTGACCTATCTGATACAAGAACAAGGTATCTGGGTTCCAGACCCGTTAAGCTGTTTAGAATCAAGATGCAGGGCTCCGAATCAGTGAGTAGCTTTAACAAGTTGTTTGTGTTTGTGTTACGATTGTCTCCTACTCTAATTAACATTTGCCAGTGAGTTGACCAATCATTGGCTAAACCATTCAACTGCAATTGTTCACAGAACTTTCGTACATGCATGTATTGTGTAGATGCATGCACAACCCGATATCATATTGCAGGCTGACATTGTGCACCTGTCTTTCTAAACCACAGTAGATGGTATTATTATTATTATTATTATTATTATATTATTATTTGGTTTATTAAAACAATGTATTTGTAGCCCAGGGGCTAAATTGCTACAAAGTTTACAATTTAAAAACATTACAATGTACATCAAAATACTACTTTAAAAATAGTTAGAATTTACTTATGATACAAAAATACATCCAGAAAAAGAAAAAAAAAAACACAACATGGCACACATTTCAAAAAGGGAAATTTATACTTTGTTTAAAATCTTGACAAAGTAAGGTATGATTTCAGGAATTTTTTTATGTATTGAATGGTCAGACAGTAGGAGGGTTGACTGTGTACTGAGCAGATTTATTCACCACATGATATCATACAGGGATGAGAAATGTCCGACTATTATCTGAATTCAGACTTTTTAAAGTCTGCCTGGTCAGCAAAAAAATGTTCTATTTGTCTCCAAATAAAAAAAGTCATGCTCTTTGGTCTGCTTGTGTATGTCTGAGGATACTGTTCCCCAGAGCTTCTTGGAATCTATAACTGGAGGGGTTATCAAAAGGTGGGAATGCCTTCATTTCAATATACCTCCTAAGATCTGGATTCCGGTTTCAGACGTTTTTGTCAGCATTGACTCTCACCCCTGATCATACCGCAAGATGACATCCGTGCATCTGTCATTCAAAATTGTGGTCGAGACTGTAGGAAGGCTAATGTGATAAATGGAATATTGTTATGGGCAAAATGGATTTCTCATAAGCACAATTTGATGATGTCACTTGTCTACAGGTTCTTGCCATGTCAAGCCGGTCGTGGCTTAGTTATTGGTACCAGTCACGTTTCCATCTGACCCCGCTGTCCTACGAGACGTTGGAGTATGCCTCTGGGTTTGCCTCTGAGCAGTGCCCCGAAGGAATCGTGGCCATCTCAACCAACACACTCAGGTAAAAAAACATCTATTTTGTTTTCTTCATTTCATTCCATTTATTCATTCTGGTTGTGAAACCAAGGACTCTTGTAAAAGCAAACTTAATCACTATACTAGTCAAGAGCCCCAAATGGAGAGAAGACAAGGAAGGGAAGTTTCAGTTTTTAGATGTCAGAGGAAAACCCCAGAGAATCATTCCAGGGAAAACCCACGCAATCTGGTAGGGACTGAAAACACAATCCATGTAGCACTCCCGACACGATTCAAACTGTAGTCCTAGAGGTGGAAGGTGAGGAAATATTACCACTAGGCTACGCCAAGCCGACCACCCAGTTTTGACACAAGTTGGGGGGTGGTGAAGGAATTCTTTGGTGTAATGAAACGATGGGTCAGAAACACGTCAGACAAAATCATAGATGGGAAAGAGAGAACAAATAATCAAATTTTGTGTTCTTTTTGTTGTTTCCTCTTGTTAGAATCTTGGCTCTGGAGAAGCTTGGCGCAGTGTTCAACCAGGTATCGACCCCACTGACCTACACGCCACGCAGGTTTGCCATTCATCCAGAAAGTAACAACATCGTGGTCATTGAGAGTGACCACAATGCATACACAGAAACGACCAAAGCAATGCGCAAACAACAGATGGCAGAGGTAGGCTGCAACACTCCTCAGTGTTAATCCCCTTAAAGGTGGTCCACTTGTCTTTTGCGAGATGACAAAAGGAAGTAATGTCATCCTCCACTCAATAAAAACATGAACAATCAATTGCATTAGTGGTTTCTTATTTTGTCGCCATATATTCTAATAAAAGATCAAGCGCTGTACAACAACATCCCTGGTCATCGGGCATACTTCAACATTGTATCCAACTGTCTTAATTCCCTGATTGGGAGCATACAACCTCATGCTACTTACACAAGCACTAATGCCATCACGGCCCCTGCAAACTCTCATTTATACTCATGGGTTAAGAGAAGCAAAATTGATTGGAGTGTCTCGCTCACGGACACAAGTAACATGGCCAGCCAGGCTGGGGTATGAAACCACACACTGATGACTGTGACGGTGATGGGGAATTAGACTCAGACATGATACGTAGAGGTGTTGAGCTTGGATAATGCGGGGGTTGGCTAGTTCATGTCCAGTCATAGTCAGGCATAAATTTACCGCAGTTCTCCACACTCGGCCAATCACATTGGATACTGATACTCAACCCCGTCTTCCTCAACAGGAAATGGTAGAAGCAGCCGGGGATGAGGAAAGAGAACTAGCAGCCGAGATGGCCGAAGCCTTCCTTCAGGAGGACCTACCAGAGAGTTTGTTTGGCGCCCCCAAGGCAGGCCCGGGCATGTGGGCGTCGCTCGTCAGGGTACTAAATCCTGTGAATGGAACCACGCTGGACACAGTGGCTTTGGAACAGAATGAGGCTGCATTCAGGTAAGAGACAAAATTCCCCCTCAACACTTATAATGTAAACAAACATTAACAAATATTTATAAACTAGTCAGTGATTTGATTTCTCAATTTTGATTTCTCATTATCTACTCTGAGGATCATTGCTTCTGGTATACCATGCGTCTTTTAATTCTAGAATTTCATAGTTCAAGTCATTAGAGATCTTTCTACTTTCTGTTGCTGAGTTAATAAGTTTTTGCCATAAAAATGTATGCTTTTATATAGGATCCTTGTAAGTTTGTTTGTTTTTAACCTTGTTTTGCTGCAGCCTTTGCCTGTGTAAGTTTGCCAGTAGAGGAGACGATACCTTTGTCTTAGTGGGAACGGCCAAAGATGTAACCCTGAGCCCAAGGACCTGCTCTGAGGGATTCATCCATGCCTACCAGCTCACAGAGGACGGCAAGAAACTAGAGTTACTCCACAAAGTAAGATTGAGGATTTTGACGAACCTTTGTTTTGTCGTGTCTTAACTTGTTTGAAATGAGTACCAACTGGGGGTTGGGTTGTGGGGTTTTGTCTTGCTACTGCTACAAACTGCTACCTTATTTGTTTAATTGGAGTGCATTCTCGCTAAATTGGGAGACTTTTATTGTTATCAACCCTTTAAGAACATCAAAGGCTACCCTGGTTAATCGGGCATTTGTGTACACTACTCCTAAACTATGGAATAATCTCTCTCCTTGTAATCCTCTCCTCTTCTCTCCATTTATTAATTTCAGTCTGTACATTTATATACTGGACATTGTTAACTATCCTTTTCTATTTAAAATTATCCATTCACTCTCATGTACGTCTGTATGATTGTTGCATATTTTGGCTGAATAAATAATAATACAAAATTTGATATAATAATTTTTCTTTTAAGTTAAAGTTTGTTTTTTGTTTTTGTTGTGCTTGTTGTAGACTCCAGTGGATGATGTTCCGTCAGCAATCTGCACTTTTCAGGCCGAGTCTTAATCGGTGTGGTAGATTACTAAGAATCTACGACTTAGGAAAGAAAAAGATGCTCCGAAAATGTGAAAACAAGGTAAGTTTTCAATAATCTGTTTGAGGATGCATTGATTTTTACGGTGATAGAGCTGCTTAAGCAGAAAGTATTGCGTATCAATTTTCTGCTAAGCAAAAATAAGCAGGGTACCAGTTACAGATGGTTCAAGATGGTTCATGTGACATGGTATTTTGGCTGGTAAGCATAATTTTGTTGTGCTTAGCTGCTTGTTATGCTTTAAAGGGAAGTATACGTTTGGTAATGACTCTTAAAATTAATGGCAATAATAACTAGAAGTGCAGCAGCTTTCGATAGTATAAACAGGCATGCAACTTTTCCTCAGATCAGCTGATTTCCTCTTTTTTATTCTCAGTTTTACCGTTCAAAACTAAAAAGTACTGTACAAAATCGTTGAAATTTTGTAATTTCCCCTTTTTGGGTGAAGTTACAGTTGCATGCCTGTATAAAGCATTTTGAGAAATATTTCACTTCAGAGTAATGTGGTTGTGGAAAAATATATTAGTTTTTATCAGAGAAAAAATTGAATCTGAGAAGCATTTCTGTCAGAAAAGTTACTCAGATTGTGTATTCCGATAGCGAGACAGAATTTGTATCAAGATCTGATTTATAATATATCTTGTACATTTCTTCATTTATCCCACTCCATTAGCACATCCCAAACTTTATAGTCAACATCCAGACAACAGGACAGCGGATCATAGTCAGCGATGTCCAAGAGAGTCTTCACTTTGTACGATACAAACGCCATGAGAACCAGATGGTCATCTTCGCTGATGACACGCATCCCCGCTGGGTCACGGCTATGGCTTGCATGGACTATGATACGGTAGCCGTAGCCGATAAGTTTGGAAATCTTTCGGTTGTAAGTAAAAAGTAACAATTACAATCAGGGACTTCTGTGACGCTAGGTCGCAACAGACTTAGCAGGTAAATCCATCGTTCTTAGAACTACGTAAACAATGGCAATTTACCTGGTATGTCTGCTGCCATCAAGCGTTCAAAAGTCTCCCATTGGACATTGCATTTTAAATCATTACCATCATCTATCCACTATAACTGTCAGGCACAACCATGAATACAATACCATGGGTACTTACATTGTTTTTACCGCAAACCTTACTTTGATGCACACAAAAAATTGTACTACTCTGTAATGGTGACTCTGTTATAAATCCTTCCATAGATTCGCCTGATACAAGGCACCAACGATGACGTGGATGAAGATCCGACAGGGGTCAAAGCCCTGTGGGACCGGGGTCTCCTCAGCGGCGCCTCCCAGAAATCTGAAATTATCATCAATTTCCACATTGGAGATACCATCCTGTCCCTGCAGAAGGCAACCTTGATCCCTGGTGGCTCTGAGTCGCTGGTGTACACCACACTGTCTGGGGCAGTTGGAATCCTGGTGCCATTCACTTCTCACGAGGTGAGACTTCCTTGTTTAAACCAGAAAGGCCGTTGAAATTCTGGGTTTTGTAAAGAGTTTTTATCTAAATAATTGGATTATAAACCCACATGTATCTAGTTTTATATTTTTGTATATATTAAAGTATAAATATTATCAAACAATTTAGAAGTTCTTTGGGGAAGTAACCTGACCCTTGGTAGAAGCTATATTAATAGCATAATTGCTGCATCAAGTCATGAGATTAGATCCAGATTAGCATGCCGTATTTTATTGGTGTACACCGATGTTCATCCATATGTACACGTACACTAGTCCAAGTGATTACTCTATGCATGTGTATCAAAGCTGCAACATGTCACTGTTCCTTGAGAAACTTTTACCTTGAGTTTTAAGAAGGCTGCAAAGGGTCAAGAATTACATCACTGATTTGTGTGCACTTATATTGCGTGACACACACTGTGTTAAGACTCGGTGACGCACACAGCTTTACTCAAGCATGTATGCAGCCCAAGGTGGCTGCCTGTCTAGTCACTTGGTGCATTCAGGGGCAAGACTATAACAAATATTCTTCACAGCACAAACACAACTTGTGTTGATGTTTTATTTGTATAAAAGAACACGACCACATATTTCATTGTTTTATATAAACTAATTGCAGTGTGCTTTTAACTTGTTCAGTGGACCACCAGCTCTTGACGTATTTTGTCGCTAGTCCTGTAGCTTTTTTCACTGGTCTTGAAATTATTCAATACCACTTTAGTTAATACCCTTCTCATTGGATCATTTGGCATAATGTAATTTTTACATATATTATCTTCACCAGTGCATAAACCTTGTTTAATATCTTTGTGTAGGACCATGACTTCTTTCAACATCTTGAAATGCACATGCGCTCAGAGTACCCGCCTCTCTGCGGACGGGACCACATCTCGTTTAGGTCCTACTTCTTCCCTATCAAGGTGAGTCCATAGATTGTTTTTTTAAGTGTTGTCTGAAATTCTCCAGGCTGTTGGCCAGATAATTGAAATATGCCTTGTCGTAGTACATGGTATAGTCTATGTATATTTTATCTATTACCACTGTCTGTTTTCATAATACGCTCCTTTTTTCAATTTTAATCATTTGTATTTTATTGCGTGTTAGTAAGTAGGTGTGTTGAATTTGTTTGTTTGTCTTTCTAGGGCTTGATTTCGCAAATCACTAAGATTCATTTTAAGATGAGTTGTCAATATTACCATAGTGATTTGTATTTTGACATCACGCTTGGCTTAGCAATTAAGATTGATACACAGTTAAGAGCAGTCATGGCTCTTTGTGAAATCGAGACCAGGTATGGTCTGTTCTGCTTATTGTATTGTCCTTCTCTTGTGTTTTTATATGAGTTTGTTATTATTCTTCTTATTATTTCATTTTATGTTTTGCTTAGAATGTTATCGACGGTGATCTTTGTGAACAGTTTAATTCCATGGATGCCAGTAAGCAGCGTAGTGTGGCCGATGAGCTAGACAGGAATCCCAGCGAGGTATTAGAAAATAAGATTATGGTGCAAGTTGACAACTACCCCCCCCCCCTACCCCCAGGCTGAGCCAAGAGAAATAGACCTGAGCGTCCTACATCCTTGGAAGAAGTTATCTTCGCCTATATTTGAGTGGTCTTTTTAGTCTTGCTTCATCTTGGCCTCAGTGCCCCTCCAATAGACTTCCCCAACCTGCCCTTTGAAAATGAAACTGGCCTCGCCCTTTCAAGGATAAAATTCCAGGCCTGCAAAGATCTAATGTTTTAAAATATGAAAGGAACATTACAGAATTGTTTTTTGCTAACAAAACAGTTGCTGGCAGTTTAAGCACTTTATGTAATCCACCACATACATAAACTGACAAACCTGTAGAAGTTTGAGATCGATCGGCCATCTGGGTCACGAGAAAATAGTGAAAAACCGACTACACATTTGCATGAAATCATATAGATTCGAAAAAACGAATAAAACGCTCACTGAGCAATAAACTCCAATCGGAAAATTAGTTTGTTCATTTCTCATCAAATATGGCATTTCAGACAGAAATATTTCAAGGGATGTTTTCTACTATCATCATTAGACCGTGTAAGTTTTATGTAAATCTGTGATCAAAAAGTATTTTTTACAAGTTTGTTTCTTACCAATTCTGTAATGTTCCTTTAACTGAATTGAGTATCATGAAACAAAATAAAGTTTATCTCGTTCAGTGAAAGATAAACTAGTAGTTAGTTTTTTCATCATTGCACATCTCCTTACTTGTTCTTGTTCCGTTTTGCATTGATTCTTACAATCTCTGCAGTTATTTTAATCATCATTTTAATCATGTATTTCGTCTTATTTTTTCGCAGGTCTCGAAGAAGCTGGAGGATATCAGGACTAGATTTGCCTTCTAGACAGTTCCACTTTGCTCTACTGACAACCAAATCGCCGTTCAGAGTCGGATCCCCGAGCCCAACTCCTCTAGAACCGCTATTGTATTTTCCAGAGAATCATCAGGGCACTCCCCCTAAGAGAGGTCGGCTTTGCAAATACTAGTTGAAACATCTAAGGACCAGTCACACGGGGCCGGCTGGCCAGTTCTGTGTTGAAAAACATCTCTATTACATCTCTATGGACTAGTGTGAGAAAGCTGGGGGATTAGCGAAATGCCAAGCTAACTAGTCTCGCCGGCTAGTCACTCAAAAAAGTGAAGGGCAATCCCTGATCATGAGGAGATATGTATAAAAACTCTGTTTAACAAAGACAAACTACAGATCTTGTTCCTTCAGCATAGAACGGAAAACTTTGTTCTTCACAGATGGACCTAGTTACGCTCAGCAGACCCAGCATCTTTGTGATATTATGTCCTGTTCCACATCCTGTGAAATGCCTGTTGAGTGTGGAGTGTTCACTAAAACATGTAGGGCCAATCTGCCTCGCATGTCCTGAAAACCCTGTGGCAGTAACTTCACTTGGTCATCTTGAAAACCACAGTTTCTACCATTATTATTCTGTAGTCGTCGTGCCAGGCAAGAAAAAAAGATCAAATCATATGCACAATTTCCTTGATAAAATTCCAGATAAAAATAGCTCCCACAATATTTCCACCTTTTGAAAGTACGCTTTAAGTTACAAAACTTGGTTAACTGGTTTTGCTTTCAATCACCAAAATCATCCCATTTACCATGGTGGTTGTGTAGACGATTGGTATACCAAAAATTTGTTCAATTGTGTATAGCTTTTTTTAACTGCCCAGTATTCCACTGGTCTCATGCCATGTAACACTTCATTATAAATATTTCATATTTCCCTTTTTTTGTTTTTCTTGACTCTTTTTGTTCAGCACTTGTAAATAATTGTGAGATAGTTCCTTGATTAAAATTTCTTATGTAATATGTTTGTTTTGTTGGGATTTGGGGATTCGGTTTTGTGTGCGTCCGAAATGTTTGCTGTTGAGAATACAGCATTTTATGTGTACTTAAATTTTGTACTACCACTTCTTCACACAAGATATGGTTTAAAAAAATATCAGAAGTACTACCTAATGTGTTCCCCCTGAATCCTCCAAAATACTTCACTCTGTGGTAACTCAACAACAAAATGTTTGGACTTGGATGTGATTGGAAAGTGATAAATAACTGTTGTTTGGGCCTACAGTCTTTAGTCCACCGTAATCTGACAACTTCCTGTAGAGGATTGTTTTTTCTTTATTTTACACAATCTGATTTTTTCATTTACAAACTGCAAACCAAGCTTTTCATTTTCAAACATTTTCATTAGTCCACCGTAATCTGACAACTTCCTGTAGAGGATTGGTTTTTCTTTATTTTACACAATCTGATTTTTTCATTTACAAACTGCAAACCAAGCTTTTCATTTTCAAACTCTTTGAAGTCTAGGATATAGTTATTAGTAACTTGGTGCATTAAGGGGCACCAGACTTAAAATTTTCTTCACAACACAAAGTTTTTTCCAAATATTTTTTTCCACATATTTTGTTGTTTACTCAACACCAAATTGTTTGGACTTGAATAAGATTGGTATGCCTGGTCCAGTTATAAGCAATTCTCATTTGGGTCAACAGTCCTGAATCTTCCACAATCAGACAACTTTTGGAATAGGATTTCGGAGGGTTACGGTTAATAAGTGTTTTATCTTACACAAACCGATTTTCATTTCACTTACAAACTGCGAGCCAAGCTTTTAAATTCTGAAGTTTCAAATGTGATTACAGCACAGCATTTCTACCGACTAGTTTAGTGAACTTTGAACCATTTTGTAAACAAAATACAACATTTTTACATTTTTTTTAACAATCAGTTGATTTGTTAGTTTATTGTTAATCAGTTTACCATATTAATTTATACCTACATCAAATAAATTCAAGCAATTGTTGTCAAGGGTTGAAACAATTTAGACTTTTATTTGACTTATACATAGCAGCTGTAGGAAAATTCTTACATGGTTTAATGAGATTATTGAAATTAAAGTAATTTTGTACAAAGAAAAAGTTCCTTTTTTTAACAATTTCTTGCTTCTGTTGTGCGTACTAAAAAAGGTATATTTTTAAAGCCAGTTTCATAAAGGTTCGAAAGAGCAATTTATTACAACAAGACTAAAAATAATCGGGTCCAATTCCATCAAGTTTCCTTGGAAGGAAATCTTTGCGCATACTGGTGACTCGATTCACCCGACATCATCACAATAATCTTGGTTGTGTCATTTTGGGAGTCGATGTCCCTGTAAGTTACACAGCAAAGCGACGTTTACACGCTTACCATGCTTACCATGGCGCTAGAGGTCAACAGCAGAAGAATGAGTGTAAGCAAAAGTGTTTAATTATTATCATAATATCCGATCCAGACGATTGACATTGCGTGTTGACAATGGATTTAAATGGTTGCATCCATCACGCGGCAAGCTCCACCCCCTTACGTGTTGACCAATCACAACCTTGGCACTTGGATTCGCCACCTAAAGTCCGACACGCTAAAATCCCATTAGAAAAGTAAACATGTGGCGTGATAAGAGAGCGCGCACGTTCATGCCCTGAGTGTGGCATTGGAGAGATGCACAAGTGCTGCCCACGTGTACAGTGGTGATGCAGCTAATGCTGTGATTGGTCAATACGTTAAGGGAGTGGGTTTATTAATTTTTGCTGTGGAACGTTTGAGATGTAATTTTTACCTGAATGACATTGAATACATTATGTGAAGGTACCTTTATATCAGTTTTCCCATTAAGTACCGTGGAAATTACTGATCTGGAATATATGGTGTTCTATAGATGACAGATGTGCATCGCGTAAATCGCTATACAACTTTTAAAAATGAGTTATTATTTTGCTCTTGCTCAACCACAAAATGAACACGCTTGTGCTCTATCCTGTAGAGATTCAGCACTGTCAGTTTCGATGTCGTGCAAACTCATGCCTACAGTACCACTTGTAGTCGATGCCAAGAATGTTGTATAGCCCTTCCTCTTTTTTGTTGTTCCATCAGTATGTAATTTACAAGTGCTTCTGCTCCATTTATTTGGGCTCCGGCCTTCTCCTTGTTCAGCATAGCCTGCTCTACTGCGAGGTACCGAATTAGAGTTGGCTTATGAAGTCTTCCAACCTTCATATTTGCGACATCCTTCAATACCACTCTGATTATATCTGAGACATGGTTGCTCCCAACTCCCCGTGCTAGGAGTTCAAAGCAAACCAGTCTAATGTGATTGGTGTACTTGCCATCCTCAAAGGAAACAACCTCCTTGCTTTCCATGATGTCATCCAACTGGCATCGTAGGTCTTCATTTGCACTTTCTAGTGAGCGGACTTGCTTCTCTAGATCTTTTTTAACAGATGCAAATTTGAAGTTCTTTGCTTGGAAATACCTTTTTGAATCGGAAATGTTCTTCCTCTGTTTTTTGCAAAGCTTTCACTCTGGACTCCAATGCTTCAATTTTGTTGTGTGGTTTTTTATTTATAACAGTTTGTCGTTTAAGTTCTTCATCTCTACGTTGAAGTCGGCGGACAACATTTTTTTTCTTGGCACCACCGAGACTTATTTTCAATTCATCGTTAATCTCCTTCATTTCTTCTTGTAATCTATCAAGCAGTTGTAATTTTGTTTGAGTAATATGATGCTCCTTCTCTTCATCTTCATAGAGGTCAGTCATGTCAGTTAGCATTTGCATACACTCTGCAAGGTTCTCAATTGTTTGATCTGATATCACACCTGGAAAGCATTCCAGATCGTCATCACTGTCAGTATCATCCCCTTGTTCACGGTTATCCTGCTCATTATTAACTTTTGGTTGCGGAACGCAGAATGCCTTGCTCATGAACTCAGTTCGTTTTTCGTTGCGAAGTTTTCCATGTTTTTTTATCATGCTGGTCCAAGTGCTGCAAATTGTGCCAAGTGGGGTTTCACAATGGAATAACTTTGGCCACCATACACGTGCTACAGTTTCCCATGTTATGTTTGACTTCACTCTGTATTTGCACAGCTCAATGACTATGCCATTGGTGACTGCAAAATGATGCTGATCAGTTGTGGGCTCTCTGGATGTCAAGAAGTCTGCTGTGATTCCTTCACTCTGACAGAGTGGACCTACTTGTGCTGCAGCTTCTGCGCTTACTTGGATAGCCCTTGAAATTTGTTCAGCAAAAGGAGGATGTTTTTATTTTGCGCTTTGTTGACTGCACGCCGTAGTTTCATCAGAAAGGCATTGAGATCAACATAAGGAGGTGTCCATCTGAGGGTCTGAAACACAGTAGGAAAACTGTCCTTGTATGTCTGACCCAGGGAGGATATACAGCAACGTATTGCTTCCATCAAAGCAAAGCTTGGTGAACCGCTCCAGTGATCTGAAGGGAACAAAATGTAAAAAGAAGAAAAATTTACCACAAATTATATGTATTTTTTTTTAATGAATTGTGGAATTAAACAGAGAATACCTTTTTTAAAACAATCTTTAGAAAATGATTGTTTAGTGTGGCTAGGCTTTATTCCAAGCTTTTATACCCTGATAAAATTTTGAAAATGACAAGTACATAATTAGGGGGTGTAAGGTATTTTTCAATCGAAGTGTGAATTAGCATGCGTACAAAATAACTGCAGAAATAGCACAAAATAGAATAAAGATAGGATCCCTATTTTTGTAACTTAATACTTCAAAAAAAATCTTGAAAGTTTTAAAATTAAATTGTGTGGCAGCCACCTTTTGTAAAAAAACACTTTAAAAAAACACTTTTTTCTAATTATATAACACAATCTCAAAAATCATATACAATTGTTTATTCTAACCTGGGACTCGGTTTTCCGTCAGTAGTTCCATAATTTCTGCAACACTCCAACCTGAAAGTTGTTGCACACTTACGTCGAAATCCACATCGGTGTTTTCAGCGCCGAGATTGAGTGTGGGAGCTGGAAACCGGCTAGCTTTATCGTTTATTACGATCGTTACCGAAGGCGCAAGTTTAAGTTTCATACATGAATTGAAAGATTAAGAACTCTAAATTCATGTGGGGGACAATAATTTAGATATCTGCATTTATTCATTAAGAAAATTACAAGTTCTTACCTTGTCGTTTCAAACCTCTTCTGGTCGCCATCTTGGAAAATTCTCTGCACATTAACACGTGGTGCACACATAAATCACGGGCCGCTGACGAACGACGCGTCGCGACGGCGCGCTATGCGTTGATCACCCCCCCCCCCCCCACCATGCATGGACGTCCGAGACCGAGGACCGCCCGCAATTTATTTTTTCCGTACCACACTAGAGCCAATGCATACACGCATAAGGTATGGGCGTTTTCCCGGATCCCTTCACTGTTGACCCCCTGTCTCAAGTGTGGTACGAAAAACAAAATTGCGGACCGCCCCATATACTCTCACTGAATAAAAATAGAGGGCGCTCCGAAAATCTCAGTTCAGTCGACGAACGCAGTTCTGCTAGCAGATTTTTGTATCTTGGAGGAATAAAGCAAGATTTTTAAAGAATTTATCATGGCGGTGAGTATCTAGAATTGTCATGTAATTTATGGGACTAAATAGCTGATAACTAATGAAATTACAGTTTGGATTATCAAGCAGAATAACGCTAAAAGTCCTGTGTGCATATGGTGGGTTATGCTGTACCAGTTTCGTGAAGAAAAGTGTCAATCTCATGTCTGTCCAAGGCATATAAATGGAGGATAGCCCCATAAATAGTGCCAATACGCTGGACTCCCTCTGCCAATACGCTGGCACTATTTATGGGGCTAGATGGAGGAAGGGTCTGTCATGACTGATTCATCGACTGTCTCCACGAACCTCAGTCAGAGAGCGCCCCAGTAATCAGTATAAACTGGGTCTTATAGAGAGCTAGACCCAGTAACTGGGGCGCTGTACTCCTTTTTCAAAATTTTGACATTTTCTGTCGTACTAGCGCCCCAGCGAAACCTACCAAAAATATGGGGAAGTGCAATATTTTCATAAAAAATCAGAGATGTCACACCAAAAATGCCCCAGAATGACGGAAAAACCCAACGAATTACCTTCAAAACTGCCAACTGGCCTCTCCATATGTTTAAGATGTAACACCAGGCATGAAATTGTACTCACGGAAATTTGTCCGGCTAAAAAAGGATGATTTTTGAGACATTCCCGGTTTCCGTTGATCATGTCCAGCCATATTTTTTTATCTGACTTCTCGCAACGAGAAGTCAGATGCATTGTGGGTCATTGCCAGGCGCCAGACCTCACTCCCCGAAACCAGGTTTTCATAAACAGCCGGACCCACAATGCATCTGACTTCTCGTTGCGAGAAGTCAGATAAAAAAATATGGCTGGACATGATCAACGGAAACCGGGAATGTCTCAAAAATCATCCTTTTTTAGCCGGACAAATTTCCGTGAGTACAATTTCATGCCTGGTGTTACATCTTAAACATATGGAGAGGCCAGTTGGCAGTTTTGAAGGTAATTCGTTGGGTATTTCCGTCATTCTGGGGCATTTTTGGTGTGACATCTCTGATTTTTTATGAAAATATTGCACTTCCCCATATTTTTGGTAGGTTTCGCTGGGGCGCTAGTACGACAGAAAATGTCAAAATTTTGAAAAAGGAGTACAGCGCCCCAGTTACTGGGTCTAATAGAGAGCTAGCTATGTACAAAATCCTATACAAAACCTTTTTGCCCGTCACGTTTATGCACCTGGAGTTCTCATTTGAAACCGGATCTCTCCAAAGTTAGGCTCTACGTGTTCCTTGAACTCTTATTGAGCGTTGCGCTGACCCAGAAAATCCACTCCGCAAATTAAAAATTGTTAAAATGCGGTAAATTAAAATTGTTACCGTAATTCAGATCCCATTCAAACAGTGTTGTATCAAATACAGCGGTGGAGTTGCCGGGACCAGCATTGCTGCGCGAGGAGTACCAGTTTGTTTTCCTATGACTGTTTGCTGAGCTTGCAAAAAGTCTACCAAGTCCACCAGCATTGCTGCGCGCGGCGTACCAATTTGTTTGCGCATTCTAAGCGTCCCACAAGCACCATACAAGTGTTCTAAAGCTTTCAACAATCAGCATTGCTTTTCAACACATCCTTACCAGGGGTTAGTGATTCATGAGGGGTGTCAATACAGCGCACTGCCCATGGTAGCGAGGCTGCATATCAGAAGGGTAAACAATTAGTTAGTTCTCTTTGGACTTTGAATTTTTTTTTTAAACCAAAGTTGCAAGAAGAGTAAAAACTGTGGTAAATTACGCATGATTTGATCGAGCCCTTGTTTTAGTACATGGCAAAGAATGACCGTTATTTTGAATGAACACCAGACCTTAGAGAAGGACAGGTTGAATTTTTCGTAAACAAGAATAGGTGACTGCCGCTGGGGTTATTACTATATCACTCCAGGGCAGGGATAATGGTCCTTGGGTAAACGTCAGCCCATCCCAGGACCTTTGGTTCAGGCGCTGGGACTGAGCAAACTCCATTAGGGGAGCTTTAAATACTCCTTGTCACATGAGAGTGCCGTAGTTACAATCTGACGTCGGTGTGACCTGTGTGTCTCTAGGCCAGTCCTTCTGATTTAAAAATCGTTACAGGCAATGATTAGTGATTTTGCTAATGCACAACATGCACAACCCTATGCATTATGCGTAATCGTGTGCAGCACGTGGGAGTTTTATAAAACTCCTTGCATTATTGGTCAGTGAACCACTCGGCTGCCAAGAAAAATAATTTTATTGACGCAACTCAAAAGCCAAAACCCAAGTTGGCGATTATCAGCAATTATCTACAGTGTCTGACAAGTTCCTTAATTTTAAACCTGTGTCTGTCCTGTTTGCATGGCTTGGTGCGTGGTTGTTCATGATACAAGTAATTGTCTTTCTTCTTCTAAAGGATGTATGACAAAATATACAAACAGGTTGATAGAGTACATATTGATCTCCATTTAATTATAGAACTGTTTAACATTAAAGGGTGTGCCCAACTTTGGTATGTTCACAGATTGCATGGTTAACTTTAAAGGGCTGAGTCGTCATGATCAAAGCAGGTGTGTGGCTGTACATGGAATTATGAACTCTCACCTGGTTACTGTATCATATCAATCAATGTAAAGCATGCATGCACGTGCAGTAACTGGAGGAGAGTTCACAATTCTAATTTCTCTATGTACATGAACAGCCACAGGCCTGCTTTGATCATAACGACACAGCCCCTTTAAATTATAACGGTCATGGTGGAAAACTTTCCTTGGAGAAAAACAACTACATTTAGTTTGATCTCACAAAGATGTATAAAGACAAAGTATATGAAACATTCGGTTGTTTTAATCCTATATAAATGCAGACATTATTATACAATAAAACCAACTTGTGAAATTTCATTTCAAAAGGTGGTAGTGTTTTTGAGATATCGCCGAATATCTGGAGCGGTTATGTCTACCGCGGGAATCAATAATCCGTAATTGGAATACACAATCTGAGAAAAGTTTTATGCAGAAAGAGTTCTCAGATTAAAATGTTTTTGAATCTCGCTCTCTAAATCACATTCCTAAGAAGGGAATCCTTGAAATCTCAACATGTTATACATTATCAACAGCTGCAGCGCTTCTTACAAGTAAGTTTTTATCGCCATTCATTTTTCTAGTAATTGCCAAAGGTATACCTCCTCCCCCCTTTATTAGTCTGACAGTAATAAATCTGTCTACTTGAGCCAACCAAGAGTAAATTTGTGTTTGTTGTTTCACTTGTTGTCTAAAATCTTTGGGCTCTGTCTTCTGTCTTATTGCAGCCCAAGGGTAAAGTAGCAACAAAAGGTCAGAAACAAATTGCCGAGGAGAACAAAGAAACGCTGATCTATTATCGTAACATCATGTTTGGGGCAAGCGCTGCGTACGTCGTCGTTCGTCTTCTTTGGTGGCTAGAATCCTTTACATGGCTTCACTGGGTGAGTATAATTCTGTAAAATGTTTGTGCAATAAACTGTTGATACACTAACATGACTAATAAACTCAAAGATGTTTTGAACATCGTTTTGTGATAATATTCATAAAGCCATCTAAAATTCCTCTTAAATTTTCCTTTGAATATTTGAAGGATTTTGAATCAGGATGTTTAAGCCTGAAACCAGGCTTTCTGCTTGTTCTCGCCCATACTCTTGCTTATAGAGTAAAATGTAGAACAAGTAGCCACTCCAACAGCTTTATTCCATGTACCACATCTCTTTGGATTCCTTGCTTGGTGAATGTTTCCCTTCTTCCTTCAATCTAGACTGTTTTAAGAGAAATTTAAGATCTAACCTTCAGTTCCTGTGAGTTATTTTTATCTTAAATGTTTTCTTTTTATAGCCCATTTTAAAACAAGAGTGGCTTTACCCATGTCTTGGGCTATTTTGCAATAAAAGAACATTTAAAAAATCACCTCCTCTTATGTAAGTATTAAATAAGGCAGGCAAATAATTTTCCGGCCTAAAGCTTAGCTCTTAGAAGGACAAGGCAGTTCTACTCAGTATTAAAAAGCACCTCGATAAGGGAACTAGAAAATGTCAAACAGCAATATAAGATGGAAGAAATTACCTCTGTATCCATGCAGTACTACATGTAGGCCTGGATTTGAACAGAGTCCAAACATGCGCACCTGTCATTTTAAGATATCTCGTCCTCAGCTGCTTTGGTTCTACTATCGTTGTCGTCATTTAAATTATGACACAGTATTATGTATACAGTAGGAAAGGTCAAAGCAGTTGAGGACATGTCAAGTGCCATCGGGCGCAGCCTAAAAGTTTTTGGACCGCTGTTTTAACGGATTTAAATTTTAGACTTCTCCTTGCCAAACCACTTGAGGAGTTAGTTTTATAATGCAGTTTGATAGAAAAATGTCTGCCACCATGTTTTGTTTGATGTTTATTTATTTGTTTATGTTTTTTGTTTTCCCTCGCTTCAGCTGTTGTTGATTTTTGCATCTTCTGTGTACATCGGTTGTTACCAGTTTATGGCCTTCATGGCCAAGGCTAAATACTCAGCAACAGGCTCAGTGGTGGACGGAGGTGTCGATCTAAACATGGAGAATGGCATGGCTGAGTAAGTTTCCACCTTTACCTCTCCCCAACCCCTGACCTAGACTAGTAGATCATAGCCAAGCGGTCTATGGCCATGTTCAGACAGCATACTAAAGTTGGACCCGAACTGGTTTAACTTTACGAGCAGCAGGGGGTGGTCATAAAAATAAAACTTCCTTGCGTTCAGACTCGGTACGGTTTATCTTCGGTTTTAAGAGGTCAAACAGCACTGTAACCAACACAACAACATTCGCTACATTTACATAAACCCTGCATTTACATAAACCCAGCATTTGCATAACAAGAGTGTACAAAAGACTGGCGCTTTCACAATTTATGGCGTGTTATGCAACACTTCAGGGGTTGCCGGTCACCGGTGAGGACTTAAACTGGATCTGGTTGACTTCATTCTGTCCACACACCTTGCTTAACTTTATTCTGTCCACACACCTTGCTAAAAGATAAACCCAAAGTGGTTTAGAGTTAAACCACCCTCGCCGACCAATGTAACTCATTCGAGTTCAACCCGATTTGGTTAAGTTTTAACTCTTTCGCTACGGCAAGCCGCTCACAGCGGTTCACAGAAATGTCCCCTTCCCTACGGAAAGCCGTTCACAGCGGCTCATTGACGTCACTGTAGATACTCGGGGCATCCCCATGACGTGTGCCTTTTTTACATAATTTATGCCGTGTTGCCATCTGGATGACCTCTGACCCTAGTTGCAGCGGCTTTGAGTCGCTGCCTTTGGCTTTCCATCGCGCCAAGGGTACTATTGACACATTATATGGCGGCGTCCAATAATTAATTCCGTACAAACCGTGTGAAATTCGAAAATTCTATTCCGGAGCGAAAGAGTTAAGAGCGTTCAGACATACAAAGTTAAACCCGAATGAGCTAAAACTATTTTAGGATCGTGTCTGAACGACCTCTTGTTCTGGTTCAGTGAAAGTTCCAAGGTATAAGACCTGTGGTCTGGTAGATTATCTTTTAGTTATTTTTTAACTCAAGCCGGGTGTAAACTGTTTCACATATATGAATATTTCTGTTTTACAAGGCGTTCCCAAGTGAAATGTAGCTTTAATAAGGTGCTTTTTTTTCTGTGTACATTCTATGTTTTTGAAATAATAGTGTTAGCCAGAGGGATGTCTGGGTGTCTTTTGGACACCCTGTTTTAAATTTGGACACCCTGTTCTTTCTGTCATTTACATGTAAATGTATTGTAAGCAAGCAAACAATTTGGACACCCAGTTTTTTTAATTTCCAGCAAATTTGGCCACCCTTTTTACAAAATCCTGGCTAAAACCTTGTTTGAAATAATATTCAAACTATATTTGAGAATATAAACGTTTGTATTGTCTTACTTTGTTTCCATTGACAACTTTTTTTAAAAACTTGACATTTGTTTTCAGGCACGTGAAAGACATTCTGCTGGTTACAGCAGTCATCCAAGTACTGAGTATCATGTTTGACTACTTTTGGCTCCTTTGGCTAGTTGTTCCGGGCAGAGCCTTTCACCTTCTCTGGACAACTTTTCTTGCACCGTGGTTTTTCGCTCCAGCTCCGGAGGTTGATGAAAAGAAACAAAAGAAAATGGACCGCAAAATGCAGAGAAGATGATGACCCTTCTGTTTTTATCTTCATTCCTTCGTTTATTATTTGAAAATATCTTCAGATGTTTTTATTCAAGTTTATGAATCGTTCATGTGACCCTGTCATTATAAAAAAAGATAAATAAAATAATAATAAAACCAATTTTTATATATTGCACTCTATCTATGGGGTGTCAAAGGGCTTGTTATTTTACAACATAAGGACAAATCTATTAGAAATGTTGAGTGTTGAGACTGCAATTCTGGTAAAGGTTTACTGCTGCGGTGCAGTCTGCAACCATCCATGCCAAAACTACTGCCCAGAGTTGAGCCCCTTTCTGTTGACATCAAGTCAAGTCTGGGTGCTAAAATGTGTGTTACAAAGCACACACAGGGGACCTATTTCTTCTTGAGGAAATCATATATAATGGTTGATTGTCTTGCTTAAAGGGACACATTACCTTCGGATTGGGCACTTTGGGCTATAAAAGCATTTGTTATGGAATGAATACGGTTGGAAAGATGTTTTAAAAGGAGAACATAACGATTCACCCAAATGTCTCTCGAAATTGTGTGTTTTTCCTTTTACTTTGTGAACTGACATGGTCCGCCATTTTATAGAAACAATTATTTGACTCAACAAAATTACGGATAAGTAAAAGGAAAACCACATAATTTTGAGGCAGTATGTCCCTTAAAGAATGCCTTTATAGCCGGCAACTGGAAGCCCCCCCCCCCCCTTTGTTTAGAGAAATCTCTACCCCCACCAATGGTATCAGAAAAAATGCACATATGCTACATGTGACACTGCATTTTGGCTATTAACCTTATTCTGGTAAGCAAAATGTTTTGTGCTAACTGGTAGCTAGTTTTTGTGCTTAATCAGCTCCTTGAGTTTGGGCCCTGGTATCAAGAGTAGTCGCCCAAGCCTTTCCCAACTTCACATTTGAAAATGTTTGTGATTGGCGTTTGGTGCTCGTATGTGGCTTGGTATGCTCTGTTCCTATTGTGTCTTCATTGTGTTCTGGAATCTCAGGAAATTTTCTTTAAAGGGTTTTTTAAGGAGGTACTTTTTTGCAAGTGGAGTTGTGTTGGCTGAGCAGTCGGGTTCGAATCCTGGGCCCAATTTCATAGAGCTGCTTAAGCACAAAAATAGCTAAGCACAACAAAATTATGCATGCCAGAATAAAGTTACCAGCCAAAATACCATGTCTTATGCACCATTTCTGACTGGTATTCTGCCTAGTTTTGCTAAGCACAAAATTTGTAAGCAGGTCTATGAAATTGGACCCTGGTCTGGTCAGTTGCAATATTTGTGTCCTTTAGCAGGGCACTTTAACATAATTGCTTCTCTCCACTGAGGAGTACAAATGGGCACCGGTGAGAGCTGGGAAGTAACCTGAGATTGACTGACATCCTGTCCAGGGAGGAATGGAAATATTCTCAGTCGTTTAATGTCAAAGAACTGAATACAAACACCGGCCTGATGAGCCATATTGGCTCCAGACATACTTCACTTCTTGTTTTTAAAACTTCTTTACAATAGGGGAAGAGTGTGTGAGAGAATAGAGGAGGGGGGACCGACCACCCAACTGCCACAAATCAGTGTAGTACCAAGAAAACAACTAGGTTCTTGAATTATGAAAGTGTACAATCAACACCCAACGAGAAATGGTCTGTTCTCAAGATCATATTGAGAAACGAACTATGTTGTATTTTTTAAACCTGTTCAAAAACTTTCACCAAACAAGACAATACTAATAATGTAGGTCTGCTTTTGTGTTATATCACTACTGAAACAACAAGATGGCTTGTTAGTGGTAAGATTAATCTAACTGTTTTGTACAATTGAGAACATTCAGCATACCCGAAACGTAATTCTGTCCAAAAATTGTGTTGTCGGTAAGCCATCCCGCACGACACGACGCGACGCCAGTAGCCGGGAACTCCTCCATGGGCGTGGTGGAGCCCACGCTAAGATGCTAAGTGGAGCACCCTAAATGCTATGAGCCAGCTAAGATCTAGTGAAGCCCAGCTAATTTGTCGTTTAAATTGGTTCAAGATCAAGTTGAGTCTTCATGTAATGTAAAGTAGTTTTTAAATAGTATAAATATTAAGCGACCAACGAATCGCTATGACACAATGTTTGTTAATATTATTGATACTCTATCTCATGCATATAAATAAATGTTGAAAGGGGAAAGAGTATCTATCTGACTTCTTATTGTCGTCATTCTATTTCTAAATCACATATTTATCAATAGATTGTGCAGGAAACTGTTTACGCAATATTAAACCTCGCGAGTTGATATTCACCGAAAATCCCTCTCTTATCGTGTACGTATCAGATAACTTTTGTGTACGTACACAATAAGAGAAAGATTTGTTTAAATTCATTGGGCAGAAAATACGCTCCCGAATCGATTAGATAACGGTAGATCAATTAATTCAAACAACGAGTCCGATTTGATTGTACAGAAAAGAAGATTGTTTATTATTTATTATGTTTTATTTACGTCATCTTACGTCAATGAGGGTAAGCTTCGATCAGTGCCCATACTGCTTTCCATGGAGGCCCTTAGTACAATTAATGAATTAATAGAAACACACCACCATCAAAATTGTTCAAAGAGAAAGACAACATGGTCTCTCAAAAAGATTTTTTTTTACAAAGAATCGGAAATGATGACGAGTCCCTAGACTCGGATGAGTCACTCTGTTTGTTTTTTTGTTTTTTTTTAATGTTAAATGGACAATGATATTGTGACTAGGCAGTGTCTTCGGATACCATGACAACTAATTATATTGCAACTACGACCCTTTCGAAACCACGGGTTGGGCTTGGGCTACGGCTTAGACTCTTTTAGTCATTTTGAAAACGTGCTTTCGGTACGAACGGAGCCTAAGCTGCGGAGCTCAAGTCGGAGCCCAAGCCCAAGTCGTGGTTTCGAAAAGGGCACAACTTTCAAACAACAGTGACTCTCGAGAAAATAAACGACGAAAAAATGTTAACATTCCATCAAAAATCATTCACATCTTGGATTATTTTTTAACCGTGGTGCTGCAAGTTGCGCTGTCTGATGCCATTTCGTTTGACTTGATCTATTTCATCTTTTTTATTTTTGAAACAATGACATGTATACCCCCTGATGATGTGTATCGTTGACCATACATACATACACACACATGAAGCCTATTACTTGTAGATTCATAAAAATGTGTATGCTTGACCATAATGAAGCCTTATGTATATGCATTTATTACTAAAAATGTATATATGTCTTTCCCTACATACAAAGACTCGTGTATGCTTGTAGATTTACAGTGAATTAAAATGAGTATGTTTGACCATACAATTATTAGAAGCCTCCTATGTAATTGTAGATTTAATATTGACTTCATTTGATTTTTGAATTTCAATATTTGGTTCAAATTAGATAAAAATGCTGGACTTACCCCTTATGATTTTTTCATTTGTTGGCATATTTTTCATGTTCAATTTTATGCTTTAAAAATAAGCAGGCATTCTCACAGATGCTACTCCGTGACCTATTAGGCATTGCCATATTCCACCAAAGTAGTTCGTTTTCTATCGCCCGGCTGCCCGGCTGCCCGGCCGGGTGACAGTCTACTTGTCATGCGCATTTACCATGTGCGTGAATACTCGCGTGCGCGCTTGGTAAACAGCAGATATAGCATCTGGCACGTGATGTTGATTGGACCAGTGAGAATTCGACTCTCAGTCATGAATGTGTATGAGGTATAGCTGTAAAAGGAATTACAGACAGTCTGTGGATTGATTCATATGGATTTTGTTGGGGCGCCCTCACCATTCCTGTCAGGGGGATTCCAAGCACGTCGACGATAATCACAGAACCACTGTTTGTTGTCACAATCGTCGATCAAAAAATAACTAATTAATTAATTATTTAACTAATTAATGAAGTAATTAACTTAAAGCTGTGTTGTTTTTTATTGGGATAACTGTAAAATCATAAAGTGGTTTTCGCAGAGAGACGGAAGATCATCAGACCGTTAATTGCTCTAGGCCTACAAGTGAACGCGTCCTGACCCTGGGCCACCATTCAGTCAACCGCTACATGGCAGCCATGGAGTTAGTCGGAAGCATTCCCTACGTCCCTCTTGACTTAAATCTGCAGTCAATTTTGATCAGTCTCTTCACTGCCTTCCTATTGTTTTTTATCATTCGCCGACCACGTAATCTACCGCCAGGACCGACTGGATGGCCACTCCTCGGCTACCTGCCGCAGATGGCTGTGGCCGGTGAAGAGCCACATGTGTTATTTTCAAAGTTGACCAAAATGTACGTATAATCATGACCAACATAATGCGAGTATATGTACAAACATGTACACCAGCCACAGCATAATTCGGTCGTTTTGTATACGTGCACCACCGCACACCATGCACTTTCCTTGCCTCAATTTCTACCTCCTCATGGTACAACAGTCACGCTACCAGCTCAAACAAATATTAAATTTAAGCTCAACAGACCGTAGATAAGGAAACTATAGGGCTTCGACTATTTCGTTATTAAATGCATTTTTGAAAAGACAACCCATCAAAGATTTTTACACTTGTGTACTAAAAATTAGTCGCAGAAGATTGAAAATACATGTAATTCATGTCTTTCGTATTAAGTGTGTGTAAAAAACATGAGTTTTCACTGAACGTTTTTCAGAAAAATTGAAAATAATGTGGCATTTAAAAAAACCTAACAAACTAAAACCTCACACAAAAACCGTGCAGTATTGTGAAAAAATGGTGCAACCCCACCCCTCCGATCCGCGAGCCATCGAACCGGCGGCGGACTTTATGTGGTAGTAGTTTGTTGACCTCATTGTAATGGCGGAGGGTCTTAATGCAACGGTGCACATGGGTACATCCCACTAAATAAACACTCCCATAGCATACAGTACAGTGCACAATGCTACATATCCGAGTTATTCTCCCTCCAACATACACCCTGCATTAAATAATGTCCTTTTTTCCAAACGTCCGAGCGTCAATCTTTTAGAAATGGACCTACACCTCTCGGCAAAAGGGACTGTTTTTTAGGTCGTCCAAAATACTTTGTGTTGGAAGTCAACAACCCCCAGGTCACAACTGTGTAATTTTGTTTTCAATGCATTCCTTTTATTTAGCTCTTAAATATATCTGTTACAATATTTTGAATGTCAACAAAATATTCATGAGACCGTCGCTCTGTTCACTCCCTATTCAGTGGGGTGCACCATGGAATGGGTGCACCCACAATACCTCAATGCAGTGATACCTTCCTCTATGGTGAAACCATGGTGAGGGCAAAACAAAATCCCCTGATAATTTTTGAAGGACGATAACTGCTGGTTGTGATCCAAAATATTCATGAGACCGTCGCTCTGTTCACTCCCTATTCAGTGGGGTGCACCAATAGCTCCATGGGTGCACCCACAATACCTCAATGCAGTGATACCTTTCTCTATGGTGAAACCATGGTGAGGGCAAAACAAAATCTCCTGCTAATTTTTGAAGGACGGTAACTGCTGGTTGTGATCCTTTATTCAGCAGCCCTAACTTATCAACACTGCTCATCGCAAACATTTACCAGCTCCTTTGTGTTCACGGCGTGAATGAACCTTGTCAAAATAGAGGCGAGTTTGACAAGGTTCAGACATTTTCTACCGCATGGTTCCGTGGCCTAGAATGGGGACTGGTTTTTTAATCGTTTGCCAGACTTTGTTGGCTAAAAGTGTATGCTAATTGCTAATGTTGTGTGCGCTATAGTGCGCTCTTAAACTGCATGGAACGAGTGACCGAGAAAAACACAGTCGAGTTTATCTGAAATTTAAGCAAAGTTTTTTTGCCTTGATTAAAAGTATCGTTTCCTTGGAACTACCGTACAGTTTTGCTCCAACAAAATTACAGCATTCCCTCACAATACTTTTCAATTCGCTCGGAAATCATTCACCTCAACTCATACGATAATTATCATGTACGTACACGATAACTTTGGACTTGTCGTGTACGTACACGGCATATATGTACATGACAACTATCTTGTACACGTGATACCTAACATGTCAAACATAACAACTTAGAACTTATAGGGTGTACGTACAAGATCACTTTATACTTATCGTGTACGTACACGGCATGTACGTACATGACAACTATCCCGTACACGTGGTACCTAACATGTGCGTACATGATCACTTTGGATGTATCGTGATACCTACGTACATGATAACTTTAGACTAATCATGTACGTACACGAAAACTATCGTGAAAGTTATTATGATACGTATGTTGCTGAACAGGCTTTCAACGAGTACCAGCATAGAAATAGATCTGAACATGTTAATCATCGTGTACGTAGGCTACATGACAGTTATCGTACACGATTCGATGTTTTTTATTCGTGTGGTGGTACTAGGCTTCTTTAGATAGGTTGCAGTATGACGTAAATCGGCCATCTTTACGGGCAGTTTAGAACAAACAGTCGTGCGTTTCGTGTGAGAAGGGCGTGCAACACGCGCGCATTTCACGAAACTCACTGCACGATTGGTCAGTGAACAACGCGGGTGCGTTAATAAGTTGAGCGTTTGACGCACCTGCAAGCCAAAATGCAATTTTCCCGTAAAGATGGCGTCTACTGGGAACTATCTAATTGATCATGATTCATGTTTACTTTATTGTTTCACCCATCAGTTATGGAAATGTTATTAGCGTCAACATTGCGGGAAAGTTATTCGTGTTTCTGCACGGCTACGACACGATAAAAGAGGCCTTTAGTCAGCACCAGCTAAACGCCAGACCAACTCTTCATGTCAGGGGAGAGATGTTCCCCGGAACTGGTATTTTATCAAATTATTTCTTCAAAAGGCAAATTTATTATTTTGATTAGCAACTCCTCTACTTAACTCTCCCGGCGAAGTTTTACCTTTATTGGGGAGAGAATAGACATCTTACAAAAACAACAGCGTACTTTCTTACACTCATGTATTGTAAATTATTCCAAGAAAGAAAAGGTATATTTGCCGACCAAATTATGGTAAATATTATAACAATAATGACGACGTCTCCATAAACGTGCTACGGGCGATTTCTCCTGTAATAAAGTTACTTTCTGGTTGTCTTCCTAATAAATTTGTTGGAAAGAGTAAGAAGGTGAAAAGGGGGGGGCTGCATGCATAAAAGCAACAGCATATTGAGCAGTAAATCCAAAGTCCGTATAGAAATTAGCTCAAAAGGTGGGTCTATTGTTTGGATGGCTCTGGTGGAATGTTGCCGACCATTCCAGACCTGATTATAACATGTAATAGATTGATAAGTTGGCCCATTGGTTTATTTTGGTTGCACTTATTTTGTGTTCAAAACCCGAAGAACTTGTTTTTCTGATGGGACACTCTTCTTTATATGCCTCTTCCATCCAGGCGTTATAGCTTCATCCGGTGAAACTTGGTCCGAGCTACGTCGATTTTGCACCACAGTTTTAAGAGGACTCGGGGTGGGGAAGAAAAGCTTCGAGGAGAATATTGCCACCGAAGCTGAGATCTTAATCAAGGAACTGAAGAAGGAGGGGGAGCTCCGTTTGACCCCAAATACTTGTTCGGCAACGCCGTGTCTAACATCATATGTTCGGTGGTATTTGGAAAGAGATTTCAGTACAACGACCCGGTCTTTCAGAATCTACTAACGTTGACTGGGCGTGTCATGGAGGGGGTTCGGTCCGGAGGAATTATTGAATTCTCACCAGTAGTCTCCAAACTCACCGTCATACCTTTTGTAAAAAGATACGTGGATACAGTTAACAAACTCGTTGAACAAATGCTATCACTGATTGAAGAGCACAATAAGACTATGACGCGGAGAACCCCCGCGATCTCATCGACATTTTTCTTAAGGAAATTGACTTAAAACAAAATCTCGGAGACGAGTCTGGCGCAATGAAAACCGAGAATTTAAGGCCAGTAGTAGGTGACCTCTTCGTGGCTGGAAGTGAGACTACCAACACGACACTGCGATGGAGCATGTTGTACATGATGGCGTATCCTGAGATACAAAACCGCGTGCAGAAAGAGTTGGATGACGTCACAAACAGGAATCGATTCCCGAGGATTTCCGACAAGCCGAATCTGCCGTACACGGAGGCAGTTCTCTGTGAGATTCAACGGAGTAGCACCATAGTGCCGCTAGCCGTTCCTCATTACACATCCGAGGACACGACACTGATGGGGTAAGATGAGAACAATTTACACCGATCAATGTTAAGGAAACATCAGAAGAGCATAACATTCCCTCTGTACAAAGGAACATTTAAGTTGCCGAACGAATTCTTCCAGGGAAAACATTCTCACTTTGGACAACGAGATGCGTGCCGCATAAATTATGCTCTCCACAGATCCTCACAAAAACGAGAAGGATATTCAGGCACGCCAGCAGGGCATTAAGCAACAGGTACAAAAGTTTACCAAATCACTTTGAAGCTCTCTAGCTTTACAACAGAAACAGGTTTCTTTGTCATTCATATTGTTGCGACTGATGGCAATCTGCTTCAAATGTTTTTATGACTACATGTATGTACAGTAATAGTATCCGTTTTTCCTCCAGGTTTAACATTCCAAAAGGCACGATTGTCATTTCCAACCTATGGCATCAACATCACGACCCTCTGGTGTGGGAAGAGCCTGAAAAGTTTCTGCCGGAGCGATTTCTGGACAAGGACGGCAACTTTTCCTGTTCCCAGCAGTTCACTCCGTTCGGCATTGGTAAATAAACACATTGATATCGAACATGTTCGACTGGTGGGCTTTATAAAGTGGCTACACGATG
Organism: Pycnopodia helianthoides; assembly: GCA_032158295.1. Lineage (NCBI taxonomy): Eukaryota > Metazoa > Echinodermata > Asteroidea > Forcipulatida > Asteriidae > Pycnopodia > Pycnopodia helianthoides. The sequence goes on from CM063246.1 coordinate 6,908,876, forward strand.
GGTTACAACCCACAAAAGTCCTTATGCATTGACGTCAATACATCGCCATCCTAGAGGCAAACCGATTATGCAAACGAGGAAAAACGTCCATGTATGCGCAGAGCACAGGGTGGGCCAATCGGCAGCCTTCTTTTGACCTCGAGCCGACGAAATATAGTGTATGAAATTCATTATTTTCGTGTTCATGCAATCTAAACATCACGGGAATGATACAAAATAAGGGAATCAATGTGTAATGAAGAGGTTTTAAACTATAGTGGTTCAAGCCCGCCGAGGCCTAGCCTGGTTCGTGATAATTTTACCGAGACACTGAGTGTGCAATGGGACCGGTACGTCACTAATTACGCAGGCAATAAAGCCCTAACATTGCTATGTTATTTGCTTCTCTCTCCATCCAGGTCGTCGCATCTGTCTCGGTGAACATCTTGCTAAGATGGAACTCTTTATCTTCTTCACTTTCCTAATGCATCAGTTTACCCTCAAGAATCCCCCAGATGCTCCTCCAGTCTCATTTAAGGGAATAGCCGGCGGCACATGGGCGCCTTTGGATTTCAATTTGTGTGCAGTTCCACGAGGATAAAAAAATGACATGAAATTGAACAATTGGAAATAAACATTGATCTCCATTTAACGTCAGACCTCTTGCATAGTGACGATGCAAGCTCATACAGCGCCCACACTAATGTCAAAGGGGGACTTGTCATTGGTTGAGAGTTAATCGTGGCGCAGGCGCGTTTGATGGTCTATCCTAGCCTAGCCATACAAGTCATTGCGTCACACACGTGCGTATCTGATGTACACACAAAGTCTTCCCTACTTCCGGCCGGCCTCAAAGCTTGCGAATCCGGCCTCGAACGCATTTCTTCTGGCAGAAATTTCAATTATTAATTATTTTTTGCATAAAATTCCCAGAAGAAAAACTAGCCTAATGCAACTCCCAAGGACCTCTGGAAGTCAGTGGAGCCAGTTTGAAGTGGGCGTGGCTTACACTAGAATTAATTCACACGAAAAGAAATCCAAGTTTGGTAAAGGTGAATCATACGGCATCTGTAGTAGAAACCAAATAATCTAACACTTGCCATTGCCATACATTACATCCTGTCTCCATCTTGAAATTGATGAGAACAATTATATTTGTTCATAATTATTTAACATTGGAACAGACTCAGTTTTATAAACCGTAATAGGTTAGATTTTTCAACGATAAAAACTGTATATTTTCAATGACTACAGTAAACAAATGTGTGTTGCTTCATTAAGTTATTGTTTAAAATGTCCCCTACTTGCTGAAACCCTTCGTCGTGCATTTATTTTTAGTAACACATTCGCAGAATTCGTTCCTGATCAATCCTTATATGGATTATTTATTTGTCAAGATGGCGTCCTCTAGCAAATCTTGGAGGAGACCAATTGTGTAATTTTCTGCCCATTCGTATTAAAGCAAGTGTTTGATACTAACATTATAGAGTTCAGTAGAATAGTAAAATTGACAAACAGTACAAAATGACTACTAATCCAGAAACTGCTCACTCGTCTATCTATGTACTTGGTACCCGTGGTTAATAAAGCTGGTTCAAGCTCTGTCTGTAGATGAAATTAATGCCGATTGTTCCTTATACTGTAGTAATAAAGACTGCTATTGTTTCCCTTCAGTCCAAAATGTTTAAAAAGCATGAAGTTCAATGTGCATATCGATGTACTTTTAATTCTCTCCACGGTGTTGTAGAACATAAAAGTCCAATAAATATTTAATGGACCCTTCATAGAATCACAGTGACACAAGAAAATCGTTCAACTTTGACTGAGCATTAGCTTTTTCCTGCTTTGCGCCTGCGAGCATCATCTTCAGTTGTTTGTGTTTTCCCTTTTTCTGTAAGCTACGCGCCTTTCTGGCCGAAGCCGAGGTTCCGGTGGGTGTGACAGTGATGTTGAACGGCGGCGTGGAGTGTCGAGGCGTGGAGAGTTGCGGCGTTAAGCGTTGTGGCGTTCGAGTGACACTTTGTGTAGAAATGTTGCTGTAGATTTCCAAATAAAAAAATTACATATTTTCTGTGTGCAGATAAATTGTTTTAAAATGAATACTTCACACAATCAAGGTAAGGCATTTAATTAACTAATATAGGGGCTACAGTACATGTGTTTTTGTTGTAGTAATACAGTCCAGTGGTGTGATATCAATTCGAAGAACCCGTCTTGTTTTGTAGGGCCAAAAGTATAAATCAATTAGCCCTTATCACTAGAAATTCTAATTACATTCACACGTATGCGTCACGCCACCATCATCATCACAAATAGGGAAGGGTTCTGTGATTTGCAACGCAAGGTGGCAGAAGTTGTATTTTTTTAAATATTTTTTTTGCTCTTCGCCTCGTTGCTAGAGCATTCTAATTGCCTTTTTAAAACGGCATTTCAAGGGCAAACTGTGCATCTTTCAAATGTGTTATATACGTTGTCGGTATTAATCAATCAATCAACATATCAGAGTAAGTCATTCCAAAAGATTAAGGATAGATACAGAGCAATGCTGAAGTAAGAAAGGACCAGCATAAAAATTGGACAAACCTTCCAGAGCGATACCGACTCCCCTGTGTCTCTTTTGCAACTGACGGGGTGGTCGTCGTCTTGGCCTTTCCCTGCTCCAACACGTTTTCAAGCCTCGCTCGGTGTGCAAGTTTCCGAAAACCTACTGGATGGTCTTGCACGGTTCGCCGCTTGCTACATGGTATCTTAGCGAGTTCGTGGCAATCGTTGCAATGGACCAACTAGAATTGGAGAGAAATTTCCCAGTGAATACTGTAAAAGACATTGTGTAATGTTCTATATGAATAGTCAAAAGCCTCCTTAAAGCTAAATACATCCTAGGTTTATGAAATAACAAATTTACTCAAAGGTTTTAGGTCCTAAGAAAAACGGTTAATGATTTGTGCTTCCTTCAATTTAGCAAATTAAAAATAGCAACATCGATCACTTGGAGACAATTTTCTCAAACATTGTACATGTATTTCTCTTAGGCCCCGTACCAAAGGTTTTTTTTATTGGTGCTACACGTTAACACCGCACGAGTTATCTCAAAGCTAGAAAAGTGTTGAAAAACTTTGTATAATGGGGGGGGGTATATATATGCAGCATATACAAGTTTGCAAACCGGAACACAATACACAACACATGTATTAGTGTTGCCGGAGCGTTACCGCTGCTTAGCGATTTCACTATAACTTTGATGGTGTTGAAAGCTGGAGGATTGGAATGAATGAATCATTGCCCAAATTACTGATGTCACATCCCTTGTTTTCTGAATGATACTTACCAATTTCGTCTGACTATTTTGCCATCGCTTCAGTTGCATTCTTCGCCTGGTGTTCCCACGCCAAAACCCATGCTTGCGGATTTGACGTTCGAGTTTGGCAACGTTGACGATGTGGTACTTGGGCGAAACTCGAGCATAGTAATTACCGGGTCTCAATAGGTTGAAACAATGCGGACAATACAGACTAGAAGCAGGTTGGTCATCTATTGGGAATTTAAAAATAGTACACGTTATTCGTGTGTTTTGAAATAGCTCTCTTGATAGCTTTAAAACGGCATCGAAAGAAGTTACACAATAGTTACACAATACCGTATATAAGAGTAATGTACATGTATAGGCATTCAGCGTACATGTACATGTATCGTTATAGCTTTATGTACAGTTAACCCTCGTTATAAAAAAGGTATAAAGAGGTTCTGCTTATAAACTACATGTAAGAGTATAATGTACTCTGAAGTCCCGAATCTCATTTCTACTTCGTGTTTCTTTGTTTTGATGCCCCTTACAACCTCCGTTACAATTTGGCCAGTCCCAGCGACACTTTTCTTTTTATAACGAGAGTTAATCCATTTTTCCTGGATTTTAAAAATGGGAGATGTTTGCGTTATATCTTGAACTTACCAATACGTGTGCCACTAGAGGACAGTCCGTGAAATTTAGATCTACAAAATAATCAAAAATTATACGTTATATATAAAGATGTTCAAACTTTTAAGGCAAAATAATTTTTAAAAACATGTACATACATATACATGTATAGCGTCCTGCCTTTTTGAAAAGAGGAAGAAGGCGGGTCTTTTATGTGTTCTTCTTCTTCTTCTTTTGTTTGTAAATGGCCACCCGACACAATTTTCAAGACAACCGCCAGGCTATTTTTCAAGACAGTTGCCAGCTTTTTTCTGCGTGCCAAAGAAAGCGGACGGGGTAGTTTGCCTAAAACTCCGCATCTCCAAACAATGGTCTTATCATCTTTCACAGAACACATACATGTATTGTACACGCAAACCATTCACTATAAAGAGTACTTTCTTTGAAACACGTGTGCCATATACTTTAACGTCGGTCTTTGGACAGAAGCTGTCGAACAATTTCTATGGAAATTGACTATTCACTTTGGAAATTGCATTGCTCTTCAGTGCCCGTCCGATTAATACAGAAAAATATAGTGTTGAGAAGTAAAGCAGGTTAAATTTAAACAAAAGCAGAATGGAGACATAAATTGGGACATAAACTTAACCTCTTTATTAAACGTTCGTATTTCACAACGTTTCCACAAAACTTCATTGCATATACGTTGACGATCTTTGGAAAAACATTAATACATTATAACTTTAACTTCATTCATTATCGATTAATTTATCCATGAATTCCACCTCCTTGATATTATATCATACTCACGTTCGCGATGTCAGTTTTCACTTGCAATATGAAATACATATAGGACCTACTCGGGTTATTTAAAAATCATTTTATAACGGTATTGCAGAACTGTGACGCAGCAATGATGTATTAAAGTGTTGCGTTATTAAATGAGATTTGAGTCAGATGGGCTCTCGATCCCGTAACGTTTTCCACAGTTAAACGTATGGGACGCCGATAATAATCAATCTTCTATGACAATTCTGATTAATTCTGACCCTGAAGTTTTTTAGATTGTACAACTATCTTTGGTGCATAGTAATATCAACTTAGTTAACTATGTACAACTTGCTCGTTTGATAAGTTACTTTTTACAAGATTTCACTGCCTGTGTGTTGCTTTCTTGTCATTGGCCGAATAAAAAATAATAAATAACATAAGATCGGTAATCAAAGTTCTCAGTAATTTACAACAACACAAATACATTTAAAATCAACTACATTTTATATAAAACTGTGTTATTAACATAAGCGATTGCAAGATGAGAAAGATATAAATCAAAAAGTGTAGCGCTTTTGATGAGCCGACTATAGAGTTAACGGGTCTAATGGAGATTGACACTTCGTCCGAAGAGCAGACGCCGACAAGAAGGATGCCCAGAGAACCTCCTGATGCGCCGCCGAGTGGGTCTCGCCGGTACGCGGACCGACGGAAGGAAATGAACTCCGGATAGGGTGAGATGAGCCGATAACTGCACCTCTACTTCACGGAAGAAGCAACCCGCCTTTACGTCCCTGGTTGCTGAAACACGTCTACGGCAGCAGCTTGCCTCGAGGTCGGATTCCCATAGCAGATTCATCCACTTGCGAACTGTAGTAAGAGCTGCAACAAGATGCATACAGAAATATGATTGAGTGTTTAATTGACGTAATTAAGAAATAGTGCTTAATAACCACAATGTAAATTTATTCAAAATAAGAAAATAGGATGGCTGTTGCAAACTATTGTATAAATGCAAAAGAAAGTTAGTAGCCTGACGTTTCGACACTAGCAGAGTCTTTCTCGAAGGCTTTCTCCTTCGAGAAAGATTCTGCTAGGGTCGAAACGTCAGGCCGCTATAAATTGTTCATTCAAATTAAGATTGCACTTTGTGCCTTGTCTGGAGAAACATACGTGTTTATGTTTTTCAATTTGAATCAATCTGACAGTCTGCCACCAGACTTTCATTCGTTATCATAACTTTTTAGATAAAAACAGTAACCAAAAACAAACAAGAAAAAATTATATTTACCAAGTGTGGGTGCATCTTCTCGCAGACCTTTGATAGACTCAAACAGATGCTTTCGAACATTTCTAACAGTTGCACTGCAGATGTCGAGCAGCCAGTTTAAATGATTGTCTCGTCTTTTCTCGATGCAAGACCTCACGTACTCCTGGATGGTCGGCAATATCTCTGGAAATCTTGATAAGAGTAGCCCTCGTCGGTAGGACGGATTCAAGACAGCATCGATCGTGTCCCAGGTGGTGACGGACCACTGCTTAGCACACCACTTATGTCTGCACGTGCGAGGATAGTGTTTCTCGTGTCTGTTAACTTGAAGACTCGGGATGCTGGTATCGTCGCTTTGGAAGAGCCAGTCCAAGTCAATCTGTTCGTTTAAAGGGCTTAATGTAAAACCTTCTTTGATCGGAGCGAATAGGGCCATGACGTACGGTACAAACCAAAAAAATTATAACTATGGTATCTATTCTTGACTGGTATGATGAGGCAAGTGAAACTGGTTGAGATCGAGATAGTATAACCATAAATCCCATGATTTGGTGGACATATCCAGGCAGAGTGTCCTATACGAAACTATTCAACCATTTAAAGCTTCAACTTCAAAGGCTAGCTGATACCGCGTTAAGTGGGTTTGATTCGCCGACGAATTAAAAGCCTTTTATGCATAGAAAAACGTATCTGGCGCTTGGAGATTAGATGCAGAAAGCTTTATTGGTAACAGGGACCGACCAGCAAGCACGCAGGTTGTCAGGATGAATAATTAGGGCACAGGTCAGCAGGATTACATCTCACGATCTTGGAGAACTAAAACTTTGCTTGGCACGAGGAAAATATAATCTGATGTCAGCCGCAAACTGTTTTATGTTCTTATTGTGTAAATGTTTTACATATTCATACTGTTCGGCCTATGTCACGTCACACCCAGACAAAAAACATGGGTTCCCATTGTTTGCTTCGTTTACACCAAAAATAATATCAAACATTATGAGCGACAGAAAATGACAACTTTCACTTTTACAACCTTGTTTTGACAAACCATAAAAGTACATGTATTTTATTCTTCAATGACAAAGCGCTTGGCGACCGACTTTTATGTAAGTGTGAATTAACCCACATCGGTGTTTGAAGTATTGTTTTCTAAAGGGGCACCACAAAATGTAGCCTTGATTGTGACTATATGAATGTACGACATTGAACATCCGATAGCTAAATCAACCCGGAACTCTCTTTACGTGCACACGCCGCCTTATCGTCCTCACAACAGCTGCTCTCTCGGTCAACCCTGACAAAAATTGGGAACCCATGGTGGAAAGCTTTCCCATGTTGATGCCAACTGCCCTAGAATTCTCTCCCACAATACTTTTTAAAGACTTGCTTTTGTTCAATAACTCAAAAATAAAAACGTAGAAACAGTTGACAGTTCCTTATATTTTTGCAACAGATGTCATCAAATTTCTCTTTGCTTTCTTGTGTTGCGCTAAATTGGAATGTGTGAGTGGGTATTAAACATATAACTATGCACTGCAATTAGTCCCATACGAAGTTAAAAGAAGTGGTAGAGGTGGTACTAAGGGGAAAACCTGAATAAGATCAATCTAAGCTTTTTAAACCGGGGAATGAATTGTGCTTTCTCTGTGTTCTCCAGCATTCATAATAACTTTCTTCATCAAAATGATTTCTGTCAAAGAAAGGTTTAAGTGCGAGTTCCTCAGTCAAGGTGTAGTTGTCATGGGGTGGGGCCTACCACAAAAAAAGAATTTCCATGGGCCTACAAATATTTTATAGTAAATGTAGCATCAAAGGAAACTACTGGATTATCTTCCAGATATAAATATGTGAGCACAAATTCAAAAGGGTACAAGAATACGAAACTTCAGTAATTTCTATATCAAAATCACCTGTGTTGAAATGTTTTAATTAAAACTGTCCAGTGGTAATTAAGTCTTACCATGTCTATGGTCTCATAAACAAATTGTCTAGTGCTAATTGCTACTTTGCAGGCCTGAAATTACACGGAGGACATGTCTGTTGCCACTGGTCTTGGCTTTGGTGCCCTTTACATTACAAAGTTTCACATAAACATTAAGATTTTCCAATAGAAGTGCCTTTTGCAAAATGAAAATGGCCTTGCCCTCTCAAAGATGAAATTCCAGGCCTGACTTTGGACAACTACTCGTCTTGTATTTGTACATCAATAAGACTAAATTAATCAATCAGGTACATAATACCAAATACTTAAAATAGACCCGAAATGTTTTTTTTTACATGATTTTGAGAATAGTTCAAAAGACGCCGTTCCTCTCTGTAGACATTCTGTCAGCTATTATTCTAGACAGGTAAATACATATCTTGACGGAGCTAAAAGGGGATAAAATGGCAGTCTGCTACGGCATTTTTGGCCATTGGCCTTCGTCTATGAATGATGTTTACTTTTCCTTTTCCGTCAATCATTATAACATCTTCCCATTCTTGTACGTACACGCGGTTTCTATAAATGAACAACGTTATCCTACTTACATGAAGTGTTTTGAAAGTTGTGGACTTTTCTTTGCATACAGAATCCCAGCTGCCCAAAGGAATCTTAAATTGTTGATTCTTTGTTCTTTTTCGACGTCGGCCGGCATGTTTCTTTTTTAAATAACACCGGTTTCACGCTTAAAATTACAAGAACGACGTGTTTTGCTAGTTGAAGTCTGGGTATGGTATCTAAATGTACCAGACTATACAAATACCCTCTTTCAAAAGTAAAAATTAATGATCATTACACACTTTATTTTAATAATACAAACGGACAATATTATATTAATAAATATTATGGTTAACATTTAAATACTTTTTTACTAATAAATTTTATATAACATGATTGATTTTGTATTGTTTTATATTGTCAGTGTTCACAATTATTGAACGAATTTCAAAATGGCGGCGCCCGTGTTGTTTACAATTTTTCTCGGGGTCCTTGTAAGATTTTTCTTGTTTAACTCTTCAATCTCTATATGGTTGAAAGACAGAGTAGAAATATCAACACCTCTCACCTCATGGAAGTCAGGTATGCTCTTTATTTATTTGATTTTCTTTCAAAATCGGTGAATTCGAACGACGTTTTGATTTTAATTTATCGGTGGCATTACCGGCGCGCGATTTTTTTTTTCTGCAGCACACGTCGGCTATGGAATCAACAGTCAAGGGATAGGCTGTTCTTCCCTATCCCTTAACTGTTGACTCCGTAGCCAGCGTGTGCTGCAGAACATAAATTTGCTACCGGCGTGGCAAGCGAACCATTTTGGCATTCACCGTAGTTTGTGTGTACACCAAGTTACACACGAAGAAACAGAGAAAGTTTCTCACGTCGATAAAAACCAGTCACATTAAAGGAACATTACAGAATTGGTAAGAAAAAAACAGATTTACATAAAAATTACACGGTCTAATGATGATGATAGTACTATAGAAAACATCCCTTGAAATATTTCTGTCTGAAATGCCATATTTGATGAGTTTAAAACTAATTTTCCGATTGGAGTTTATCGCTCAGTGAGCGTTTTATTCATTTGTTGAATCTATATGATTTCATGCAAATGTGTAATCGGTTTTTCACTATTTTCTCGTGACCCAGATGGCCGATCGATCTCAAACTTCTACAGGTTTGTCAGTTTATGTATATGGTGGATTACATAAAGTGCTTACACTGCCAGCAACTGTTTTGTTAGCAAAAACCAATTCTGTAATGTTCCTTTAAGCAAACAAATTTATCAGTAGACCACTAAAAAACAATTTATAATATAAGACTTAAAGACACTGGACACTATTGGTAATTGTCAAAGACCAGTCTTCTCACTTGGTGTATCTCAACATATGGATAATATAACAAACCTGTAAAAACTTGAGCTCAATTGGTCGTCGAAGTTGCGAGATAACTATGAAAGAAAAAACACCCTTGTCACACGAAGTTGTGTGCTTTCAGATGGTTGATTTTGAGACTCTAAAATCTAATTCTGAGGTCTCGAAATCAAATTCGTGGAAAATTACTTCTTTCTCGAAAACTATGTCACTTCAGAGGGAGCCGTTTCTTACAATGTTTTATACTGTCAACCTCTCCCCATTACTCGTTACCAAGTAAGGTTTTATGCTAATAATTATTTTGAGTAATTACCAATAGTGTCCACTGCCTTAAAGAGTGGATTTATTGCCAGCACCGGCTAAGTTTCATGAGTTTACTAACGCAGTAAAACTAAACAATCACTGCACATGTTCAGTGCCGGTACAAGAATTCTTTCATCAGTTCACAGAAATTGGTCAATAAATACTCAACTCACCGAAATCTTCAAATTCAACATCTAGGAATCAATCAATTGTACACGACTCTAAAATAGTATAAATGTATTGGTTTGCCAATTCATCCGTTATGTTGTTGTAAATGCCAGTCTCAAGCTTCAGTCAGGGCAGGTGCTGTGTTTACATAAGATATTCCAATAAAGTGATGATTTTTAATTGATGCTGATTAATGATTTTTGTACTTCCTTTACCTTTAAAGTAATCGAAGGAATCACACTGCTGCAAAATGGAGTTTCCCCTTATTCTGGTGATGTCTTCCATGAGGTCAGTATTAAATTTAGTAAGAAATCTTGTAACTTCATTCTATGTTCATAAAATCCATAAAATTGTCTGAAAAGGCTCTCTGGCAATTCCACAGCTGTTCACGTTTTCTGAAAGTTTTTTTGTGACTTGAAATCTTGTCGAAAACTTTTTCTTGATATTAACAAATTCTTAAACATAAAGTTTTTGAACACCTTTTTTTGGAAAATCAGATTTCCGTTGTCTGTTCTCCTTTGACTTAGACAAAGTACAGGATGGTAAACAAAAATTTTTAAACAAAAACCCATCTTGCTTCAATCTGAAAGGTTTTTTTTCAAGATTCAAGATTATACCAGTGCCAATCTTATTGGGAAACATTTCTGACTGAAACTCTGCCAAAGTCAAGAAAATAGCATTTGAAATCCAGCAAATCACTGTTGATTATTTCAATTTCAACCTTTACCCTCCTAACTCCTTCTGTATCCTCTTTGCCAAAATAAAGGGGAACGGTTGTAGGCCCAAATAACAATTGCTTATCTCAGGGTCAGATATTCCAATCTTATCCAAGTCCAAACACGTTGGTGTGGAGTGACATAGGAGAGGAGGATATTGGAAGATTGAGGTCACCTATAGGCAAAAAGGCCTATAGAGTGGAGTGAGGGTTGCAAGCCAGCCATGAGTGCGCACAAATCCCTGACAAAACATAAAATTGTTCTCTCTCTTGAAATTGAATTTTATGAAATGTCCACAAGGTATTTATATGTTGTCATTATTGAGAACTAGATGATGAGAATTAATTTACTCTTCCGAAAAACAATGATGCGCTCCCTACTTTTTAAAACAATCAAAAGACAGTTACTCATGAAAAACTCAGTCTTAAGTAGTATTGTTTTTTCACCCCCCAAAATTGCCTTCAAATTTTGTTTGCCTAAAAAATGTTGTGTCTGTTTCAGACGCCACTTGTGCTGTACTTCTTCCACCAAGTGTTGTCTGCAGCTTCCTGGCTTGTTCCTGTTGTGTTTGTGTCATTGGATCTTGTTACAGCATGGATACTGTACAAGAGTGCAGGAAACTGCCTGAAGTACCTTGTAAGTTTGTTCTTATAAGATGTGTATGTTTGCCCAATCGCCAAGTAATCCATGTGGAACCAAGTAACCAAGTAACACCTGTGTGATCTACTGATAGTTCTGCATGCAGGGTTTGGGAAAAGTTCACAAGACTGCAGGGCTTGAAGTTCAAAGTTTTTACTGGACCAGAATTTGTTTTACAGTTTTAAAATTTTTGGGTTAAACAAAGAAAATTTGACAGGACTTGAACCTGTGACCTCCGGATTGGCACTCTACCAACTGAGCTATCTAGCCTTATTTTGGCAATCTCCCTATTTTGTCAATATCTTTCTACACAGTTTAGCAGATATTAGTCTTTTTATTTGAACAATCGTTAGAAAGTAAGATTTATCTCACTTGTCATATTGAAGATGATTTATCAACTCAAGTCAACATTTGAACATAATTTGTTACTGTATACATGAAAATATTGAACACTTGCAATCTCTGGCTGTGCTCTGTGTTCAATGAGTCAATGTGCTGGCTGCCAAAGGCCTTTGCATGCTTTTGGGATGAACACAATGTAGGCCTTTGCAATTCAGCATCTCAGCTACAGTAGACTTTTAACTCCAAATCTTATCATTTATTTGGACTTATTTTAGAGTGTACTACATCTCAAACTGTTTTGGTTACAATCTGTGATTTTGAATTTTTTTTTACAGCTGGTGAATCAGTCAAAGGAAAACAAGAAATACGCAAAAGGTGTGACAAAATACTCATAAAAAGATCAGATGTGTTTGACTTGCCGAGGCTGGTTGTTTCAATGTAGGTATCCTAAGCCTTTTTCATTTTGTTGGATACAAATATTGACTGCTTCGAGTGCTACGTTTAAAACTACGACTCCGAGGTGACCCTCTGCTGTTCTATTTTCCCGAGGCGAAGCTGAGGACACTGAGGGAGTCGTAGTTTTAACCATAGCACAATTAAAAGCAGTCAATATTTGTTTTATAACACCACAAACATATATTGTGCCTAGATGTCTAGGTACCAAGAAGCTGCTGTTGCTATGGGTATAGTACACTGGTTGCTATGGTATAGTACATTGGTTGGTATGTTGCTGCATGTAGCGTGTTTCCTTTGCACAGCTTTCTAATAAAATTAAGACATATCATGTGATACGCTCTCAACCAATCAAAAGGCAGAATCTTTGTATGGGGTGTTATAACAACAATTATAGCAATATCTAACCAGCTATTGAATTGATTTGACACACATTGCATTTACTAAAGACTGCATTGTTTTATTTCATTTAAATGTTAAATTGACAGGTAAAATCACAATGTACAATGATTTAGAAAACATTTCCACAGAAAAGCAGTTGAAAAGGCAGCACCCCTGATGGGTTTCAAAGAAAGTAAACTTATTCAGGTTGATCTCCTGACAAACCTGGAATTACACGAAGACCACGGAGGCTGTGTTGCCCCTGGTCTTGGCCTTGATGCCCCCTTCAAAAGTTTCCCATAGATTTTAAGACTTTCCAATGGAAGTGCCCTTTTAAAATGGGGCCTTGCCCTCTTAAAGATGAAATTCGAGACCTGTACTGATTTAAGAAATGGACAAACAACCCTTCTTTATGTGCATACTCCAAGATGCCCCCCAAATTTCCCAAATCATATGCTGTGCACACAATGGTGAAGTAACCCATGCCACACTTTCCTATCATTGTGTGTGTATGTATGGTCGATCAGTGCCACAGATTGCCACTGCAGAAATTGACCAATGTTGACAACCTTATCTCTTCACGACAGTGGCCCAAATTCCATTGCAATGTAGCACAGCTGGTGGCTTCCCCAGTTCACCACTCTGATTGCTCTACTCTCTACACCAGTGTGTATGTGCCTCAAAATGCCACTGTTGTGGCACAGTGAGGTACTTGTATGGGTCGGTTGTCTCGAGAATTACACTGACTAGGAGAATTTCAAAGGATATTGTGTTTATTATTGATTTTCATAGAACTATTTTTGTATACTATGCTTTTTGTAGTTACCTGTTGAATCCGTACACTATAGTCACCTGCGTCGGCCAGTCAACTCTTGTAGTCACACATCTTGCAGTGGCTGCTGTCTTTCTTTTCACTTCAAATGGTAAAGTTTACGTGAATTTCAATTATTTGAAAACAATTATGTTATTCACTGATGATAGAGTCATTGGTTTAAAGTGTGTGCGCAATATTGGTTAGATTGAAAAATGTAATGTGCACAGACTTTTTTAATACACAAAACTTACATGGTATAAAGATGGTCATAGTGGAAAACTTTCCTTTTGAAATATTTAAGCTGAAGTCATCAAACACGATAAATCTTTCTTGAGCTGTTGTGGGAGTGGGGATTCCTGTGTGTTATTGTGCAGTGCGCGTTTTAGGCGACGCATGCCAGTTGGGCACAATATGTTTACATTCAATTGGACTACTAAAATGTCAAACCTTGGGCAGACAGTAGCCGTTTGTGATATCAGTGCAAAGGGTCAATTCTGAAAGATTAATTTTCTTGTCCTTATAATAAATACTTTAGTTTGACTACAGACCACAGACCCCTTGCATATGACACCACACGCTCAAACAGCGCCCTCACTGAGGTTAAAGGAAGATTTATCATTGGCTGAGAGTTGCGCGTGGCACATACACAAGTGCCTGTTTCTTTTGTTTGACCTCAGCAATGACGGCAATGCAAGGGGTCGATTTCCATTGAAAAACTTTCTTATTTCCTACTGTTTAACAGGGTACAGAGTTGCAGCCACACTTGCCTTAGCGGCAGCAACATATCAATCTCTCTACCCAGCCATGATGATTGTGCCCTGTTGTATGCATTTATTCATTGTGCAGGTGAGATCATTTAAGTTGCTGCTAGGACTTGGTCCGATGGGGAGCACCTAAAAAATGCTTCCACTTCCTAAACACAAATGAATGAGTTGTTGACCAAAATCCTCTTTAGGACGTTGTCTGATCGTGGAGAAATGAGGACCGTAGGCCAAAACAAGAATTGCTTAGCACTGGGCCAGGCATAATAATCTTATCCAAGCTCAATTATTTTGGTGTTGAGTGACCATAGAGTTGAGGATAAAGCAGGATTGTGGGCAAGTGAATTTTACGTTTTAACGTTTCACTTCTAGTAGATTCTTAAAGTGAATGACTAACCAAAGGATGGCAAAAAGTAGCTTGTCATGGCCGAGCAGACCAGAGCATTGAACTCAACAGAGTGTGGGTTTGAATCCCAGTCGTGACACTTGTGTTCTAGGGCAAAGAGCAAATATATTCAGTGTAAAGAGCGCCCTCTAAAAAAAGCCTCTTGTTTTTTATTGCAGTCGAGGACAGCAGCTTTTTAATGTATCTTACTGTAGTTACTCTGCTCTGCGCTCCCATGCCATCATAGCTGCTATGTTTATTGGTTGGCTGGGATGTTTGCACGGAGTGTCTTTCCTCATGTTGGATTCATGGGACTTCCTGTTTTCAACTTATGGTTGTATGTAAGTATAAACTGAAAATGCTCTTTATAGAATATTTATTTAAAGGTATTATGCAGAATTGGGCAAGGCCATTCTAGAGGGCACTTCCATTGAAAAAATCTTAAAGTGTATAGGAAACTTTTGAGAGGGGCGTCAAGGCCATGACCTCCTTGTAATTCTAGGCCTAACGAGGAGTTTTTTGTTTTCACAGATTGACTGTACCGAATCTGACCCCAAACATGGGACTCTTCTGGTATTTCTTCACAGAGATGTTTGAGCACTTTCGACATTTCTTCTTATGGGTGTTTCAAATTAATGTCTTCATCTACACAGCACCGCTAGTAATCAAGCTATGGTAATTACATCCTTTCTATATTTGCATACTCCAACTTGCCTCAAAATCATCCATTTTTGAATCTCTCATATTCTTTGCATAAATTTACATGTACCTTCTATTTCGTATTGGTTATCCAGTTTGTAAGTGTGCCTTGGTTTTACTGTAAGCCATGCCAACTTCACACAAACTGGCTCCACTGCATTGATTACCAGAAGCCCATAGGACTCAGATAGGAGTTAGATTGAGCTAGTTTTTTGTGATGATTTATGCAACAAAATTTAAACAATTGGACTTGGCTTTTACATATGTTCTTCAAAGACTTAAGTCTTCTCAGAAACTTCTTAGAATTAAATGTTTCTGTCAAATGCTTTGAACAATGAAATGGGTGTTTTATAGTACACTAGTTGCTACGGGTATAGTACACTGGTTGCTACGGGTAAAGTGCACTGGTTGCTACAGGCATAGTTACACTGGTTACTATGGGTTATACTAGCAGTGGTTGCTATGGGTTTAGTACTTCTGGTTGCAACGGGTATAGTACACTAGTTGCTATGGGTATAGTACATTGTTGCTATGGGTTTAGTACAATGGTTGCTATGGGTATAGTACACTGGTTGGTAAGGGTTAGTACATTGGTTGCTACAGGTTCAGCTCATTAGTTGCTACAGGTTTAATAGTAAAAAATAAGTCATATCATGTGACGCGCTCTAAACCAATCACAAGGTAGAATCTTTGTAAGGGGTGTTGTAGGGCTTTTTTTTTTTTCAAGAAACACACTGATAGTGTTAACAGCATCCCTTTCATTATGTTAAAAGTTACTGTGGACTGGTCGAGAAATACTTCACATTTAAACATAAATTGGAATTTGAGACACATTGATTTCTTGTTTAAATATTAAGCTTGATATATTCTGATGCTTGTTCCCAACACAACAAAGTCCCCAAGACATTTTTGTTTGAGTTTGCACCTGTGAATTATTTCATGCATCATTGAAAATAATTAAAACCATATGTTAAAGGTCTGAAGCATTTTGAATCTTTCTAGTGACTTGAAACATGTTTTGTTTAGTCACTTACATGTAGAACCCCTTAGAGGCCATGCCTTTCTGCATAATTATCGGCTTACGTTCCGGACATTGTGCTGATTGTGCTGACTTTTGAACAAAATTATGTAGCGGAATTCTGTGCACATAAAACTTAATCAGAAATAATGGGCCAACTTTTTGTTGGCTTTAGTTTCTAGCCAATTTGCAAGCTCAATGTTGACAATAAACAACAAAAATGCCTCAAGTACAGGTGGAGACAGAGGCCCTTGTGAACAAAATACATTAATATTGGTAGCTAAAATTAAAATGAACTCGGACAAACCTATTTGTAGAATCGCTATGGCTGGTACAGAATAAGATTTAGGCAACCTAAATGGGTACAATGTATAATACACTGAGAAAGATTATCCAAAGCATTCAAAGAAACTTACTCTGGTTTGCGCAAGCATGCAGTGCATAATGACTCTCATCAACCCAATGTGCCAAGCATTTAGATCAGCCCACACATGATGTTGCCTGGCCGCACCCATCAACCCATCACCCTAGCCTAGCTTTCCCTGGCCAGAGCTGTAAAAAACTAAGAACTAAAGATTGATTTGAAAGACTTCGTTAATAACTGGGCCATGTTGTATGTTTTGCTCTCAGAAGAACCTGAAAATTTTGTTTGTAAAAAAGCTTCAGAAGTCTAGCCTATACCATTTGTACATGTAGGCCAACCTTCTACTCAATTAAAAAATGTCCTACTTTTTTCCAAGGGACAAATATCATGCCTGCATTATGCAAATGAGTTCTTTGATGTTTACTGTGTACTTTGTGTAGACTAATGGGTTTATTTTGATTTGATCCACACAGGAAGCATCCGTTGTTTGTGATGTACATTCAGTGTGTTATAATAGCCATCTTCAAGTCTTATCCAGCCTATGGGGACACGTCTGTTTACCTTGCCCTCCTACCCGTTTGGTATCACACATTCTGCTGTAAGTTCTTGGTTACTGAAATAAACAAAAACATTTACAAGTCTGGACACAGAAATTTCACTTGGTTATTCATGCTATCTTATTGCATAACTATGTAGATTATAGACCAATCACCTTGACTACAAAAAGGATTACCTTGAGCATTCCAGGGCATTTCCTGGTAGGCAAGGTATGACATTGGTCATATGGAAAGTTTGACATTTGTTACCATAATTTGAACTGCAATTTTAAGTAACAGCTTCATTCCTTTCAAAAGTTCATTTAAAAACTACAATGCCATCTACGTATAATAATTCTAGAAACAACGTCAAGGCATACACACGTTCAAACTGACTTCCCAAACATTATTTTCCACAAATTAAACTTTCACAGAGGTCATTTTAAGGTCATGTGGTGTGGTGTTACCAAAACAAATGCGTTATCGACCCTGCAAATACACTGTCAAAATATTAGTCCGATTACTGGAACACTGCCAGGGTAAAGCCAATGATAGTCTCGGTTTGAGACCTTACTACCAGTTTCTCAAAATTTGTTACTACGGTTGAGAAACTTACCCTTGAATCTGTAATTGTCTTTCAGATCTCCGTAATAGCTTGGCCGTCGGTGTTATGTTCATCTTGTCGTCCATCTTGGCACCTATTCTATGGCAGCTTTGGATCTACTCAGGGAGTGCCAACGCCAATTTCTTCTTTGCTATCACTCTGGTGTACAACACTGCTCAGGTGATGATTGACAATAACTCAAGAACAGATATTTGTCATTTGATTATTTCAAGGATTCATAGTTTCTTCCATTGTATGAAGGGCCTCATCCTTCCCTGCTGTCACACCATTAGTTTGCTCCTGCCCATACGATGATGAAGCACCTTCCAGAGTTGTCATAAAGTCTATCAGTGCAACTCTCAAGAGTCAAGTCCTTTAAGTTTGAGTCTCAAGTCCAAAACTCATGCAACTCAACTCTGGAACTTGCAGACTTGAGTTGCCAACTCTGGTAGCCTTGCTTGGCTACTCACAGTCTTCTTGTCCATGTTCAACTACATAAAAATCTCATTGCACAGATTTTCCATAAAGAAAACAAATTGGTTAAAAGTCCATTTAGTCATATGAATAAGGTCTTATCCTTGACCTATACCTGATGTCATCATCACAATAATCTTGGTTGCGCCATTTTGGTTGTCAATGTCCCGATGTGTGATAATGTTTTGTGCACATGTGAGGCAACGCACCATTCACAGGTTTAGCTTAGTTCTTATGTGAAATTTGTCTACAAAATGACGAGCATGGCAGATAGTTGGTGCAAGTAGTCAATACCGCAGTTGGGCCGGGAATAGCTCAGTTCAGACCAGTGTCCCCACCAATCTGTTATATGCAGTCTAAAGTTCCTTGTTATTTGAGGATGTTTTTTTGTACAATTCAACAAAATGAATGTTTCTGTTGTTGTCAACAACTGGAAGTAAAAGTGTTTGATTCAGTCGTTTAAATAAGAGAGGAATGTTGGTGAGAAGTTCCTTGAAAGGTGATCCCATCCCAACATACTGTTGCCATTTTGTTTTTTTACCACATTCCTAATCACTGTCTACATTCACCTTTCTACCTGATTAGTAAACAGTACCAAATCTCATTGTTTATTTTTCTCCTTTTCAAACAGGTATTTCTGCTGACTGACGTCATATTCGCATTCCTCAAGAGAGAGTTTTCCTTGGTTCATGGCTTGAAACCTGTAGACAGCGATGGTAAAGTACAAAAGATTGCCCTACAGTGAACAGTGTTGCCTGTAGCTTTCATACTGATATTGTCTCAGGTACTGGTTCGATGTTGCACCTTGCAGCTGAGCTTGTCAGGATTACATGTACTTTTACACCAGAACTTTAGTCAAGTTCTTTTCCATGAGCACCAGAGCGAGTTTGTAACAAATTTGTTTAAAGTCAAGTTCAAGACTGAGTACCTGTACATGCACATTTTTATAAGCACAAGTATGAGTGTAAAAACAGACTTTAGTGTGAGTATAAGTATTGCAGTTACAGGTTGAATGGCTTCTGACTGGCACTCTGAACAAAGATATTGACAAAATAGGAAGACTGCCAACATTAGGGCTAGATAGTACAATGAGCTTTTGCTCAATGATGCATATAAAAAGAAACAAACATTATTTACTGTGGCCATTAATGTTTCTTGCAATGACATTTTCAACTTAGTGTACAGGTTTTTTTTATAGTTTAAGTCACTGATTTTCTTGTAAAGACTTTTGTGCCATGAGTTAAACTCAGTTTGTAGAATTTTTTACAAAGTTTGTATGATATTTAAAAAGGTTTGTTTTGTGTAAGTACAAGGAATGTGCTTTTCGGATATCAACCCAACCTGTACATTGCCTCCCTCATGTGACAAATGTACAAATTAATCGACAGTGTGATATGATTGTTATCGTTAGCTTGATTTGATTGAAGAAGTTTTTCATCTAAAATGTTTAAAGTCTTATCACACAGGGCACATTTTTTCAGGCAACCAATTGCATTGTATGCAAATAATACTAAAAATAGTTAAAAACATTCTTGTATAGGGCATATCACCGTTAGGTCCCTATGCGATGTAAAGGTGTGAAGCAAAAGAAATACTTCAGCAGTAGCTGTAATTTACCATCCCGAAGAAAATAATTAGAAAACTGAAATGTGAATGGGTTTTCTCATTGGAGATTGCCTGGAACTGGTTGCCTGTACATTGCCTCATGTGACATGGCCTTATAATGTACAAATTAATCGACAGCAAAAATCTCAAGAAGTAAACCAATTACACTTGTCATGTTACAGTTACATGTTAAGTGTTAAAATGCATATTGAATCTTCAAAATGAAAACAAATTTACTTACCATTTTACGTTGGAAAACCATTGTTCATTGAATAAACTATTGGTACGTGTACACATTCTTTGCACTTACAACATGGTATTTTGTCTAGAATCTTATCCAGTCCATGAAAGTCATTCAGTATGTGAGCCAACTCATCTTCAAAGTTGAAGGGTTTGCCCTAGCAATTGTTAGTCATTTGCCAGTCAAAATACTTAGAGTAATGCTAATATTATTAATCGACACTAGTGCCAGTATCTACCGGTTTTCTGCCCGTGGTGCTTGAACAGTGTAACCCTGGTCACTTGGCCATCTATTTAAACTTAAATCATCTCAGCTCCCTGGGGAGTATACAGCCGTGGTGGTGACAAGTACGTAGTGCACTATGCTAAATCAATTAGAAGAACCATCTCTGCCCTCACAGGTACCCATTTACTCGGTGAAGAGAAGCAATTATAGTTCCTTGCTCAAGGACACAAGTGTCATGACAGGGATTCGAACCCATACTCTGATGACATAGCTGCCAGAACTTGTGCACTAGACCCATCTGCCTTTACACGCAATACACATTTAGCTTTATTGTTCCACATGTCCTTTCAAAAACTTTGAAACATTGTGGCTTGTGTGTAAGTTACTTGTGTGGGACTTGGTTTTGAAGCCATAGAACAATCTGCAAAGATAGTGTTGATACTCGCATAGCTATGGGAAGCATTGACCTGGCTAGCTAGCAAGACCACTCTGACAAAATTAGTCATGGTCCTTGGGTGTTTTACTGGCTTTTGGCAAAGGGACCCACCAATCAAAATGGGCCAATTTCTGTGAAGCTGCTATAAAGCTTAATAACAAATTGATTTTTCAGCAATATTTAGCAGGGAACCTGTCAAGATCAATGTACATGTGTACATTCATGGGATTTTGGCAGATGACCCATATGTGCTTGACAGCTTTATGAACTTTGACCTCTAAATCCATCAAATTGTAACAAAAACATGTGATGGGTTATGCAGGACCATATTTGTTTGTTGTCACTGTGTGTGGGGCTGGACTTCCAAGCAGAAAAAGCCAAGAATCAAGAACTTTTTGTTTTATATTTAATACTTTTCTTTGGTTTTAGATATATTAACAATAATACCAAAAACGTTCTATTAATAAAAGTATATGTACAATTATTTACCTGAAAGATGTTTATTTGAACAAATAAATACATAAATTGTCAATAATTTTCCTTTAACACAAAACCCTGCGTTTTTTCAAACCCACTTTTATTAATTAAGCTTTACATAATTTACCACACATTCCTTTTAAATGGACAGAACAGCAATAAAACACCCACAAAAATAGAAAATCAAAATGATCAAGGGATGCATGGTCTTGATTTTAGTATTGCTAATCTAAGATTTTTGTGTGCAGTCACTTTGTGTTTTTATGAAATATTTAAAATACTGCTTCGTTGACTGGTATTTCTTAGGTTCGTGAAAACCTTTTCAGATCAAATGAAGTTAAATTCGAAGGTTAATCTGTAGCCAAGATGTTATTCCAAGATGTCGTTGTGTAACTCTGAGGGAGGGTATACTTAGCAGGTTAAAGGCGTCATCGGTTAAAATCAAAATCTTGGATATGAACTCTTAGAGTATGGTCTCCACCTGTGATGTTATTCTACAGGTGGCAATGGACTGCTTGGTGGAGTGTCTGTACTAGTATATCCAGGTAGATCTGCAGGGTTCGTGTGATCATGATATTCACTCTGCGCACTGGTTCTTATTAAATTATTCGGTTGGGAAATGGCAGAATAGTCCGGAGGTTGAGGTGATGATACCCCTTCAGTTCTAGCATCAGGGTAATAGGCAACTGTCACCTCATACGACGGAGGTGGCTCGTGGGGTAAATCGGGAGGCTTCCAATGACCACTGCTGTAATCCGGGGGTTCCAGATCACGAGGCGGCAGGTTGGGATCAATCGGTATCCCGTTGACTACAAAAAGACCCGAGTTGGCCCGAGGGAAGAGGGGTGGGTTCGGGGTGGTTTCAGAGTCTGCGTTGGCGACCCTGTTTAATTGGGCAGCGTGGGCTGCTTTTTGGCGTTGGTGGAGGTACCGGATACATGCCGAGACAAAAGCAATGACCACGAGACAGGTGATGATGGCTCCTATGGTTGTACTCATCGAAGTAGAGATGTTTCCTGTTCAGAGAGTTAAAGGAACATTACAGAATTGGTAAGAAAAAAAACTTGTAAAATATACTTTTTGATCACAAATTTACATAAAACTTACACGGTCTAATGATGATGATAGTAGAAAACATCCCTTGAAATATTTCTGTCTGAAATGCCATATTTGATGAGAAATGAATAAACTAATTTTCCGATTGGAGTTTATCGCTCAATGAGCGTTTTATTCATTTTGTGAATCTATATGATTTTATGCAAATGTGTAATCGGTTTTTCACTATTTTCCCGTGACCCAGATGGCCGATCGAGTTTATGTATATGGTGGATTACATAAAGTGCTTACACTGCAAGCAACTGTTTTGTTAGCAAAAACCAATTCTGTAATGTTCCTTTAACAAAACACAGACAACCAGTTAATTTTTGGGGGCAAGGTGAATTTTACACAGTTAAAAATATACACCTCAAACACTATTGAAACGTACCACTTCATCAGGAAATAAAAATATGATTCCAAATTGTATATGTTTGGTGTTGCTGTAAGGTAAACTCTACATTGTTTAAGTGGTTGGGGGAAAAAATCAGAACACCTTAAATTTCATATATTGTTTTGTGTTTTTTTATGTTGATTTTTGTTTTCGTCTATTATCTACATTGGGATAAAATGAATACAGAATACAGTCTCTTTGAATTCGGTATTTGTAGCAATGTCATGTCAAATTAAAAGATATTGAGTGCAAGTATTTTATGATATCAATGAAGAAATAATTTTTACCATCTTGGGGCTCATCATTAGACGTCTTGCATTTGATGGCAACATCTTCAAGGTGATTGCAGTTGTGTTCTCCCCAGCCGTTGTGCGGACACTGGGATAATCTGGCTTCTCGCCCGGTACAAAACAGGTTATCGAGCAGAATGCTTGACGTACTCAGTCCGTAATCTGATGAGGGTGAAACAAAAAATAGAAAGGAACACATGTTTATATAAAGACGGTATGTGTATTTGGTGATTAACTGAGCACAAGTTGGAAGCTTTTTGGCTGTTTAAAACGTGCTCCTGCCATGTCAAACCTATACTCTGTTTTCTTTCATCAATGTTTGAAACAGTCATTTTTGAAATAATCTGATGTGGATGAAACACATGTATATAAAGACTGTATGTGTATTTTGGTGATAACTGAACAAAAGTTGTTGTAGCTTTGTTTTGATTTTTTTGTCTTCCTCATGTTCGAAATAAAAAGGCGCATAATTTGAAGGTGATCCCTCTCTTGCCGCTTCCCAAGTTGTATCGTTCA
Organism: Pycnopodia helianthoides; assembly: GCA_032158295.1. Classification (NCBI taxonomy): domain Eukaryota; kingdom Metazoa; phylum Echinodermata; class Asteroidea; order Forcipulatida; family Asteriidae; genus Pycnopodia; species Pycnopodia helianthoides. The sequence continues at coordinate 6,932,600 of CM063246.1, forward strand.
AAGATATTGACAAAATAATATGGGGACCGCCAACATTAGGTCTAGATAGCTCATTGGTAGAGCGCCGTTACATTTCCGTAGATGCAGGTACAAATCGCGCTTTAGTCAAATTTTCTTTGTTCAATCCAAACAAAAAAGTTCTTTGCCTTACGTGGAACATCTTTAAACCAATGTGGGTGTCTGGCATATGGACGTTCTTGGCTCCACAATACAAATTCTGTCTTGGCATAGTGGATGGTTTGGCAGTAGCATGCCCGGCTAAGTTCGAACGGCCAGCCACTTCCGTGTCGATTCGAACCTGGCTCACACTTATTAGAAATGCACGTGCGTTAAAATTTACTCGAGGACCAAATTCACCTGACGCAATAAATCTTGCTAGCGCCATTCTGTGCGTTTGGTACTCCCATTTATTTCCACCAACGATAGAGATCAATGGAGATTTCCCGATGTTATACTCTGCAGTGCAAGTTTCGTATTGGTGACGCGCGGGCAATTCAAAGGTATTATATGCTGTTTGGCTGTTGTGAAAATGTATGTCTGACCTACATCGTCCAATGGATATGGTATAGGCTTTTAGAGACTTTCCAGACCATTTAATATCCGATTTTTTTTCTTCTGAATGCAAGAAAACGGAAATCAGATTAAGTAGGAAGAATATTGTGCCTGTGTGTGCAGTTACCATTGTTTTGTCTCCTGAAATGACAGATCATGGGCAGCCGCGTGTGACGTCAGTGCAGGGGGTCCACGTTTCTATCTCGAGTTGTCGTGTTATAACTAGTGTCATGGGGGATCTTGTCCCCCGGTGTGTATGTTCCCCCATACGGTAAAATTAACATGGGTTCAAGGGAATTGATGCAAAAGAGGACGCTACCAGACGAAATTTCTACGCAATTTGCCGTGAGGAGGGACTGAATCTTCGGGAGACAGAATCTCCTGCCACATCGGTCCTTGGTGCCGAACTAATTTCTGAACTTGACAGGACAAGAACGGGAATCTCCATCTTTTTCAATCCCCTGTCTTTGCTTCCCCTCTCTTTCTCTCAAATAAATCCATTGCGTATGACGTCACAAGCCCAAAACGGTGTTCTCAATGAGGGTAAAATTAAGACCTATCATTGGCTGGGAGCTGTGCGCATCGCGTTCATGAACGTGTGCACATTTCCGTTGTTTGACCTCGCCAATGGCAGCCAGTGCAAGGGGTCTATACGAACTGAATCTGATTACTGCAAGTGGAAATCTTTTATTAAGACTGTGCATGGATTGAAGTTCGGAAACACTTCGGCTCAGTGGTATCCTCTTTTCATACTTTTGTGATTTATACTTAAAGGTACACGTTGCCTTGAATCGGCCGAGTTGGTCTGTAAAAAGCGTTTGTAAACCGTTTGTTATAAAATGCTAGAAAGATGTTTTAAACGTAGAATACAATGATCCACACAAATATGCCTCGAAATTGGGTGGTTTTCCTTTAACATCGTGAACTAACACAGTCGGCCATTTTATGGAGTCAATTTTTTGACTCCACAAAATAGCCGACCGTGTTAGTTCGCAAAGTTCAATGAAAACCACGCAATTTCGAGGCATCTATGTGTGGATCATTGTATTATACTTGTAAAACATCTTTCTTACCATATGCATTTTGTAACAACGGTACATATACAAACGCTTTTTTAGACCTCGACCGATCCAAGGCAACGTGTATCTTTAAGTGGTGCCAATTCAAAACCCACGGTCTGACCAGAGCTTTTTATTTCGATCAGACAGCCCTTTTTATTCCCACCAGGCTTTCGTTACCAGAATCATAGACTAGATCCCTTGCATTGGACGCCATCTTTGATGACAAACAATGGAAACGTGCACACGTGAACGCGCTGCGCACGCCTCTCGGCCAATAGCTCTTCACGCATGCGCGTCTCATCAGCGACGGCGGCGGTCAATGCAAGGTGTCCATAGGCTAACTCAGTAATACACCTGAAGTCTAATTCGCCTTTTTACACTTGTTTTTTCTGTTTATATTGCATAAGGTAGGCCTATGTTTGCCAATGGTTCAAACGATTTATCGAAGTACTGTGCTGTATGTATGATGTTGTAGGCCTCTTCTGCTTATCTGAAAGATATCATTAAAAGAAACATCCATAGGTGTGTATTACTTACCCGTAAAATCAAATGTTGAAGTGACGCCATCATATCCCAACTGCCTGCAAGCCACCACGGCTTCATTGGTCGTCCAGTTGTCGTCGCAGATTGTCCCCCAGATGCCGTAATGGTAGACCTCCAAGCGGCCCGCTCCAGAGACTGAACTCCCGGCTAGCCTTAGGTCACCCTCCGCTGAAATATCATCGTAGAGTGTGCTGTTGTATTGTGGTTTTGTTTGTTTTTTCATACGAGTCTGACCAATATTTTGTTCATATTAATAGTAAAGCTACTTTCCTTCACTTGTTCACTATACTTTACTTTTCACACATGGACGAGAAAGCATCAAATGAGGTTCTTTGTAACTTATAATGATAGCGAACCTGAAATCGGGAACTAACGTCACTGTTAAACTACATTGATATTCCGAATTATATTAAATTCGATCCTAAATAAAAAACTAGATGCCTACATACACCCTGGGTACCCAGAACTCCATAAATGAAAACCTGACAAAATTAAAAGAGCAATCTGATTTTTTTAGGGGGTAAAAATGTTTCCCGATCACAAAATGGCCATCGATGCCTCAATCGTTTGAAGGTCTACGAAGAAGTGACGACGTAGGCCTACCCACAAATGAAAAGAAGGATATCTCAAAAGCAAACTATACTGATTGTTGTACTTCAACTCAACTCTGAGGCCGTAGGCGTTGGTAAACCTGTAAGGCTGTCCCATGGTGGTTTTTGAGGGACGTCCCAGACGTAACTATGGCCGGCAACTTTCATGTCAATCTTCTCAAAGTCACAAATATTGACGTAATCTTTCGTGAGTTTGCCCCAATAGTTGCATCTTAACAGTTAAATCCATTGCTCGCATTGAAGCAAAGCCACGAAGAACAGATTAAACCATTAGAGTTTTTCTTTCAGACTTTAAAGACACTGGACACTTTGGTAATTGTCAAAGACAGTCTTCTCACTTGGTGTATCTCAACAAAGTAACAAACCTGTGAAAATTTGAACTCAATTGGTCGTCGAAGTTGCGAGATAATAATGGAAGAAAAAACACACTTGTCCATGTTGTCACGAGAAGTTGTGTGCTTTCAGATGCTCGATTTTCGAGACCTCACGCGTGAGGTCTCAAAATCAATTCAAATATTTTACTGAGAAATGACTTCTTTCTCAAAAACTACGTTACTTCAGAGGGAGCCGTTTTTCACAATGTTTTATACTATCAACAGCTCTCCATTGCTCGTTATCAAGTAAGTTTTTATGCTAACAATTATTTTGAGTAATTACCAATAGTGTCCAGTGCCTTTAACAATTGAAAAAAAAGTTTGTAAGGTTTTGTTTCCCTTTCAAGTGAACTTTATATCCCCACGTCGCTGCTATTATTACAATGTCCCTTCCACGAGGAATAAAACAATGAATTTAAGGACACATTTGTGATGCTGAAACCATACAGACCGGGATTCGAACTCACTCATACCTGGGGTATTCTCTGATTCGCAGATCACTCCAGCATATCCATGGTAACCGCTACATCTATCGTCCGACCAATCATCTCGTGCGCACTGTGCTAGGTTTATTTCAGTCCCTTGGCAGTGCAAACCAGCCAGATAGACAGGATCATTGTGGGACTCGCTGGACCAGATCTTCGCATCGACGGCCAACTGCAAACGCATCCATAAGATGAAAAAAGAAAATTATGAGATAATTCCACGAATTCCACTACTCGATATAAATGTTTGGTGCTTCTCAATCATCTTGAAAATGTGCTTGTATAAATGACTGTCTGTGATCAATTTTAACTGAGTGGTTTTGCTGAGAGAGCTATAGGCTACCTTGCTTTCCATAGGGTTTTAATTGCTGTGCTCACGAGGTTGATGGATAGTTCGATGGATAGTTATACATTCCATTGATATCTTACCTGAGCTCCTTCAAATCCAAGTTGTAAGCAAGCCACCTCCGCCTCTTCCAGATCCCAGTGGTCTTTGCATATTGTACCCCATGCCCCACTTTGTAGAGTGAGACACGCCCCTCGAATGAATTCGAACTCCCGGAGAGACGAATTGTAACTGCATCTGAATTATTTCAAAGGGTTAAGAAAACGATTCGTGTCTGTTTTATCCCCCAAATAATAGTACATGTACTGCTATTTAGACTTTTAAAGACATACACAAATGTAGGAATTATAGTAACCGACACACAAACAAAATTGTCATGAGAAAGCTGTAATAATGTACTTTGCATTTTTTGTTTTATATTGCCTGCAACTAGACAATTCACATTAGAACATAAAGATTGTAACCAAAAGTACTGTTGCAGTTATGTGTTTTTTCGAAACATTTGTGCAGCTGAAAATGTTAACGATAGGTGTCGTTCATATGCGGAAATGATGGCAAAAGTTATCCCATCCAGAAGAAAATATGCCTGGCTATTGCCGAGTATAGTTTAATGGCTTTATATTATCAGAATAATATTCACTGAGAACGCACAACATGGACAACTAAAATTTCTCTAGCAAATACCTTCGACGAATAATTTTTGAGAATTCGTATTACGTAAATTGCCACCGTCAAAATTGTACAGAGTGTCTGAAGTAAGCTTAGCCTGAAGCCTTTCTTATTTATAGCTGAAGCAGATTTTAAAAATTGAAAGAATTTCCAGGGAATGTGCAGTTAGCAGAGTACCGAAAATAATGGTTTGGGCTTTTTTTTATTTTTTTTATAACCCCGTAAAATTTCAACCATTTCGTGTATACCTGTCGGTTCGTACACCTGACATATCACCCCAGCGGCGGTGTTCTCATCAGCACAACCGCTGATCACTCCCCAGCCGTCAAAGGCGCAATCTGACAGCCTAACCTCTCCTCCTTCACACCACACGTTGTCCATCCAGTAGACCCCCGACCCAGGGGGAAAGTGATGAGCCACTACCGTGGCGTTCTTTGCGGTTCCGTACCCGAGCAGTCGACAGACGACGTAGGCGTCGTTGATGTCCCACTGTGTATCACAGACCCGTCCCCAGACGCCATTTCTATTAATTTCTACTCTCCCTTCGTAGATTGAGGAACCGTTTACTAATCTGACGGGATAAAGGTCTGCAAAATGAAGAAAAAGGTATTATGCATTTCAATAAATATTGAAGCTCTACAAAATGGAGAGGCCCGTAACTAGAACTACAGACAACCATTCTCCTGAAGACAACTAAGGCTACTAAGCACATGCTCGACATGCTCGAAACAAGTTCACAAGCTCTGGTTCTTCCTGTTTATTAGGCCGACCTGGCTGTCACCCAATAACAACATGTTCATTATAGAAACTTAAAGGAACATTACAGAATTGGTTGTTACTAACAATACAGTTGCTGGCAGTGTAAGCATTTTATGTAATCCACCATATACATAAACTGACAAACCTGTAGAAGTTTGAGACCGATCGGCCATCTGGGTCACGAGAAAATATGAAAAACCGATTACACATTTGCATGAAATCATATAGGTTCAACAAATGAATAAAACGCTCACTGAGCGATAAACTCCAATCGGAAAACTAGTTTATTCATTTCTCGTCAAATATGGCATTTCAGACAGAAATATTTCAAAGGATGTTTTCTACTATCATCATCATTAGACCGTGTAAGTTTTATGTAAATCTGTGATCAAAAGTATATTTACAATTACCAATTCTGTAATGTTCCTTTAAGTCTGAACTATGGTTGATTGAAAATGGTTCAGTAAAAGCGGTCAGTAATGAATGCAAATATGTATTTAGAAGCTGACGTTATTTTTGAATCAAAAACAACAGTTGTTTAATTAACCTTGCTATAAGTTTTAATTCGCATAATTGTGACAAGTCGGGAATTTTGTGTGTGAGGATTCAAAGCTTTGATCTATGCAACACATTTGCGGAGAGTTAATCTGAAAATGGAGTAACTTTTGTTTTAAATTACAAAACCTATAGGTCACTGTATACATTCGGCGTTTGTATATATTCGGCTTTTGCTCTCTTTGTTATATATAAATATTTATGTATATATTATTTTGTTGACCTCCATTTTATATTTTTCTGATATCATCGTGTTCGATTTGATACGTTAACATTAATTAGATACATTCATTTATGTCATTGTACATTATACATGTAGGCCATGGTAGACGGAACAGGCTGGAGGCAGTTGCACTTGCAATTGACGAAAGTCGTGTATAGATTGAAATTGCTACGTCCAGCTATTGTGAGGCGCCGAAATAACCAACTTCTTTTAAACCACCCTGACGACATGAGCCAACCGTTTAAACTGACACCCATCTCCTACCGTTATTATTTCCTTACCATAATTTCCATTGGCGACACTCAACGACAAAACATTGAAGAATGTGGCGAGGAAAAATGCCATATATCCACGGCTAAATTTTAATCGGGGCGGGTACGTCCTACCAAGGAGGAATCCCGCCAGATTCATGATGATAAAATATGATTTGTTCGAATTTTTCAAAGGCCTTCACTGAGCTCGCTCATTATTGGAGTCTTCATGTCGTCTTTATGTCGTTTTCAATGTCATTGGAAGCCATGGTCTTGTCATAACTTTCCCTAGATTCGTCAAGTTAGAAATGTTGAACATGGAGTTAATATCAGCCAATGTAGAGAGTTGTAACACCATGATCAACCTGGTGCATTTCCTCCATGCTTGGACATGCTATTCCCTTGCTGACTCGAACCCATTACAGTTTCTCAAGCACAGACAACAGTAAACGTTCCGCCATCCATTAATGCTTCGCACTGACGAAAACCTTATTCGTTTGACCTACTAAATCATTGACGGTTCCTCACATTAACAGCACAGCAGAGACCAAATCATTTACCGATATAGAATTCTCTGTTCAGTTTGTTCCATTAGTATCCTCGGTCTACTGTTCTCCAAACCATCAGTGGAAACAGGTGCGTGATGATGTCTCTGTCTAGAACAAGTCACACCGAACGACGTGCTCAACAATCATGATGGCCGACGGGTTGTGTACCGTTTCCAAGTTGTTTAGAGTCATGCATGAGTGAGTCTTTAGTAAGGAATCCTTTGATGTTACTTTTTTTTGTAAATTTAGATACCTGCTTGAGCTGGATCAATACCAGCTCGGCCATTTGTACATCCATTGTGTCACTGAGCTCTTAGTCTTACAAGTTACAGGGCCTCATTCTGACTTTTGGTTAATGGTGACAGCATTATACAGTTGAGGAATAACTTATTAAGAATTCACCGAAAAAAGTTAGTGGTGCTCCAAAAATAGCGTTAACCCTTGAAAATAATGTAAGGAGGACACGAGTAATTACTGAATCCGAAAAAGAAAACCGAATTCACCGCAATGTTGTCACGTGGCACACACATTATTCTGTGGACCAATTGTTTATTTTGGTATAAATTTGCTCTCTTCAACTTTATGCAAAGTTTGCATGGGTATCATATTATATTATAAACAATTTTCTCGAGTTTCTATACACTCAAACATTTTACTAATACTTAGTCGGTGTCATACTACAAATTAACTGAAAAATAGTTATAAAAAATACCTTTCTTTTTAAAGGAACATTACAGAATTGGTTTTTGCTAACAAAACAGTTGCTGGCAGTGTGAGCACTTTATGTAATTTCCCATATACATAAACTGACAAACCTGCAGAAGTTTGAGATCGATCGGCCATCTGGGTCACGAAAAAATAGTGAAAAACCGATTACCCATTTGCATGAAATCATATCAACAAATGAATAAAACGCTCACTGAGCGATAAACTCCAATCGGAAAATTAGTTTATTCATTTCTCATCAAATATGGCATTTCAGACAGAAATATTTCAAGGGATGTTTTCTACTATATCATCATCATTAGACCGTGTAAGTTTTATGTAAATCTGTGATCAAAAAGTATATTTTACAAGTTTTTTTCTTACCAATTCTGTCCTTTAAGACAAAGTACAATCGGGAAAAAATTTCAATCTAAAAGCTCACTGATCCTCCCAATAACACTCATAAACATAGAGAAATGCTCCCGCCTAAAATACTTTAAAAGAGTAAAGAAAATAGTTTTTGTTCCCTGGTTCTCATCAGGGCGCAATTTCACAAAACACTTCATTTTGAGGAGTTGTCAATATCACCATAGTGATTTATATTGTGACAACACACATTGCTTAGCCATTAGGATTGGAACACAGTTAATGTTAACTCGTTGTATAACATCGGCCCCCAGGTCGCTTCTTGGCAAATGTTTGTTCAAGTACTCTGCAAATCTAGTATACTCTAATGGGAGTCAGGATTATGCAAATTTGAATTGAACCAATCAACAAGACAGAAAATGGTTCACACAGCGATGCTCCGTTCATAACATTGTCTACGTCAACCGTTGAAAAGGGACTCGTTATTTCTGACGTCACTATTTCCGGTTCGTCGGTGGTGAGCGTAGAGTCACTGGCGGTAGCAGTTGTCCCTCTGCGTGTGTGGCATTGGGTGGTGTAGTCTCCGATACAAGCCGCGTATTGCATGACATGCATAATGTAGTTCTGCTCGTGCACTGAGTGGAACAGATGCGACATTGGGCCCTTGGCGAAGATCGCAACGTCGTCCCGGCGTGTGTTTCGCTCAGCATGGGAACGAGTGACTGCTGGGTGTATAGTGGATTCTCTGTTTGATGGAACATGGGAAAAGTGGCTTTAGTAACAAAGCAAGCTCAAAGAACTTTAGAATTAAGCCCAGTACTCAGTTAAATACCCAAGTTATCCTTGATTCAGGGCATTCAGGTCATAATAACATCAAAAATATGATTTTTGTAAAGAACATTCTGGCTAGTATTTTAGTAAGCAAAAGCGAATGGTACTGTTATGCGCGTTTGTTTTTTTAAATGCGTTCACGTTCCTGACGCCGATTATTGAAATATATAAAAGTAAATGTAAAACTTCGTACAATTTGCAAATACGTCAATGAAATCATGTGTCATTACACTCGTGTGCAAACAAGTAAGGCCGTATCAAAATTGGCGACTATGGTTACGGCTATGGTGTTGCCAATAAGATTGTCCTACACTTCAACGCATGATGACGCGCTTATCCAGCCGTATAGCCGTATAAATAGTCACCAATTCATATCACGGCCTAACCCACCAGTATCATCAGAGGTAATGTCAGGTCGCTTGCCCGTTTGAGAGAACGACGAAGCCAAAAAGGCAGCAGTCGGGCCATTGGCGTATCCAAGGGTTGTGTACGGGAGCTGGTCTAGTCCCAAGTCCTTGTCATTAATACCTGCAACCACAGAGAAAAAGAATGATTCAAGATAATAGTGTTATAGGCCTATGATAACTTAAGTAAGCCAGAGCGAAGCTGTATGTAAACAAGACACCGGTGGGTTTGGCAATAGTGTCATCCTCGTATTTTCCACTTTGAAGTCAACCTTAAAACTGATCTTTGAAAATTCTTTTTTAAGAGAGCGACATTACATTTTGTCAAAATTATTATTTGACCCGGTAAATTTGTGAATGAGCGGCGGTCACATAATAGGGGACCGCTAGCATATGGCCAGATAGTTCAGTTGGTGGAGCGCCGATGTCACAGGGAAATCTGTCCCCTGCAGGTTCTGTCCGCCATTAACATGGGGTGAAGAAGGTTGAATCAAAAGAGGGCGCTAGCAGAAGAAGTCTCCGGGGGACAGAATGTCCTGCCACAACGGCACGTAAACCCGGAGGTCGCAGGCTCAAATCCCGTTCTAGTCACTTTTTCTTCGTTAACCTCACGATTAAAATGAGTAACATTTAACCCTATCCGTTGTTTTGAGCAAAAAGTGAGGGTTGCACTCAAGTGACAACAGGTTTACATACCAAGGATCGGATTTCCCCTACTTGGGTAGCCTGCCATGTACATCGTGTGACTGTGATCAGACGTGACAATAATCAGTGTGTCCTGATCGTCCGTCATCTCAATGGCCTTAGCGACAGCTTGCTCCATGGCCAGTGACTCTGACAAGGCTAGACCTGCACGGGTTGTGTGATGGGCCATGTCGATTCTACCACCTGAAACCAAAGCAAGCCGCTGCAAAAATATATACATTGTATGAACGAATCCGGTGATTTTACGGTGGATTGCATGGCAGATCGGGTGCTAAAAGACAATTACCATTCAAACTTAAGGATACCTCTCTTGAAATGCACTTTATACGGGAACCACCGAAAATAATATGGAGATCTCCCCCAATACATACCGTTTCGAATTATCGTAGATGTTTTAGAAATGGTACCCGTGAATTTTACGGCAAATGTTTGGCACCCATGCTCAGCGGCGGCGCTAATGGGGGGGGGGAGGGGGGCCACGGGGGGTGGGGCAAATTCCCCCCTTTCCCCCAGTTTGCCCCCCCCCCCCAGTTTTTTCCCCGATGGCGGAAATTGAGTTTAATCCCAAACCATTGCACCCAATTTGTTACAATGTTGTTTGCGCTGTAAATAATAAACTCAATTTCATCCATCATAATTAGTGGCACCATCAAAAAAGCCCAATACACTTTCCATCTCCGGCAATGTTAATAAAATGTGGATTTATTTATCTGTACAAGCTTGGAAACTTGCTATAAATAGAAATGCATTGTCTGCCCAAAACCGTAAGCAGCCATTGTACACGCAGTTCGCACAAACAGTGCAAAATCTTATTTCTAGAGTGAATTGTAGGCTTATACAGTACATTATAGACTTTTGTTTGCCCCCCCCCTAAATTTAAGTTTGCCCCCCCCTCTTGCCCCCCCCCCCCCAGGTTAACAGGTCTGGTGCCGCCGCTGCCCATGCTGTCAGCTAAGTCGCCCTAAAATAACTAGAATTAGTTTACACTTTTTAAATTTTCATATCATAATTGACCCATATCTTGGTCAGGGGGCTTTACTCTTTTCCTTGTCAGCAAAAAAGGGGTTGTATCCGAATACGCAGCTTCAGCTACGGCAGTTGCTAAGGGTGTTGCTTAGGACGTCATTACTTCACCGCATGATGACGCGACGATCCAGCCGTAGCAGTAGCTGCTAATTCGGATACGGCCCATCAGTGCCCGGCACACTCCAGGGAAATGGATGTTCGGCCCTGGAAATAGAATCCGGATATGATAATGACCCGGGACATTTTAGAGAGTAAAAGTAAAGACCAATTTTTGGTCATTTGCATATATCTTTATTATGGCATAAGGCAATATTTACCCTCTACAAGAAGGAAGAATCTATCTTTCTTCCTCTGTAGTAAACTGATTGCCTTCTCAGTCATCTCAATTATACTCGGTTCACCTTCGGGGCCATCATCTCTCTGCACTCGTAGTCCATGTGATCGTAGTTAAAAAGACCTGTATACATAGAGTGGCATTCAAACCCAATTATAACCTTTGAAATCAAAAAACTAAGTATTGATATTGTTTAATCCATTAAATAACTTAAATACAGTTTCAAAGTTATAACATTCTTATAATTACTATAAATAAGAATACGCTTATTTGGCACTTTTACACACCCGAGGGGCGCCTCAAAGTCCTCATTTTTTCAAAGACAAATTATGCTAATATCATTCATTATTTATTAATTCATTCATTTATGTATTTATTTATTTATTTTATTTTTTATTATTTATTTATTTATTTATTTATTTATCTCAATCTTTGTAATACAAAGAAGTCCAGCGGCCAGATAGGGCAGCATAGCGCTCAGGTACCTTTTCACTTAAAATGACTAATACACACAGATAGAATGAAATAATGTCAACACTTCACCTTATTGAGAGTCATAACAATTAAGTGTGCAACCTCTCCGATCTTGGGACAAGGAGGAGAGTGCCCGGAATTGAGCCTTTACACACCACTATGTACAGTCAACCCTCGTTATAAAGAGAACTACAAGAGGTTCTGCTTATAAAGAGTACTTCTTAAGTCGTGAATCTCATTTCTGCTTTGTGTTTCTTTGTTTTGCTGTCCTCTTATAACAACGTTCCTGTTATAAAGAGGTAATTTGGCCAGTCCCGTCGATCTTTCTACAACGAGAGTCATACTGTATACTCACCGAGAAGGTAGTCCGTAGTGTTGGGATCGATATTGTCGAACTGTTCTTTGTTCCAGACGAAATCTGCCCTTCCAAGCTTACTCCTCGCTCGCCGCCACTCGTCTATAAGATTACGACCGTCTTGTCTGTTACCTCTAAGAAGTGGATTTTCGTAGTCTGATTTGGATGTTGGCATGAAGCTTGCTCGTCCTCCTCCCATGGCAACCTTTTCGAAAAAAAGAAGATAAAAACTTCTTGTGGGGTATTTTAACACAATGGAGCAATGCTACCCCCGCAAAGGTTTTCTTTGTTCTAGTGCTACCCACAGAGGATTTCTCCAGAAAAGGGAACAATAGAACAACAATGGAACCCCGTAACTGTCGTATTATGTGTGGGTGTGTTTGTTTTATTGGGGGAAGTCAACAGTGCTGTTTGTTCTAGCAGTTTTGTTTTGCAATTTCAAGGTATCAAGAGCGGGAAACGGAAGACGTGTAGGTGGGGTTATGGGGTCTAGGCGGGGTCTAGGTTGGGGTTGGGGGTACTAACAACACAACTGCATCAAAGCCAACTCTCTTCTTACATCAATTTCGAAGTTTTCGAGATATTGCAGTGCGATGTCTTTGCATCCATACGGCTTCTCTGAATCAGGTATACCCAGATCTGATTGCCAGTCTCTGCTTGGAGAATTCGCATAGGCTGCAGCTGGTGTGGCGTGGGTAAGTCTTGTATTAGTGACCACACCAACGGCAAATCCTGAAAAAACGAGATACCACAACAAACAATAGACAAGTATCAAAAGGCTGTTAATAATAATTATAAACAATAATTTGTACGTTGTTTTATCTGGCACACTGCGACCGGAAATAATAACGCTAAAACCACCGATTTGTAATGGGTTAAGGTACATCACAAATTACATGTCAGTACCGTTTATGTAATGTAGACTTTTTGTGAACGAGTACCCTAAATTTAACGGTTATATTTGGCAATCAAAGATGCAAAGATGCAATATTGCGTTAAAGATGCATTGCCCGATTTCGGCCTTTAACTGTTGTGCCACCCCTAGTTATAGCCCGAGGCTTCAAACCTGCCCAACATTGTGCTTGAAAGATCCTCGAAAAAATTCCCAGTTTTGTACCTAAATGTTGTCTGGACCTTATTGGCCACAAGGTTGAGGCTACATTTAGGCCAGGGCTATATACAGTGCTGGGCTAATTATTTTGGGCAGACTACAAGTTCTCGAGCTATACTTTTGGGGGCCACAAAGATGGTACAAATAATTTCAACAATAAATACTGGTAACTATAGACCATGTGAACGTTGTTTACAATAAGTGTGACCTGTACATTCTTTGAGTATTCTGGCAGGCAAGATACTACACTGGTCCTATGGGAAAGTTGACATTTTGTGCATAACTTCCACATAAAACCAAGAGTTATGAAAGTAAAAGCTGGACAAGTTTTTAGATGTGCCCCCTTTCATCATATCAAAAGTTGATAAGAATTAGACAGTGCAATCTCCATAAAATATAAGATTTTATGCTTTCTTCCATTGAGCTGTGTACAAATCGTGCCTGCAGGAAGTCCAGGCTCTGTGGCTCTTTTGTAAACATGTGATGTCACAGGTCACATCGTCTATACTTTTCTGGCTAAAATGAAACTTTTGCTGCTATTTTCGTTGCTATTTTCTTTCGCAGATTGAACTAAACAGTTTGATATATACTGATACCCGCTTCTTTAGCCATCTTCATAATTGAGGGCACTTCATGGCCCTGGGCAGAGGCGCAATCGCCCCGTATGGCTCGATCATCGAGACCGACGACGCCTCGCTTCGTCTTGACACCAGTGAGGAAGGCTGTAGCAGTGCCTGCTGAGTCGGGAACCTGGTAGTCTGTGTTGTATGTCTATAGTGAGTAAGTGTAATGAGGTGGTTTTTGGGGTCAATGATGTAATCTTCTTCAGCAATCTCAAGACTTATATCAGTAAAATGCATTGGTTATTATAAAAAAAATCATCCTTCAGATGGGACCATAGTATGGACAAATGGCACTTGAGTATTCAAATGCAATTCCGTCATCTAGTGTCGTAAATCCCGGGTGCGGGGGATACGTGATCACCCCCCCCCCCCCCATCACAGGACAAGAGAAGATCGGAACCCCCCCCCACGCTCACACACACACACACACACACACACACACATCCTTACGGATCCGGTTTGTGGGGTACTGCTATTGTTGTTCTATTATTCCCTTTTCTGAAGAATTCCCTTGTGGGGCCCAATTGTTCCTATTGAAATGACCTTGTGGGGTCCATTGTTCCATTGTTGTCAGGACCCCACATATGCCCTTCTGTGTGTACACACACACACACACACACACACAAGTGGTAATGACCTCCAATCGTGGACCCTCCTTTGTTCAACTCTTTGTCCTGACAAACGTGGACCTCATGTTTTCCTTTGTGATAGCAAACGTGGACCTATTGTCCCTTTGTTGTAAGTCCACGGTTTGAATGTCACTACAAACTCACACACACACACACACACATCCTTACGGATCCGGATGTGGGGTACTGCTATTGTTGTTCTATTATTCCCTTTTCTGAAGAATTCCCTTGTGGGGCCCAATTGTTCCTATTGAAATGACCTTGTGGGGTCCATTGTTCCATTGTTGTCAGGACCCCACATATGCCCTTCCGTGTGTCCACACACACACACACACACACACACACACACACACAAGTGTGTAATGACCTCCAATCGTGGACCCTCCTTTGTTTAACTCTTTGTCCTGACAAACGTGACCCCATTGTTTCCTTTGTGATAGCAAACGTGGACCTATTGTCCCTTTTGTTGTAAGTCCTCGTTTGAATGTCACTACAAACTCACACACACACAAACAATGTGCATGAATCAATCCTTTTTGAGTACCAGTTGATACCACAGGAAAACTATAAAACTCAAACCTCTGTGAAACCAATTGTTTTCGAGCCCGCTTTATAGCATCATTGTCTTCATTGTGCCGTTAGCTTGTTGCATACAGGACCTAGATTTTGCATCTTATTCTTAGCCCTTAGAAACTGCAGATGCAAACTTTCAAAATCACTCAGTTTCTGCTTACTCAATTCTTTTTGAGCTCCCTCTCATTCTACCTTTGACAAAGCCACATGTGGGAATTCCTCGTAGACTAGCGTAGACTCCTCCCCAGTCTTCCCTTGTCTCTGCCCCTTGTATATCCTGGTACTCGTCACCGTTGGTATGCTCATCCCGTCCCCTAAGAACAGAATGACATTCTCCGCCATGTTCTCGTTATGTTGTGCGGCATTCAGTGCTTTCTGTAGTGTCTCCCTCGCCTGTTGGTTCCAATAGTGCGGCTCTGCATAATGACGAATCACGATGCATTTCGTCAGAGTGACGTCATGCTAGAGCCGTTCAGTTCAATTTACATTTATCGACTTGGTGTAAAATTATTTAACAACTGACACATATTAGGTGGATTTCATTTAAACCTCTAGGCCTACATGTATATTGTTACATAACCAGCGTATAGCCCACACACCCCCCCCTCCACCTCCCGTACCATACAGATATACTTTCGTGATTAATTGGTCTTCGACAGGCGTAATAATTAATTCAGATCAGACCATCAACAAAGGATTTGATTTTTTATGTTTTCATCACAAATTCATTTCGTAACATGTCTCTCGGGAAACATCGCTGCACCTTGGTGCACCTTATTGATCCAAATCATCTTTAGTCCCCACCAGTCACACACGTCTACTTCGTAAAGCAATCATGTAGCTTTTACGATCACATCTCGAGGTAGGATACGATAGCTAAGACTGCTAAAATGCTTAGAGTGAAATAGATGAAGCACAATCACCACTTATTTTCAATTAAAACAAAATAATTATTACACCAAACAACAAACATAAGTGTAGACACCAGTGAGTTTTCTTTCTCTATCCACATGATCATAACAAATGATGAAATCAACAGTTACACCCGATACCTTGTCCAGCACTCAGCCTAGCTACCATCAACAACACGGAAACTATAATGCACCCCGCAGTCGCCATTTTGAATGACTGAGCTATATTTTACAAGTAAACTAAAGTTATGTAACTTTTGAACATTATCTGGACACTTTATTCATATCTTAATCCGGATTACAGGTAAGGACCATTATTTGCAGATTTGATACCCCCCCGGGGGGGGGGGGTAAATTGAGAGTCAAATTGCCTTGTAATAACGACACGGTGCACATGCTCGTCTAACCGCGCGTGCACCGTATAATCGCACACTGCCCAGTATTAAACGAACGGAGAGCCTAATTTCGAAATGGCACAACCAAGATCTACCGTCAGTGATGACGTCAGGTGAATTTGGTTCAATACAATGATGAATGAAATTGTAGTATACATAAAAAGTTCGTGTTAGGAACTGATATCCGACAACAAATGGATACGAACCAACTTCAAAGAGGCGCTTTGAACGCCAAAACAGTTCACATTACAATGGTTTTTAGTCGTAGTTGTAATCAGTCTGTTTCTGGCAAGAATTGTTTGTGTGTGTTTGGCTCATGTTTTGGTAATATGATAAATTAAAATTTTCAAAGTAAAAACAAAAGTAAATGTTGGACTAAGCTTTGAAAATACACATTAATAGCCTATCGAACTTTTAAAAGGGGCCGGAAAAAATTGGGGGGGGGTGACTATCTAAAAATAGAATAAAGATTATTTAAAACAGAAGAAGAAACTATTGTTCGATCGAATGAAGAAGATGTTTTACTTTCCCACACCGTGTCCGTCCCACCCTTGGGGGCATCTGTAACAAAGAAAGAAAGGAACACAATGGTTTAAGTCCAAATTATTTACGATGTACAACATAAGTACCGACAATCGAAATTACCCCCAGTTTGTGTGGGACGGCATCGATCATCCACCTTCTATTCACATCACAATGGCTGATAATCGATACCTAATACCGAAATACAATACCTGAGTTTCATGCTTCGCCCAAATTAGTTGGTATGCCATGTTGAGTCGATACTCGGCAGTGAGGATCAGTTTGTTCTAACATGATCAAGGTTACCGGCAGTAGTGGACATACTTTGGTTGTATAGGCCAAGATATGGTATACATACTTGGAGATGTGAACTTGCAGATACCATTGTGAGGTCTCTTCGAAGAGACGTGGTGGTTGAGATCAGCAAACAGTCAACTTTCATTGGTAAACCTATGATCGCTCATCATGGCCAACACGGTGAGAAAATGCTATAAAGACTCAGAATAAAGATGTTCGTCAAAGTTGTTTTTCTTTTTAAAAATGCTACTTAAGATTTCCTAAACAAACCATTATAGGCCTCTGATTGGTTGACAGTCTGTTGGGCTTTATCAATTTACTTTTAACTGTGCTTTGATGCATGTCGACATGATCGCAAGGCCCGTCCTTATAAGGTTTATCCGTGATAAGTTTACGTAATAAATAATGTCATCGATGTTTGTGGCCAAAAGGTGTGTTTTTCCTATATTTTAGAGTGTGATAGTCAGGTTTGTTCCGGCGTAAAGTGATCATGTTTGACATTAACTTTCGGGTGTTCTTTTCCAGATCAAGCAAATGTATAATGCCACTTCGATAGTAGATGACTGCACAAGCACGCATTGAGTCATCGTAAAGCAGTACGTCCTTGTTCGGAGCCAACATTTCAACGCCATTCACGCTTAAAGTTACCAACCAGAACCAGTTTTCAAAATAAAAACGCGACTCTTCGTTGACCGTTCGTTTCCAAGTTGAACCACGGTTGCCTTGTTTATCCACAAATACAACAGCCGTTGATAACACTGGTAATGATAATTTCTGGGCGCAGACGAGGCGTCCTTCTTATGGTGTTGACGTTCACTGTGATTATCCAATTGTATTTTGTGGTCTTCAGCCTTAATAAAACCTCAACAAGTTCATTCTCACTGGAAATTACTAAGATCAGGCGTCCTTCGTTCCACACTGCCAAACCGCAGGGTTTTGAAAACACCACGCAAAACAACTTGCAAAGCCTGCTATCTGCACATAGATCCAAACCGGACGACGATCAAATTTTCAAGAAAGCTAACAGAAAAACGATTCAAGCTACCAAATCACCTGAGGAATACATGTTTGCCCTCAAGGAGAAATACAAGAACGAGCAATATAGATTATCTTGCAAGTACAACAAGACAAAAAATGGACTGTCCAGAATTTGTTTCGATAGGTTTAAAAACGGGTCAAGGGGCAGACTGACTGCGAAAGCTGTGTTGACGCAGAGGGAGAACTTCGCGGAGGCACCCGGGCAAGCAGATGGGACTGGAGACAAAAAAGAACATCATGGAGACATCAAGGAGAGTGTTTTTAACGAAGAAGACCCCAAGTTACCCGAGGCACCCAAACAGAGCAAACCGATATTTAACATAATACACCGTGCGGAATCTATAGCCAAGAAACCAGTCTTGAAAGCACGACATTCTGCGAAACCTGGTATCATGAACAACACACGCTGGGTAGCCTTCAAAGATGTCCACAACTACAGGTATTTGGTAAATCCTAGCTTTAACATTTGCACGGACGGGCGACGCGACATACGGGTTGATCTCTTGGTGCTCGTCACATCCCACCCGGAGCACTCGGAGAGGCGTGATGTGATCCGGGAGACTTGGGGAGCTCGTGGTGGCATCGACCCCCTCCTACCGATGCCGGTCGTACGCGTTCTATTCCTACTCGGCTAACGTCTCTTGTAGGCGGTGGACAGCTCGGCGAGAGCTTGCAGAAGGAGGTTGACGAACACAACGACATCGTAGTCGAGGCGTTCCTCGACACCTATCTCAACTTGACCGTGAAGACCGTGATGGGGCTCAAGTGGGCCAGTCGGCACTGCCACACGGCCCGTTTCGTCATGAAGACCGACGACGACATGGTGATCAACATGCCCAGGCTACTAGCATTCCTTCACAAAGAGCCGCAGCACGCTTACATCGCTGGCCGCTTGGCCAAGTCATTCCCGGTCTTACGAGACCCGTCGGAAAAGTTCTACGTCCCAGATGACATCTACGTCCCATCAACCTACCCGGATTATTGCATCGGTCTCGGGTACATTATGTCCTCCGACCTGGTAAACAGGTTATACCTCCAGTCTCTTCTGACCAAACTCTTCCCGTGGGAGGACGTATTCGTTGGTATTTTACTCAAGCAAATAGGCATCATCCCTCGTGACATTCGTAACTTTTATTATTTTAAAGGGAGTAGCATATTTGAAGGTGATGTAGTTGTCAACCCGTCTAAGGTATTTTTTCACCTACGCTCGTACTACGTGTTGGATGGACTCACACCGACACAAACTAGGATACTGTGGAAGCAGTGGCAGAAATCATAACATACAGAATGAGGAATTTATGGAGCCGTCAAACAGACATTTCAGACAAGGTTCTTTATTTTATCCCACAAACAATTAAAGGTATTATACAGAATTGGTGAAGCTGACAAAATAGTCGCAGACAGCGTCCATGTTTTATGTGATCAAACATACATAAAATTAAAAAACTGTGAAAATATTTGCTTAATCCGTTATGTGAGTCAGGAGAAAACAGTGAAAGTGAAAAATCATGCACAATTTTCAGAATGTAAACACATTGTCCCTAATTTTGGTTATTCGTTTTCTCGAATACGACTTCACTACAGAGTTAAATAGTTCACAGAAAAAAATTGCAAGTCTGAACTTCATAAAATTAAACAGTTACGTTTGTTATCCTTACCAACCCTGCATAATACCTTTGGTAGATATTCGCAGAGATTGAAATACTGAGGTTGATTTTACATCACCATACAATTTATTTACTTTTCATTTTGGTGCTCGATAAGTGGCACAGTGTTACCCCCACCCCCCCCCCCCCTCAATCCAATGTGTTCTGAGATTCTCCGGAATTATTTTGAGGAAGAGGAAGAGAGTGTTCTGGGCCCAATTTCATGGCTCTGCTTACCGTAAGCAAAGAATCGGCGCTTGCGGAAGCAGGGAATTCCGCGCTTACGTCAAGCGTATTTCACGGGTTAGCGGGGAATTTCGGCTTGTGCGCGTGCGTACTCCACGTTACTAGGCATTCTACGCTTACACAGCTAGCGCAGAAATTCGGCGCTTGAACAGTAAGCGGAGAATGGTCACCGCAAGCGCAGAATTCGGCGGTAAGCAGAGCCATGAAATTGGGCCCAGGTTATAAGAACATCGGGGGTGGTCCCTCTATACCCCATTTCGGGCACAGTATAAACTTCAGTCTGAAATACCACCAAACGCAGGCGAGAATTTTGTCCCCCAAATTCTCATTTGAAATTGATTGCCGAATCGAAATGGGCACTTTAAGAACGTAAACAAATCCACACCGAGCATGTTTGTCTTTTCGTATAATAAATTTATTCATTCTCTCACTTAATAGTCTACACTTCAAAAAACTTACTGAACCTATCACTGAAACCATACAGAGAACATGGATACAAGTTTTACTGTTACCCTCTCGACAATCTTTCTTAGTTTACTTTACTACCATTAACGGGGAACTACTTAATGTAAATTATGAGATTTTGGATCAGCAAAAACTTTCAGTGTCAACGTAAACTTTGGTGATTCTCAACTATGAAATAGGATTCACACAACAGCAACCAAAGCGGCACAATTATATACAAAAAGGGAGTTTTTTCCTTCATGATATTCTTGCAACTTCGATGACCAAATGAGCTCAAATTTTCACAGGTTTATTTTATGAATATGTTGGGACACACCCAAGTGAGGATACTGGACCACCACAAGTATACCCTGTCTTTAATAGGGGCTTCAATGTCAAATTCGGTTTTGTGATGCAGTCATTTTTATGTCATTTTATCTTATACTCTTCATTGTGAAATATGAAACGTGTCGTCATTGAATATCAAAAACAAATGGGCCTATACAATCCTAGGAGGAATTGGACTAAAAATTCTCCGTACAAAAACGTACAGACCATTATTTGAAATTTGACGTCACCGAACGTTTTGGATTTTAACAAAAACTGCACTTGAATGCTATCAAACACAGAAGCATATTACATATATACCGTTTTAAGGTGAGGTTGGAGACTTCTAAGTTTTCCCTCATTTTCATGGGAAAATGAGTGGATCACAAAACTGAATTTGACCTTGGACCCCTTCTTTACAGTTGAGCAGAAGGTCCAGTTCGTCAGTTCAACTTGATTGTTTCCCTTTTTATTGTTGCAGTTTCTATGCCGGTAAAGTAGGCCGTCTGTGGAATGGCCCGTTATAAAGATTATCTTCTTTTTGGAAAAGGTTACATATACATGTACATGGGCAAAATGGCTCACCAGGAAAACTTCGTAACCAATGTCTACGTTTAAACTCTTGCATAGATTCAATATTTACACTTGACTATGACACGACAAAAAACTAACGAAAGATACAAGTTTAAAATACACAATATTTCAACAACAAAAATTAAAGCGTTCATAAAATGCAGTAAAAGGAGTTTAAAACAAAAACAACTGCATTTGAATAAATTAGCCTAGCACACACTCAACAGAAACAAACCAGAGTGAAATAAATCGATTTACGTCATGATTCTCATAAGTAATTCAGAACCTTTGACAATGGAATCTATCAATAAAATGGCATGTAGGCGCAGCTGTGAAGTTATCTTATTTGTTTTGTTTTAGTTAATGAGCTTCGTATAATAAGCATGTATACTGCCGTTTGTCAGGAAAGTTCCAGGCAAAGCAAATCTTTGTACCATGTTTTTCAATTTCAATAGCACAGCTGAGAAACCAAACGAAAAGGAAATCAGCTGTTCAGATGAAAAGTTGCATGCCTGATATTAAACTCTTAATAGTTCTTCATTATTTCTCCATTGCCGCTGTTGAAAATTATTGAGAGAGACTTTATGCGAAGTCACGAAAATGGTCACAATTTCAAACGGGTCTTGAAAAAAATGATGTCGCCCGAGCATGGCCCCGATGACCAATAAGTTCCCACTGAAAATTCTGGGTTTTCTACTCCATGTGCCTTTTACAAGTGCTCTGATTTGCTCACAATGTGATTCTGCAATTTATACAAGGCAACATTTCCATCAACTAATCAACTCAAAATCAAGACTGCAAGAAAGAGCACAGTATAAAGACTCTCACTTGTTGATGTATAGTTTCATAAATGCAGTTGAAATATTTCCTAATGTAACCTTAAAAAAACTTCTACAAGTAACTTATTTTCTGCATGATAAAAAAACCCTCTAAACTGTATCATGGAAATATCTCATACGAATAAAAAAAACGAAACCCTTTTCACAATAAATTAATTCCATGAAGCTTTATAAATTTTTCAGAGCTGCCAATTAAAGTACACAATTCATACATATACTTCATATTTTTGCAAGAAATCCAATACTCTTATTAAACCGACAGGATAAATTCCAACAACATTTGTTTTTCAAGATAAAATAAATCTATAAATTTCTTGATTATACGGGACTTATAAGGGTGATGCTCACATGTTGTTACTAGTTGCTCACATGCGCAGTGGGATGGACCAAAATGGAGTGCAGAGGTGAGGTGCAGAGTAAGAAATTGCTAAAATGTACATGTATTTCGAAAATTCTCGAATTCATAGTTTTTACTGCTGTCAATTATTCCATAGATGCTGCATGCCAGAACACTGAGCAGTTGCTTTGTGCCTGTAGGAGAATGAAAATACAATCATCACCACCACTATTAAATAAAATATATTAAAATTAGATTTGGTGGAATCTTGACTTTATGGCTCTAAACGTTAACAGCTCATCTCAAGCTTACTTTAAAAATGGCCCCTATCCACATAATCAATCAATGAAAATAAACACAAGACAATGACACATATACCAAATGTATACAGGAATAGTTTCAACTACATGTAATAAATATGATAATTCAAAAGGACAAAGGATGGAAAGTTGAAGATAACATAGGAAGGCATAGTAAATCTGTCTAAAACAAATGTTTCTCAACGGCTAGACTTATGACCATTCTGGTAGTCAAGCACTTTTCAGTGAAGTATCCTGAATTGTCGAGTACCAGGGTGGCCGAGTAGTACTCCAGTACAACTTACTAGTACAAGTGTCTGAGTACAGAGTACTCTGATATCTGAATACTGAGTCCAAGAGCTGAGTACCAAGTACGACTCAAGTACGAGTTCTTTACAAAACAAATACTGCAGGACGAGGTAACAATTTGTTTTGTTTTTTGACTAAGTTCTCAAAAGCAATGTGTGAATACATCACAGACATTTTTAATTTTACTTTTTCCCAAAGTTTTTTTCCTCTACTTCTTGAATTAATGCATGGAAAGGAAAGTGGTATTTGACCATTAGTACTTAAAATCAGAGTCGAGTACATTTTAAGTCAAGTATCGAGTACATGACTTGGTACGGACTTTGAGAACTTGGTATTTTGCTAGCCAAGTATGAGTAACAGTACGAGAACTTGAGTAGTATTCGAGTTCAAGTATTGGGTACTTATACTACAACACTGCTTATTACATGAGAGCTCTCTAATAGCAACCAATTGTTTTGAACAATACCAACCTTACTGAGTTGAAGAGGGTGGGGATCTATTTATTTTTCTTGGTGACTACTATCCTGGGCTTCATCTACTCCTGCTTGCATCATCAGTTCAGCGATGTTCTTCTCAAGATCGTCAATACGCGTACCCATATCATCAAGTAATGCCTGGGTTAAGGAAACAATCTACCCAGTGGTTCAGGCCTGGAAATTACACAGAGGCCACTGTGGCCATGGCCTCTGTTGCCCTTGTCTTGCCCATGGTGCAATTCAAATGTTTCAAACAGACTTTGAGATTTTCCAATAGAAATGCCATTAACACACACAAAAAGCCTGGCCCCATCAAAGAATTACAGGCCTAAAGAGCATTTTTATTTTATAATTGTGTATTTTATATTTTTCTTTTAGCGACTTTATCTTGCTATGGAATAAATATTCAGAGAAACATACCATCTTAAAGCAAATGAAATAGTAGAGTGAACATTGAAAGTTACATTAATTTTATTTATAGCTTGTTTGATGGCCATTTTTGTTCTGTTTTTTGCTGTTTGAGGCCGTGTTCGAATTGTCGGCTTTGCTTGTGTCTGGATTGCTGCATCATCATTGAAGTATTGGACATCCTTAGCAACAGCCTTAGCAACAGTCGTAGCCGTAGCTGTAGATTTGGATACGGCCTAATACACATATGTATAGTGGTTGCCAAGGTATTTATATTTTAGCCTTTTACAAATTTACATTTTTTATACATTTGTCCCATTTTACATCTGTAGTAGTGCAAAGAACCAAGAAGCTCAATGCAGCTGCTATTATTTTTCTATCCACTACATACGCATTTTAAACCTCTATGAAATTCATTTTTATATTAAGACAAATTTTTACTTCAATATGGTTGCCAAAACTTGTTCTTTCTTTTGGAACAATTTATTCCTTTTTTAACCTATTCAATTTAGTAAGGCTTCAAACCAGCTAAAAAAAAATGTAATTTCAATGTTTGGTTCTCCTATAAACCAAAATAAATATGTATCAATTGAAAGGTATAAAGAATTGCTGTTCTGTTGGCTTGAAAGGATATTTCTGCCGATAATTCTATCCGACATGTTCTGGAAGTTGTCCTGCATCGTCTGTAGTAATTGTTGGACCTGTTTGGAAAAAAATACAATTAACCGACATCATGTTTTAAATTTTGAGTGATGTATCATGACTGCCACACACACCCATCTTTGTCAGCCCCGTAAAGCATGGACTTCTCTTTGTTTTCCCATTGTTTGGACTTAGGCCAAATTTATTTTGTTGTTATATTGGCGTGACCTGACCATCCGACCATTCAGGAATTGGAGACTTCGTCAACGAAATCTGACAAATGATGTTTGAAATAATAAATGTCAAAGACAAAGCTTATAAAATATAAAGACAAGACTCAAGTTGAAACCAGGAAAATGCTAATTTAGTTAGTAATTAATAAATTAGTATTAAATAATAAATATTATTATTTGTTTGAACAATTTCAACATGTAAGTATAAATAACAATACAGGACATCTTGCACAGGTCGGTGCACACTTTTTATTCTGATCGAGAAACGCGCGTAGTATCGCGGTATTTATCCTATTTTATGCTTAACTGGTCTGAAAGCATAAACATCAATGACCATTTCGGACTTCACGTAATTGGTGCAGCACAGTTATGATAGCCGCACACAATTTTCAAATTTTTCAAAAAACTAAATTTTTATGAACTTACAAACTGTGTTAAATCTTGGACATTCTTGGGATCTGGCTGCCCGGTACCCACTTCACCTTTCATGTCTGTCATTATCTTAAGATGCGCTTTCTTCAACAAAATAAGACTTCTTGAATCACTGTGTCCAAAATTCCTCAACACAACCGACCTAACGCCAAGTTAAAACTAAGTGTTAACCTTTACGCATGCGCGCACACATATCGCAGTGTTGTCCATCATGTTACAGATGGAGGGCGCTGTGCAGTTGTAGTTTTTGTTATTAGGCCCTTTTCGAAACCATGGCCTGAGATTTGGGCTTGGGCTTGGGCTTTGCTCCACCATGTTTTTAGAAGACATCCGCTTTTAAATTTCCTTACGAGCTTCAGCTACCAGGCGGACTTATCCCAAGCCAGAGCTAAAGTCCAAGCCGTTGTTTCGAAAAGGGCCTAATAAGTGGTTATGTGCTTTTGGCGACCAGCAACAAGTTTCTCAGTGTTGTGAATTTCTCTGACGAGTTTTCGACCGGAGAGCTAAGCAAAAACGGGTCGGTAACCAGAAACAGATTAAGGACAAGCTAAATAGGACTGTAACGCGCTTTAAATGTTGTCAGTTGAAAACCTTCTCTGTGTGCAGTAAGAAACCAACTTTATACGTCAAGCTTCAAAGAAAACTTTAGACGGGTGTCATTAGTTCTTTATAGAAACTGGGGATGGGGTTGGGCGAGGCATGGATAGGAAGGATTAATGAGGGCGAGGTAATGAAAAGAGTTTGTTGTTGTTGAAAGGGAGGGGATCGAAATTTACAGAAGATGAGAAGAAGAAAAAGTTCACTAGAATGCAATGTACAATTGGCAACTTTTTATTTGCTTGTCCTTCAAAAGACCTATCATGATGCATTAATTAAAGACGTTGGACCGATGTGAAGGTCGACAATTATAACTACATTTTAAATAACCCATTTTAGGTGAATGCTTGTTGTAACACTCAGTCATGCCACAGTAAAATGCCATGGGGAGTCAAAATCCTTGATAACCTAGACTGGACTTTTCTCATAAAAATATATCTAAGAGGGGTGTCACGGAACAGGTCCAAAAATTGTGACGAATTTTTTTTAGGGGCTTAAAATATGTTCACTCGTATACTTCGTGTACACTACAGACATACATATCTACCCATAAAATTTATAGTAATTTAATTATCTAACCCTCTGATAAAGTGGAGCCACCGGGGCCCAATTTCATGTCACTGCTTACCACGGAATATTGCGCTTACGGCACCCTGCGAAGCACGTGATTTTATGGGCCATATAAGCGCAGAGTGGCAGTAAGCAGAGCCATGAAATTGGGCCCTGTTTTTTGCAGCAGGCTTCCAAACAGTCTTGCTGACAGCCTGTGCTACGTCGTTTTGAGGTTTCGACCACCCCTCCCCTCTTCCAATCAAGTTTGTGGCTTACTGGGGAGCCCTAACTAGTGGAACCTTCCCTAATTTTACGCTGCTCATAAAAACGTTTTTGATAATGGTACGACTATAGTGGCCCCTTTACTTCTTATCCGTGTTGACGATAAAACGATTGTAATCAAATGCTCACGTCCAAGCACGACCTCGCAATGTACAATGTAGCATCATTGGTAAAGCGGCGTATCAATATAGGTCACTTCGTGGAAACATAACAAATCTAGAGACACGTCGATCATACTAGTGTTACAAAACTGTTACCTATTAGGTACTTAAACTCGCTGAAAATGTTAACAATATGAATATATGAATATTTTGTAAAAAAAAAAAAACACGATTTGCAAATATTTGTTATTTTTGACAGAATAGGTCACTTCATGGTACGAGCGACGAATTGTTCAACCCTTAAATCCAAATATAGACAATGCGGTATTCATTCAATATTGTTAGAAATCTCAGAAACGTTTCTGATATATATGTTTCTCACATTAAAGTTTTGGGAGATAACAACTGAGATCTTTTCCATAATCACATTACTACGAAGTGAATCTCAAAATGCTTTATACTATCAGAAGCTGCTGTATACCATGTAAGTTTTTATGCCAATAATTTTTAAGAGTAACTCCCAAACTTATACATTCCCTTTAACATAAGAACGACATCGATAATTGTTCTCTTACTGTGGAGGAGGTGCAAGACAAGCAAGACTGCGTAGTTGATATACTGAACTAGTTAATAAAGGGCCATACAATTTGAGTTTTTTTTAAGTGACCTCCATTTTTGTTTACAATGCAATATGAAATTACGTTTTCAGACGGGATTGATGAGACTAAAGTAAAAATCACTTCCAGGGTATAGGATGGACGCACGGCTTTGTTGCTTGGCAACACAGTGATCCTCGGTATGGTGTTCTCGTTTGGAGTAAATTCATGTTACAGTAAAATACTGAATTTATAGGGCCATACAATTTGTGTTTTTTTAAGTCTACCTCAATTTTTTTACAATGCAATATGAAAATACGTTTTCAGACGGGATTGATGAGACTATAGTAAAAATTACTTCAAGGTTACAGGGATGGACGCACGGCTTTGTTGCTTGGCAACACAGTGCTCCCCGGTATTGTGTTCTCGCTTGGAGTAAATTTTCCATGTGGTTAGACAGTAATTTTCCAAACATTGTTAATACACAGAAATGCATCATTTGCCTAAAGGGCCCTAACGGAAACCAGTTTAGACTGTAAAAAAAAATGAATAAAATAACGTTTCAGGTTGTGTTTACTCCTATACACTCAGTAAAAACTCCCGGGTCTGAGAATTGACCCGAACTCCGATCCAGTTCCCAGGGGCCTGACCAAGCCCGACATCGCGAAAATTAACGTAAACATTTACTTGGACAATTTCAAATTCGGGACACAAATCGTAAATATTTACTTGAATATTTGCGACTCATTGGTCACAAATCGTGAATATTTATATAAATGTTTGCAAAATGGAGCAAAAATCATTAATACTTACGTAAATAATTTCCGCTAGTGGGAATCGGCATCTAAAAACTGCCACTCGGTGTCATTTTTTGTACACAAAAATAGAAAAGACAAGCAACACTTTGACTTAAGACAACTTATTTCTACATCAGACAGTTTCAAAATATTGAATTTTTATTAAAGAAAAAAACCCGTAGGCCTACTTTTTGAATTTATTTATTGCTGTTTTAGCAGAAGTTATCGCCATTTTATGAGTAAAATCGCTTTTTTCAGCGAACTGAGTCTTACTCACTGTAAATACAAACCATTACGCCACAGTGTGGCCTTGACAAAAAAGGCGTTGTTGGGGAAGGTTCTTGTCTAACTAGCTATCTAAAAAGTATTTTGATTGAACCTTGTTAAGGCCCGTACTTAAAGGATCAAAGAAGACGATCGCCAATTACAATCCCGCTTACATACCTCGTTAGCATATTAAAGTTTAAGCGTCACTCGTGTATGCTATAAGTATGGTATACGCGGTATCTTTTTCCATACAAGTCTGTGTTTGCGTGCAAATGCATTATATATTTTGTTACAGTCGCACAACGCACAAAATTAACTATAGGCCTAGTAACGTTGAATATTATAATAAACAGGAGCGGCATGTGACGCAGGTGGTGGTCAAGCGAGTATAAATACCAGCCCGTCTCATCAGTCACGTAGCGGCACGAGGCCTTAGTTTGACAATGGTGGTTAAATTCATCAACAGGTCCTTGTATAAAGTATTTCGTCGGTCAGACTATAGAAATGCGTTTTCTCCTATTAAAGTTTAGACTCGGAATGGCGTTTTTACAGTATTCATTCACCCTGCTGACTTTCTCGTCATTTATCTGGAGTAGCTTCTCCATTAGGACCGCCAAGCCCTGTGCAAACTGCCGCGAGCCTTGGATGGAATACAATGATCACTGTTACTTACTGGTAACAGATAAGCGCAACTTTCAGGATGCAGAAACTTACTGTCAATCGATGTCGATTTCTCGCAGACAGTCGCATCTCATCACTGTCGGGAGCGGAGAGGAGAACCTTTTTCTCAAGGACTACACCACAGCCGTTTTGGGACCGGGGCACTTTGCTCTGTGGATCGGCTCAACGACAGGGCCACATCCACGGACTTTGTCTGGGTCGACGGGAGCGACGCGACGTACCGCAATTTCAAGACCGGTGAGCCGAGCAATAACTGGGTGAGGACTGCGTGGTGCTGTGGTACGGAGAGGAATGGAATGATTTCAGCTGCTCTAATCCTCTGGAGTTTGTGTGCAAGATGCCTGGTAGATTTTCACGTCACAACTAAGGCAAGTATTGTACAGAAAAGAGGATTGGAAAGGAGGGGAACAGAACATTGCATTTTGTAACTTTACTGTGGACTCGATGTCACTAGGCAGGGAAGGGAGGGGGAGCAACCGTTTGACACCCTTCCCCGATTGAAAGGTAAAGACCTAAAGTTGAACTCCCCCAAAAATTCATGTGCTCATTAAAAAAAAAAAAAAAAAAACAACAACAGGCCTGTCCGTCTCCAAAGCCCAATTTGATCAGACGAACCGGCAATCAAGCAGTATACCGTTTTGCTTGTTACCAAAATGTGTTTGCTTTGAAATTAGCTGAGAATCTTGCAAAATTACGTCTTAAATTGTTGTTGTTGTTGTTGGTTTTTTTTAACTGCAGAAACAAGAGCAACTTTATTGAATCACCAACATTGCGCAATACCTTGGACTACTACTAACAGTGAATTGGAAATGGCAGTCAAGGCAACAGTGCTGATTATAACTTTTGTTAGCTTCGCTAGATATCGAAATACATAGAGTAAGCACAAAATTGGTCGTTAAGCAGCTCTATATGACTACGAGTTTGGCCCCTGTTTATGTGATTTCAACTAATGCGAAGCGAATTTTGACGTTTAATACTCTATTATGCGGTCCAGAGTCCCTCCAGGAGCAAATAGAACAGGGGGGGGGGTAACCTGAACAAATTGTAGCTAATTTCGCTTCGCATGCACATTTTGCATGAAGTATACAACTTCTTATGTTTAGGAACTGTTATAACTGTTTATGTTGCGTGGAATACCATTGGTTGAGGTGCGCAAACAAATTAACGCTGGGCTTATTTGCGCCACAGTGTGAGTGGCTTAAAGGCACTGGACACTGTTGGTAATTACGCAAAATAATTGTTAGCATAAAAACTTACTTGGTAACGAGCAATGGAGAGCTGTTGATAGTATAAAACATTGTGAGAAACGGCTCCCTCTGAGGTAACGTAGTTTTTGAGAAAGAAGTAATTTCTCAGTAAAATATTTGAATTGATTTCGAGACCTCACGCGTGAGGTCTCGAAATCAAGCATCTGAAAGCACACAACTTCGTGTGACAAGGGTGTTTTTTCTTCCATTATTATCTCGCAACTTCGACGACCAATTGAGTTCAAATTTTCACAGGTTTGCTATTTTGTGCATATGTTGAGATACACCAAGTGAGAAGACTGGTCTTTGACAATTACCAAAGGTGTCCAGTGTCTTTAAAACAATAGGAAAGAGGCTGTCGTATCAATAGTTGTAATAAATCAATTAACAATCTTCGTAGCGGTCGTGGTGGTTTCCTAAAAGTGAAGCACACTTTGGATTGCCGCAGTGCTTTCCTTAGACGTCTTATTATAAAACAGTTTGCCGATTCTAGAGTAGACTAGCTTATACTTTTGTCAACCTTTTTTCACTTAAGTGTCAACAACTTCTGAGAGTTTTAATTAAGAAGAAATAATACGTCTGAAATTCTATGATTTCGTCGGCTCAGCGCTATAAGGTTGTTAATTGCAATTTCAAATCCATAATGATCAAAATGTCGCTCAGTGGAAAATGCGAATAAGTATTTTTTTTTAATTAAATCAAAATCCAAAAGTAATATTTTTTCTTACAAACTGAATGTTTCGTTTTGCCAAACTACTTTTTGGAGACCACTTTTGATAAACTCCATTAGGAGCTCCAAAATATCCACACACACACAAATATGAACTGTGAGCCGATGATTTGAAGCGACGATTATAATCTTAAAGGAACATTACAGAATTGGTTTCTGCTAGCAAAACAGTTGCTGGCATACACTGCACTTTATACAAGAAAATAATGACAGAAAAACACCCTTGTTGCATAGAATCGTGTGCTTTCGAAATGCCTAAGAAAGGCTTCATGCCTGAAGCCTTTCTCAGATTCAAGTATTGTAGTGAGAAATTACTCTTTCTCAAAAACTATACATGTTTTACAATCCGCAGCTCTCAGGTGCTCCTTATCAAGTAAGGTTTTTATGGTCATGTATTTCTTGAGTTATTACCAAAAGTATCCCCTGCCTAAAGGCACACGTACTTATTTTATATCAAGTGTCGTTTGTGTACATTATATAGCCATGTATGCCGGGTATGCAATATACACCAGTTGTACCTGTTGAGAGATACCAGTTGCATGAATCATGACAATAATTTGTGTAACTAATTGCATAGGCTTGAGAAGGTAAATTAACTAAATAAAGGCAACTTGTTCCCCCTCTACAAACAACTTTAAAAATTCACAATTTAAGAATTGACTGTGATAAAAAATAATAATAATTAGTTTATAGTTTGACTTTGTGTAACATATAATAAAAAATTATTTAAATGTGCATGAGTATGAATTTCTCGATTGTTTATAAGCCCAATTAGGACCAGTCCACTCGCTGCATACTGAGCGTGTAATCAGCTTGTTGGCTAACAACAATATTTATACTACTACAAGAAAGCCAGCACCAGCAACAAAGAAAAACATCTCCAAGGGCATAGTCTCGTTAGGCCTAATGCAGAACATGAATGTGAAAGAATAAAAACAGTTTTTCATCATTTCTGAGCGTCCAATAACACGGCTTTTAGGTTTCAAAACATTTGATCCAAGGCCTGTAATAACTTGATAATTTTAAATCACTTTAAAAAATGTTTTAAAGGAACATTACAGAATTGGTTTTTGCTAACAAAATAGTTGCTGGCAGTGTAAGCACTTTATTTAATCCACCATATACATAAACTGACAAACCTGTAGAAGTTTGAGATCGATCGGCCATCTGGGTCACGAGAAAATAGTGAAAAACCGATTACACATTTTGCATGAAATCGTATAGATTCAAAAAATGAATAAAACGCTCACTGAGCGATTAACTCCAATCGGCAAGTTAGTTTATTCATTTCTCATCAAATATGGCATTTCAGACAGAAATATTTCAAGGGATGTTTTCTACTATCATCATCATTAGACGGTGTAAGTTTTATGTAAATCTGTGATCAAAAAGTATTTTTGTTCTTACCAATTCTGTAATGTTCCTTTAAAATAAAAAATAAGTAAACGGACATGAAAATCAAATATAAAATTCTCGATGAAAAAAATGAATTTAAAATTAGGGTTCCGATCTCAGAAAGTCGTTGGTTAGCCGTGCGTGAAATGCGTGTTATACCTCGACCTGCCGTTTAAATTTGAAATTGAAAATTAGGCGGTGTCCGGATTAGCGGCTGTGACTGCGGCTTGATCATCTCCCTAAGCGATGAAACATAGGATGTCCATAGAAACACCTTAGCAACAGGCGTAGCCGCAGGTTTTGACACATTCTCCATGAAAAGAACATCACGCGACGCAATGTGGCGCGCAAAATAGCCCATCCATGCAATCAATAATAACACTGGAGATGAATGGACGATACGTTTGCGATGACAGCCCGTGATGACGAACTGTTACTATCAAGTCAACCAAGGACCTAACTATTACCCCTTGCTGCGAAGTCAAATATTACGGTACATTGTTAAAATGAAGGTCAACTGTTATTAGCCTATGGTTCGATAGTAGTATACTGCTACACATGACAAAAACTATTTATTTTGACAGTATGACGTGAAGCCTAATCTCAAACAAACAAGTTATATTTAACAAGTTTGACAGTAATAAGGCTGCGATTTCCACAACCCCACTTTGTTTAGTTTGCAAGATTCATTTTCACCCATGACGATCAAATGCTATAATAATAATCTGTGCACTTGCATTACTCAGTCGACCCAATTCACCTGACGTCATCATCACACATTTGTGCCATTTTGGGGGGTCAATTTGGGGGCTATTAGCCCTTCCCATTAAATAGGCTACTTAAATTCACGCATGCGCCGTAGAGTTGTAATTGTGCACAATGCAGACGCACACGCACACGCGCGTATGCATTACAAAAAGGCACGATATTCCCTCATTTTGCCAACCAATGGTTAGTGCGGACGCGCGAACGTCTGTGGGTCTAATATTAATAGACTGTGTAAGTTGACCTCGAGGGCGTACGAGTTTTCGCGAAAATCTGGACTTCCGGGCACCTCGAACAGCAGCTACACAGCGTATTGTGGCAAGTCATTGTAAAAAAATAACGTGTATTGTGTTGTTTGAATACATTTCATCCATTGAATATGGTTTGAATTTAAAAAAAAAACTTGATTTAGGAATTGTAAATATTTTCGCAAATCTTTTTTTATTAAGCTGACCTTAATTTCCGCCACAAAGAACATGCAATAAAAGGCGATCGTGATCCTTGACGAACACATTTGCAAACTAGAGCAAGCCGCTACATCTAGTAGAAATCCGGTACCCAAACCAGCATGGTCAGAACAGAGGGTCGCTCTGAAATTATACCTTCAAACAAGTTATCAAGAAGGAAAATCGAAACAAATCGGCACGTGTAGCAATAAAAAAGATTAAACTCGCACTGTTTTAAATCAAACGATATCATGTTTCTTTCTTTCTTTTTCTAAAAAAGGGAAGGAATACAAATTTTAAATTACAATCTCACATTAAAATCTATCAAACCATGGAGGTAGGAAACCTCCATGATCAAACTTAACATTCAAAATTTCTGTCCACACATCTAACGACATCGCCAAACGATCAACCACACAAAAATAAGGTTTCGGCCTAGGCCTATATCAATTATTACGACAACAATACAAAGAGCTGATTTGACAAAATTTCATGACGAATATAAAAAGATTATTACGTTACCAATTGTTAGTGGTGCTCAAATAATAGCGTTAACCCTTGAAAATAATGTAAGGACACGAGTAATTACTGAATCCGAAAAAGGAAACCGAATTCACCGCAATGTTGTCACGTGGCACACAAATATTCTGTGGACCAATTGTTTATTTTGGTATAAATTTGCTCTCTTCAACTTTATGCAAAGTTTGCATGGGTATCATATTATATTATAAACAATTTTCTCGAGTTTCTATACATTTAAACATTTTACTAATACTTAGCCGGTGTCATACTACAAATTAACTGAAAAATAGTTATAAAGAATACCTTTCTTTTTAAAGGAACATTACAGAATTGGTTTTTGCTAACAAAACAGTTGCTGGCAGTGTAAGCACTTCATGTAATCCACCATATACATAAACTGACAAACCTGTAGAAGTTTGAGATCAATCGGCCATCTGGCTCACGAGAAAATAGTGAAAAACCGATTACACATTTGCATGAAATCATATAGATTCAAAAATGAATAAAACGCTCACTGAGCGATAAACTCAAATCGGAAAATTGGTTTATTCATTTCTCATCAAATATGGCATTTCAGACAGAAATATTTCAAGGGATGTTTTCTACTATCATCATCATTGACCGTGTAAGTTTTATGTAAATCTGTGATCAAAAAGTTTTTTCTTTTCTTACCAATTCTGTAATGTTCCTTTAACCTATAAAAAAGAATTATGAAAAAAGTACCCTTAAAGGTAGGGTAAAATATAACACGATTTTTTTTTAAATAACATGATTTGTTTAAATTTGTTCGTTGTAAGAAATCTAACTTATAAAATATCGTTAGAATACAGTTTGTTCACCTGATAAAAAATCGGATGACACAGTTTTTTTTAGTATCTTTGGCATATTTGTTTAGGGGCGTATTTCTTATAACATGAAAGAACTTGAAGCACACACATGCCAGTGATTGGTACTTGCGTAGGGCTAACGTTCACACCAATAGATATTTCATAATAATTACATTTTTAAAACAAATTTAAAGACCAGCTTGAACGAAAACGACAACAAGTGATCTTTGCTAAAAAATCATTTAAACTTTTTTCAATCAATATGGAAATTGGGTTCACATGAGATTAAACAGATCGTTATTGTGTAAAAAACAATAATTTTGAAGAACCTTCTCCGGTGCTTTGCAGAAAGATTCACAAAAAGCCCTGTGACATCATCACTCATGTTCAACATTTGTGATATTTGTGGAAGCAAAGTCATTTGGAGAATAGTTATGAAGTAAATTAAGTTGAGTTTCAAATTAAAACACTGGGAAAAAATATTGAACCAGTAACTTTTATCTGAGAGAAATTAAAACTATAATCATTAAAAACAAAACTCTCTGCCCTGAGTATTTAAACAGAGGTGGGTAATAATAGAAAACAATTAAATTGTTCATATACAAATACATTTTTCATATACAATTGTATGATCCATCGCATGAAGAATAGCATTTCATAATAGAATTGTCAACTTTTCTTCATTTCCATGGCGAGTATAAATTATTATTTCTAAAATCTGCTAAATTTCAAAAATAATAATAAAAACCTGAGCAAACAATGCGCACTGATCTGTTTACAAATAAAATTTTATTTATTGACTATTTAGCTTATGAGGTCCATGAAAGAGTTTCATATTATAAAACATTTTCCTGAATACAATTTCAATAAGAATTCTGTGGAGAAAGTACCACCACAACAGAAAACAAGCAGTCATTTTATCTGGCCTTCCCTCCACCCCAACCCCCACTGAAACAAACCCTTAATTCTGATAAAAAAAACCTCGCAAAAAATATATATTAAACAAAAATCATCACAAATCAATCAAATTAGGAAATCACCATTATCATCATAAGGAAAAAGCGAGTTTCTGTATTTTAGGATTTTCGACCTTTCCTGTTAACTCCGATACAAAAAGTTTAAACAACTAAATAATTTGTATCCCTTTCTTATGTTTTGGGGGAATTTGAATTTGAATTCACAAAAGTAAGATTGCACCCTGCAAAAAACCAATACAATTGTAAGATTGATTACCACAATAATAATAGCACACATGAAAACCTTTGGAATACATGCAATAAGACTGAGGACGGCTGATTCATTCATACAGCATTTAGGAACAATTTCCCGTAACAAGTTTCCTCTGGCCTACCTGTCTCCTCAAAAACACATGCCCAAACTTCTTGGCTTTTCAACCTGCTATGATCGGTCTAAAACTTGCTGGCAGAGAGCGACCACACCCAGAAAGGTATCTTCAGGAAACCCGGTGTCATGGCAGCCAGCCATGAGTGCCCTGACATTTTCAAAAGTGACTTGATTTGTCTGAAGTTTAAAGGAGTAGAGCCATCGATGTCGGTGAAGCCATATTCCTCAGCCAGCTCAGCTGTCAAGATAATACGTCCAGACTTCTTCATGATGTTTTTGTCTAAACAGGGAGTAAGAAGAGGAGAGGGTTCACAGGAAATTGTATCAACATTTTACAATCAACATTTTACAATAGGTTTAAAGATTAAAAATCACAACTTTTAGTTTTAAATCAATACAAATGAAGTGTTATGCCTTTAAATGTACATATACATGAATTGTGCACAGTTAGAAACTCATTTACACAATTTTAAAGCAGTTTATCAAAGCAGTTTCCCTGGGAGCCATTGGCCCAAACGTCTTACATAATCACTTCCAGGCTTGTATGACACCAGATACAGTGCGTGCACCTTTGAACTCTTGCTTCCGGCAAGTTATGCACTGCACGCCCACGTGCACGCAAGAATGAAATCATTAAGTTATAATACCAATGCCTGTCTTCAGATAAAGAAAGAGGATCAGTCTTGCCATAACAATAGGCCATATACGAATCAGCGGCTACAGCTACGGATACGACTGTTTCTAAAGACATCCTATTCATCAAAGCATGATGACGCAGCGATCCAGCTGTAGCTGTAGCCGCCAATTCGGACACAGCCTCACTTACCTTGAGCAAGGTGGGCAACTGCTATACCAGGAAACTCAACTGTCTCCCCATATTGGAAGACGTCCAACTGAAAAACGAAGAAACAAACTACCCTTAAGAATTTCTTCAACTAACAATGACTCAAAGTACAGTGAATTAACCTTACTCCTGTGGCATTTTGGCTCTTCAATACTACACCATTTTTAAGTACAGTATGGTAAAGGAACACAGGTGGATGCTTCACAAGCAATAAGCAATTTGCGAGTTAGGTTTGAAAAATGTCTGGTACAATCCCTTGCTTAGTCACAAGTACTCCCTTAAATTTAAATTCCTCGGATTTTAGAGACAGTTGCTATGTCGAATAGTTCGGGGCAAGCTTTTGTATAGCAACCTCCTGATGAGCAAACCCTGGTACCATTGTACCGTACACATTCATTCAGAATTGTGTACGGGTTGTTTGCCGTCTCTTATGTACATGTAACTACGCAAAAGCTTGCCCCAAACCATGTGACATATCAACTATCGATATGGTCTGAGGAATTTCAATTTTAAGCATGAACTAATTGTGACTAGACAAGCCGTCATACAAGACATTATTCAAATCTAAAACTCACAAATCTTGCACTTACAAATCCATCTGGGAAGTTGTCAGCCTTGTCGACAATATCGTCTCCTTGAAGATTTCCGTTTTGACTGCACCAGGCCACAATGAGATAAAAGCCACGTTGTGTTTCTTCAGTTCAAAAGCACAGTCAGCTGCCATACGATCACACTACGGGAAAGACAAAGAAATTAAGGATTGGGAGAAGACAACAATAAGAAACACAGCCATAAACATTGAACAATGCTGAGTGCAAAAAAGAAGCTCAAATAGACTTCCTGGGCTAAAATTTGCTCAGTTGTTTTAGTTGAACAGTGCTTCTACATACCATATAAGGTTCCAGCATTTATATGCGGGGGACAGGTGGAGGAGGGGAACTTGGGGGAAATATTTTAGCATTTTCCTTTGATTGGGATTCAGGTGACAATGACATTGACAATGACAATGACAGTGACAATAAATTTTATTTCCCTGTACGGCCTCCACTGAGGTAAAAGAGAAATTTCTAAAAGTACGTTTTTAAAAAATATACCAAAGTTACAGGAAAAATTTGTTTTTTAATGTAGGATAAAACTAGGAAAAAGACACATTCAACAAGACAACAACAATACAATACAATAAAGTAAATGACTACATGTAGGTACCAGTAACAAAAAAAAGACAAGAAATTCTAAACCTGATCCGTGATTTGAGAACAGAACTTTGCCAGGTTTTAAAGTTTTTTATAATTGGTTGTGTTAAAGAGATTTTGAGGGTGGATCCAGCTATCCATTGTTTGTTGAGTAAGGTGGGGGTCCTATTTTTTCATCTGCTGCAAT
Organism: Pycnopodia helianthoides; assembly: GCA_032158295.1. Taxonomy (NCBI): domain Eukaryota; kingdom Metazoa; phylum Echinodermata; class Asteroidea; order Forcipulatida; family Asteriidae; genus Pycnopodia; species Pycnopodia helianthoides. Next base: position 6,971,460 of record CM063246.1, read on the forward strand.
ATTGTTTTTCCAGATGATAACAGCATAAAGAATGCTGAGCTTCAGCAAAAAACAGTATTCAAACCAATAGACCTTATGCATTGACGTCATCCAGCCGCCATCTTAGAGGTAAACCGACGATGAAACAATGGAAACGCACAGATTTGACGCCCGGCGCACAGGATTGGCCAATGATGTCTAGGTGAGGGTGCCCTACTCAAATGACGTCCTGTGCAAAAGGTCTATTGGTTGATCTGGTCTTGATCCTTCTTTGGTAATATGTATGTCACAATAAGCGAGGCAAAACAAAACATACCGCTGCCTTTCCCACTCCGTACGCGACATTGAACAAGTAATTGAGACCGCCCGGTGACGACACATTAATCATCAGACCCTGCTTGGCTGGAATCATCATCTGGGCAGCGTGCCAAGAGGCTATGTAGTGACACCTAGCATGAGAAAATGTTTTAAAAAGTCAACCTGGATTTCTCTACAGTTTCTCCGATGCACATACACTGATACTACACTCATGCTTGGGACCTTCATTGCCCATAATTTGTAGTACTTTAACAGTGCCACAAACATGGGTATAATTTTGTACCAAAGACACAAAATGAACAACATATAAATATTGAGTAACTCTTCACACATTTTGTATTTGACAAACTCAAGTACTTTTAAAATCAACGCTTTTAAAACTGCTGCAGGGATGAGATTTGAGGAATGTGAAAATTCTTGAAAATAGCTAATGTAGCTGGTCTGGGTTCCCCTTTACTCTAGACCCAGAACCTCCCGATGTTTACAATGCAGGAGGTTTACAGACTTTTTGCATCACCAAAAATACAAAACTACTATTTCGTTCTCCCTTTGAAGTCTGCTTTGCTTTTTTCAAGAAGGCTAAAGGTTTGAGAAATCCTGAAATCAGGAAGAAAAAATTATAAATCACACAAACCTCCTGTTCATTCATTCATTCATTCATTCATTTTGGTTTTATTTAAAATACCAAACAACAAGTCCGGAGACTAAAAATATTTAGTTTACAAAGAGTGGCATCAAAAAAGTGCTATTGCTCATAACATGGACAATTCCATGGATGCCAACAAAATGTGTACCAATGATTGTGGATGTGTCACAACAGGCAAAACTAATTCAACTTTTTTTCCTTGTATGAAACAAAAATGCAGACTTTATACGTACCTTAATCCCACATTATTAACAGTATCCCAGACGGTTGGAGGCATCTCCCAAAATTTCTTTCCGAATTGCTCTGTGAGAAGCTAAAAATCCATGAAGTGGGAAAGAAAATCAGAACACAAGAAGTTTAAGAATAAGGGGACCATACTCTGCCTATCATCCAACATGAGCAACAAAACATAGGATTGTGTGTTTATTTAACTCTAATTGTATTGGATTTTAGTATCGCGGCAACCTTGCACATGCTCTTGAATCCTCCAGCATGACGTCTCGAATCCCAAAGATATCATTGGTTCCGGTTAAACTCAGACAAAACAAGGTAAAAACAGTTCACACAGGAGTTGTGGGTCGACGTTGCTTGTTTTTTTGTTCAGTTTTGGCTGTTGTTTGTTTGTTTTTGGGTTGTTGTTTATTTTTTTTTTTGGGGGGGGGGAATTGAGAATCCAAATCTTGAAACTCCCCAAACTCTCTGACTGGTACAACTTAACTTGGGGGTTGAAATTTACGAAGCTCTGGAAGTGCCATCCGAATTGTTGAGATCCTTAGATAAAAGGGTATCACTTCATCTGTACTTACAGTCACTGCAGCGTAAGCATTGTTGACCAACACATCAAGCCGTCCATTCTGCTCTCTGGAGATCTGTTCAAATAACTGCTTAACTTGTTCATCATTGGCGTGATCACACTGGACTGGGATGCATTTCCCACCACGAGCTTTAATCTGTGAAAACAAAATAGAGAAGATTATTCCGCTGAATGGTAAAGTTTGGCCGAAACTATCAACTCAAGGCCCAATTTTGTAGAGCTGCTTAACGGCTGAGCCGCTAACTGAAGCACTGGAAAAGGCATGCTAGTTAACCTTCCAGAGCTAATTACTGTTAAAAAAACACAGACTGACATAACAATGTAAATCCAGGCTGGTTGCCACATTTGTGAAATACACTTGTGTTCATTAGCAAATTTTTCTGCTATTTTAAGCAGAACAATTTGCTTTCCATTGAGCAGTTCTATGAAATTGGCCACAGGTAAAAAAAATCAACAAATATGAATGTACTCTGCCATGTTAGGAATTACTCTACTGTAGAACAGAATGTTAAAAGGCATGCTACATTATTAGGTTAGAAAATTGTGTTATAATTGTATCTTTCTGGTAATGAAAACAAGGGACCCTCACAAAATGACTAGAGCTGTAACCCAAAGGCCTGAGGATACCTGTGTACAGGTGTAGAGAAGATGACGAAGAAAAATCAGTTTTAGGTGTGGGAGGAAAAACCCAAACAGGGTAAACCCACACAGTCAGGTAAGGACTGAAAACCCAACCCAAATGCACGGCTCCGGTCTAGGATTCGAACCGGGGTCCACAGAGGTGACAGGCAGGGAAGAAACTACTGAGCCAATCCTATATTCGATTCACCTAGCCAACCAAAGAAAATTTGATCAAATTACTTATTTACATTAATTTTTACGCCCTTACATATTTTTTATTTGTATGGTTGTCTTAAATATTAAAATATTTAATTTATTTAATGTTTTTTATGCTTTCTTATTTCTTTTTGATGACACCTGTTAGTGGCAGTTCACCACTGTTGGTTGTCAATAAATAAATAAACTTATAAATATATAAACTAAGTGGTCACATGACACTGACTGACTTTGTAAGGAATTTTGTGCACGTTTATATTGGCCTATACTCGGACCTGATGAATTACTTGTAAACAACTTGAACTTACACTTCCTACTTTGTCTTCTCTCCATGGGGCTCTAGGCTAGTATTATGAATCTTAAGTTCGCATTTCTGAGAGCCCTTTGCTTCACAATAAATGAAATGAAAAGATGGATGTATTTTGCTTACCTCCTCGGCTGTTGATGTTAAAGAGCCTGAGGTTCCTGCCGTTCCATCAGACTTTGGTTTTAGCGTACGTCCTGAAAGGATTAAAAATAATCTCAACAAATAAATCACGAATATTGTTAAATACATGTACATAAATTATGCAAAAGTTAATGGCCTGACATTTGGACCAAGCAGAGTCTTTCTCAAAGGCTAAATGGCAAAACAACATAAATAAATAGGTGTACTGGTGTAACACAAGCAATCAAGTGGAAAGAAATGAAAACAGAGAGCGGCAGAAAGAGCGAAGACAAAGACTCTGCTAGGGTCGAAATGTCAGTCTGCTAATTATTTTTTGCATTTATACCATAGTCTTCTTGGTTGGTAAGCAGTTTGCAAATCAGCCAATTCTATTTCTCATCAATAAATTATCATTGACTTCAACCATGCAAAAGTGACTGGTCATCTTGTTTTGTGAGAAATTTAAGATTCTATGAGTTTACAGGAAGCTACATAAGTAAGTTTGAGTGCGCACAATGGTTAACTTAAGGACAACTTTTTTGACACAAACCAAGACTGGTCGACCATTGGTTGACTACTGAGGTCGACAGATTGGATCCAGCCTCAGGACCATGGTATCTTTCCTGGTCCCGGTAGCCTTGTTTCATGCTAACCCTTGTAAACTGCAGAAGGGAACCAGAGACACTATAGTGAAATGGCAAGTGTTGAATACCGTACCAATTGCTGAACAGAATTCCTAATGAGTCATACATCACTGTGCATGTGCGTTGCTAGTCAGTAGTCAACCACAGGTCGACTAAATGTGCGCACTCGAACTTGCTCCTTATCATTATATTCTGTGGACAATATAGATTGCTTATTTTTTACTTCATTTCACATTTAATTTTTTATCAATTTGATTGCAAGTAAACCTGTACTGTTGACAATGGCCCTTATGCGTTGGCATCACCACTCACTACGCCACGCCACCATCTCAGAGGTGAAATGATAATGTAACAATGGAAACATACATCGATGTAAATGGACAACACAAGGACCTATAGCTTTATGTCCCATCCATTTGAGGACTAGCAATTGGTCGAATGTCTTGCTCAATAAAGGACCCAAGTGCTATCACTGGGACCCAAACCAACACTCTCACAACACCAGTACTTGAGACCAGTGCACTAGTAGCCGCTCGGCCACGACACTTCCACTTTAAGTATTTTTTTTTCTTAATTTCTTGAGCACTCCTTGCAGGTAGTAGTCGACACACATACCCAGATGCAATGCCCAAGTCCCTAATTCATAACCCTGCTTACCACAGAATTCTGTGCTTACTACGCACCGTAAAGTGTGTGAAGCTATGGGCAATAAAAACAGAATTACACAACAAGAAATGCAGGAAAATTCGGCCCAGGGCCAATTTCATAGAGCTGCTTAAACCAAAATTAAATTGCTTGAAACTTTTCTGCTACAAAAATTAGGCAGGATACCAGTCACAGATTGTACGAATGACATGGTATTTTGGCTGGTAACGTTACTCTGGTAAGTACAATTTTGTTGTGCTTAGCTACATTTTGTGCTTGAGCAGCTCTATGAAATTGGGCCCTGGTTATGTCACCTAAGTTTCTTTACCTGTGATATAAACTGTGGCTCCAGCTTCTCCTAGCTGCAAAGCAATCCCTCTTCCAATTCCTCGAGTTGCACCAGTCACTAGACACACTTTGCCTGATAGTGGTAAAGCCATTATCGCTGTCTCAATATTCCTTTCTGTACAGATTATAAAAGCATATTTGTAAAGGTATTGTACAGGATTTGTAGAGCCGACAAATAGTCATCAACAGTGTTCATGTTTTGTCAACCTCAAGGGAAACTGACTGGGTAAACTTCAAATAAGCTGGGGTTGAACATAGAAAAATTGACTAGAAAGGGATTTGAACCAACAACCTCCGAATTAATGTGCTAGTGCTCTACCAACTGAACTATCTAGCCATATGTTGTTGGTCTCCATATTTTGTCAATGTCTTTGTTCGGGGGTGCCAGTCAGAAGCCATACAACCATTAACTGCTGTGTAGCCAGAGATCACATCCAAGTTTACAATACAACCTGGGAAGCAGCAGCAAGGGGATCAACTTCAGGGGATGCAACTTTTTTATTTCAAATGTCAAGTAATAAACCACAAGGGAAACTGACTAAGTAAATTTTAAATAATTTGGGGTTGAACAAAGAAAAATTGACTAAAGCAGGATTTAAACCAACGACCTCCGGCACTCTACCAACTGAGCTACATGTATCTAGCCCTAAGGGCAAAATGCTTTGTGTGATCAACCATAAACCTGGAATAACAAACCTGTGAAAATTTGGGATTAATCCGTCGCATGAGTCAGGAGAAAATAGTGATAAATCATGCACAATTTTCAGCACTTACACACATTGTCCTTAATTTTGGTGGTAACAACTGAAATCAGCTGTTTTCTTTATTTTAGGTTTTCAGATACAGTTTCCTCAAATAGGACTTCATTTCAGAATGGAATATTTAACAGAAAAAATAATTATTGTATGAACTTCAAAAAACAGTAAGCGTTCAGACTCAAATTAAACAATGAGGGGTTTTTCCCCTTACTAATGCTGTAAAATACCTTTAAAGAGAATTTCACAATGTTTTTCTTGAATCTATCTGGAGTAAAAATTGTTTTAGAAGATTTCAAGAGGGCAATATCAATGCATACAGGCTAGGTGTAAGATGGGCGACAACAAAGGGAATTAAATGCAAATTTCTGATCTAAAAGCTGAAGAGTCATTTTACAAATACTTGACGGTCTACGGTCAAAAGAAATCAATTTTGTTAATTACTTGACGGTCCACGGTCAAAAGAAATCTTTTTTTTTTAAATACTTTGTAGAATGAAAGAAATTGTGGGTGCAAGTATACAAAATAGACTTTTAAAATCAATGTGTAGCCCGTTGCCATAGTAACAAGACAATTTGTGTTTTAGGTAAATTTGGGGGTAGTTTTTAGCTTATATATTTAAAAGCTCGGATTCATGACACATTGAAGATCAAATCCATGTTCTTAGAATGTGTGTCATGGTTTTTGGCAAATCTGGTGACTAGTTAATTAGTTTGACAAAAATGGTCGAAATTGCAATTTCGCCACTTTTTTGCATTGCATGACTCTTCCGGAGGGTTACGATTATCGCAACTACTAAACTAAGTCAAATGGTTGTTATTTAAAAAATAAACTTTTAAATGAGCTGTCCTAGCAACGAAATTATTATATGTAATTCTTTAGTCTTAAAAAGTGCTAGGCCTACCTTCCTTGCTTTATTTACAGACTAAACACTTGTAAGTTGTAATCGGTAACACGGCTATCTCTCTATAGCATTAGCATTATCATTTATATCATATTCATAGTCATAGAGCAAGGACCTTTGCTCTGTGTTTATATCAATCATTGACAGCTTTGTGTCGGCGTGTACACCAGTCCTGGCCATTCTGACAAAAGGAAAAACATGAAAAGACATTGCATCCATGGAGGATGGACCTCCAAAAATAAACTCACCCGTGGCAATCAATCAACTTCTGACTGACTGTTAAATGACAACAGGACTGCAGTTTTTGCTTTTTTAGTTTGGGAAATTTCTGTTTGGTGCTAGGTTGGTTGTCCTTCAGTCCAAAGCACCGCGATGAAAAGGTTGGTGCTTATAATCGAATATCCAGACCACCTGACTGTTTAGCGTTATGCAACACTTTACAAAGTGATTTTACCCAGTCCTTCACTCACTACTGACTGCACACTCGGCTTTAGTTAGGTGTCTGCTTAGAAAAAGAGTAGACTGGTACACAAGTTTAGTAAGCCCTCTAACTTGCGCGTAGTCTTGATTCACAACGTTAGGGGTTATTTTCTGATTTTGGGTTGAATAAAGCAAAACTAACTTGAGCGGGACTTGAACCTCTGACCTTCGGATAAACCTATACCAAATGGCTTATCTAGCCCTGTGTTTATGTTGGTGCTCTCCCTATTTTTTTGTTTATTATTTGTTGATAAAAAATATAAAAATAATTTCAAAACCCTGACAGCAATTTCTACAATTGCGCCCTCTAGCGGCAGCTAATATACTTGTGGTCACACTAAGCAAAAAACTTGTCTGTTTATTTACTATAGTATTTAGTATTCGTAAGCTCTACACGTGTTTGTATCGATGGATTTTGTGACAAATGTGTCGAATTCATGCATTAAACATTACAATGAGGCTCTGCCTAAGAAAGGAAAGCCACAGGTCAACAGGGAATGGACGTTACTGGCGGCAGTTGTTCAGAATGCTGCAGCAGCCAGCGTGCCAAGAAGTATAATAATTTTTCATTCGTATTTCGTGTGGTTGTTTACTTTTTAGGAAGTTTCATAGTTAATTGTAATTTGTAAATTGTAGTCATGAGGTAGGAAGGGTGTCGTAGTCGTATCATATGTGTCGTGTTACTGAGTGCTAGTGTTAACCGTATACTTAGTGCATGGACATGATGGAGGTGGCATGGTATGGTTAGGGTTACCGTGGACATGATGGAGGAGGAACCTTCCTCCATGGTGTCATCATTGAGTATTTCGTGAGAAAGGATTCCCTTTGAATTGAAGTAATAATTAATAATACAAAATTACTAGGCCTATGGTTTGGATAATTTTTCACCCAAAAACATTTGAATCTGAGAAACGATTCGTACATCTCTAAGAGTGAGGGATGACTGAAAATTCAAATTTCTGTGGTGTCCTTTACAAATGCTGCTGCTGCCAAAGCTGCAGTTGGTACCCACTCTCATCTCGCTAAGCATTGATGGATTTAATGTTCTTGATGAAAATCTGTGAGTGTGACAGTTTCTTGCTGTTTTCTCATTCAACAAGTAAACACTGTCATGCTGTAGGCCCTACTCAGCTGAAACTTTCACAGGTGACTTTTAATGTATCTTTCTTAATAATTTTGCTCATAAATCAGCATTACATTGACAGGAAAAACAATCTACAACCCTAATTCCGTTTCCATTTTCATTCAATTAACAGCAACAGACAGCTTGAAGGTTGTTGCTATGGCAACAGGATCAAAGTGTATTGGCCAGAACAAGATGAGCAAAGAAGGTAATACTGATTGTCTGGTTTTGTCTCACTTAAAGTTTGTGGGTTGTGGGGGCCTAGGAAACGCCAAATTGTGATTAACATAGTTTGTGATAAATTTGAAGTTACTAAAATGCTGCGTTGAGGCTTCCTGGAACACCTTAGATTTAAGGCTAGGCTACAGATCAGTGGCTAGTCATAGATCACTGAGGAAATACTTTTCTTCATTTTTCTCTGCTCTGCCTTTCTTGGGGAAGTTGGACCCTGCAATAATTCTTAGCTAACCAACAATTTAATTTTTCTGTTTTTTAGGGTACATCATCAATGACAGTCATGCAGAAGTCTTGGCAAGAAGAGCATTTATAAGGTACAGAGAAATTATACCAACCTCCCTCACTGCCCTCCCTCTCCAAAATATCTCAAGTTTGATAGAGTCAGTACAGCCCAATGACATAATGCCACACAAACAAGTTCCGACAGTCGTTAATTAATGAGCAAATTCACCTGTTGAGCTGATTCAGCTGATTCAGCCAGTAAGCTGATTCAGCTGATGTGCTGATTATGCTGATTATCTGATTCAGCAGATGAGCTGATTAAGCCTGATTCAGCTAATTTTATTTTTTTTAAATTGATGCCAGTAGAACTGAAAAAACATTGCAGGAATTTGTGCTTCTTTATTCCCTATTTGTGTTTGCAGGTGATGTTTTTGTACATAGTAAATACCCTTTTACCACAGCCACCCCACCCCAACCCAATATAAAACAATCAAAGCAACAATACCTGTATTTATAAGAGAATTCTCAGAGTTATTTTGTTGTTGTGACCCACAGATATCTGAGTGAGCAACTCCACTTTGCCTACTCGGATCAGCAAGAGAGCATCTTCACGGGACCTGACCACAACTTCAAATGCCACCTCAAGGATGGCGTAGAGTTTTATTTCTTCACGAGTCACACACCTTGCGGAGATGCCTCCATATTCCCAAAGGAGGCACCCTTGACTGTGTCCTCTCATGATGAATCTGAGGATGAGACTCAAAGAAATGAGGCAAAAGGAACGTTCAAGACTAAAGATGCTGATCTTGGGAGAACTGATGGTGAATGCAAAATCAGTCCAGGAATAAAACGAACTAAAGATCACGGAGAGGAAATTGTAGATACCCGGTCTGTTTTGCCATCTGAGGATTTCTTTCAGAGTAAGAGAATAAAGATGGAAGTGTTGACATCGACAGCTCATACAGAGATTAAACGGTCTAACCATGGGGTTGCAAAGGAATGGAGTGAAGTAACAAATAACAAAGAATTACCATCTTTCCCTGCCAATTCCTCAGAAGGTACATGTGTTTATTTTCTACCCCCCAAAAAAGCTTGACGTTTTGAAAAAAATTCAACAATTGTTGATTAAACCATTTCCGATAGATAATAAAAACCTAAACCTGAGTCTTGAAAAATACTTAGAAAAAATACTTTATTTATTTACCATTGCACCTTGTATTTTGAACTTGACCAGCACAGACAGGAGCTCCGGTGACTTGCAATGACATCTACCGCACCGGTGCCAAGTGTGTTCCAGGAGGACCCCAAGATTTACTCCAACATGGGCCAGAGTATCATAAAGTAGGCCTCCTGCGCTTGAAGCCGGGACGGGGCGATCAAACACTGTCCATGTCCTGCAGTGATAAGATTGCAAGGTGGAATGTTGTAGGATGTCAGGGTGCCTTGCTGTCGCACTTTCTTGACGAGCCCATCCACATGAAGACTCTTATTGTGGGAAAGTAAGAGGTTGATTTGTGTGTTGAATCTCTTTCGTAGTTTTTCTTGCACACTTTTCAGAAGTCAGTTTTTTTTTGTTCAATAGCAACTTCATATGAAAGTTAGGATCAGTGGTGGTGAGGTATAAATAAGCATCGTGATCATTCACACCTGCACACTATCTTTGTGGCCCATTGTGACACTGATACCATGGGATGCCCGTGGTACTGTGTACAAATATTGACTGCTTCGAGTGCTATGGTTCAAACTACGACTCGAGGTGATCGCTGGAGCCTTCTTTTGTGAAAAATAGACTGCTCAGTATATCACCAAGGCAGTCAAGTTTAACCATAGCATGAGTAAAAACATTCAATATTTGTTTTATACTAGCACAGAAAATAGACAAACAAATAAATAATTAATTAAAAATTTATTATTTATTTGTTTGTCTATTTTCTGTTTACTTTAAGCTGTGTTGTTCTTGTCGTTAAAGATTACACTCTTTTTAATTTTAAGTTTATTTTTTCAGTTTGTGCTTCGTGTATTTACAGATTCTATAAAGTTTCTTTGCACTGCACTTATGACAAACATTAGGTATTCACTGAACAGTAGCTTGTGACTTTGCCATACAAAGCAAACACACATAGATATAAGAAAGTTTGCCATAAAACCATTTTTTGAAATGTTTGGCCAAATGAAACAAGTCAGTGTAATCAATTTCTTCATCTCCAGATGTCCTTACAACCAAGCCGCGATGGAGAGAGCCCTCATTGTCAGGCTACAGCCAGTGTCTGGCCTGCCAGAGCCCTACCACATCAACGTACCAAGTATTGTATCATCCCAGGTAGCATTCCCTGATGCTAAGGAAGAGGTGCAAGCTCATTTTGCTGGGAACCAGGGGAAAATGGCACCTGCTGGTACAGGTTAGTGTGGCTCCTGATCTGTATTTAAACACTCTAAGAAAATAGGTGCTAGCATTAGTCTGTTTACTCGGCTCACAACAATGCATGATGGTTTTAGGTGTCATGTGATTGCTGGCTTGTAGGCTTGATACAGATTAATAGGCTTTACCAAACTGAGCTTATCAGTCTAGTAGTTTGGATTGGCAGAAATCTTTTTGGTTGGGCCGGGGTGGGGGTGGGTGAGGATGTGTATACTATTTACCCAGGGACAACCCCCACAAAAATGAAATTACATTTTGTTTTTGTTTTTGTAACAAACTGCCAGTTATTTAGTTCTGACCTTATTGAAGTAACATTTTAGTTTATGACTCGTAAGGCGTCATTGTCATTGAACATATTGAAATAAATATTTGTCAACTTCTGAGAAACATGACAGATTGCATGGTGGAAGTTAAAAACCAGCAGAAGGTTTCAATCTTGTTATGTCTGATTGTCTATCGAGCCTGAAGATGCTCAGAATTGGAGCTGATAGAGAGAAAAGTCTTGGTCATGTTTGTCTTGTTTTTATCACCAGCCATCATCTGGAGCAGAGTTCAGTGTAAGCCTTTAGAGGTGTCTGTGAATGGTAGTAGGCAAGGCATCACCAGCAAGAATCTCCACAAACGTGAGGCCAGGTAAGTCACAAATTTAGCCCTGGTAGGGTGTCGGTGTCTCTTGCACTGCACTGTATACAACGTAGGATCCAACCTGGGCTGTAATAAACGCAGCAATAGCCACGCAAAAATGTATTAAAGGAATATTACAGAATTGGTTTTTGCTAACAAAACAGTTGCTGGCAGTGTAAGCACTTTATGTAATCCACCATGTACATAAACTGACAAACCTGTAGAAGTTTGAGATCGATCAGCCATCTGGGTCACGAGAAAATAGTGAAAAACCGATTACACATTTGCATGAAATCATATAGATTCAAAGAATGAATAAAACACTCGCTGAGCGATAAACTCCAATCGGAAAATTAGTTTATTCATTTCTCATCAAATATGGCATTTCAGACAGAAATATTTCAAGGGATGTTTTCTACTATCATCATTAGACCGTGTAAGTTTTCTGTAAATCTGTGATAAAAAGTATATTGTACAAGTTTTTTTCTTACCAGTTCTGTAATGTTCCTTTAAGTTTCTTCAAATATCAAGTAAAATTAAACCAAAACAGAAATTATATTAGAATTCTGATTTCCCCAAAAATAAAATTTAAAGAATGTGCATTTAACATTGATAATAAATGTTCACAGATTGAAACATAACTAATATGGTATAAAGGTGGTCATGTTTGAAAACTTCCCTTGAAATATTTGTGTTTTAAGTGCTATGGTTTTTGAGAAATTAGTAAAACAAGTAAGTTTGATCTCAGGAGTCCGAAATACCATGTGTGAAAACAGTGATGAGTTTCACTAATTTCTCTTAAAAGTTTCACAGGTTTGTTATTTCATGTATATGGCAGGTAAAACTAAGTGTGGATGCTGGTCTTTGGCAGTTGCGAATGATGTCCGCTTGCTTTAAAAAGCAACCTATAAGCATTTCTTATTTGTATCTGAATTTCAGATGTAGTGTATGCAAAGCTGAGATGTTTCGATCATTCAAAGACTTGGTTCAAGCTATCCCAGTGCATCAACTGCCACTGACATTGAGGTATGTACCTGGCATTGTAGGCAGGAGACGTAGGTAGATTAATTCCAACTGTTGAAGTCAGGACCCTCTTGCTCTGGCTTCTAAATTTCATAGTGTGTTGGAACAAGCTTCAACCAATAGACCGTGCAAGTTTTGCACGTAATTTGGTACATTGCTTTCTAACGGGTCTCAATGTTCGAACACGCATGTGACTTGCACAGTCTAAAGACCCCCAGCAAAGGTTACCATCACTGATGTCAAACAATGGAAACACACATGTGCACAAGTCATGCACTCTTCCCGGCCAATGAAATTTCCTTTGACCTCAGTGGGGAGCTATGTGATCTTGTGACATCATATGCTAGGGGTATAAACTCAAAAAAAGGGCTGGTGATTTTTTCTTTCTCTTCATTTTAAAACATGGTACATTTCTGCTGACAGTTCTTGTAATAGTCCACATCCATTGCAAACACAGAGAGGCACCATCAAATTTTTTTGATCTCATATTTGTCTGCTACATAGCAAGAACCAAACATTTGTTAAAAATCATGAAAATTAGATGCTGATTTTGTATTTCTTTTTTTATGTTGTTATATTACAGGAGTTCTAAACTAAAAACTTACCTGGATTTCAAGCGAGCTGCCACAGTGTACCAAGAAGCTCTTAGTCGCTTACTCCTCATCTTTGACACATGGGTCAAAAAACCAGAGGAGTATTCACTTTTCAGTTGACAGTCACCAGCCTTAATTTCAAGATGTAAGTACAGGATTGGTTATCACGTCAAATTGATGAGATTTCTAATCGGGGACCAATTATTCAGAAATAAACTTTTCAGTCCAAAATTCAATCAGTGGCTCGTTGGAATGAACGCTGCAACTCTCCAAAATGGAGAATCATTTGCCCTATTATTGTTGAACAACAGTCCAATTTTTGCGAGAGATTCTTTTTATTTGCACTTTTTAAAATAACTGAAATAAAAAGAATTTGAAAAAAAAATACAATGATACTGCTGATTATTTCAAATGAAGGTTTTTTGTTTTATTTAAATGTTTTTCTTGTTTGTCTCCCCTGTCAATCTTGTTTGTATACATTGTCAACTTAATTTAATTGGCATTAAATGTAATCTGTCCAAATTTAAAGATTGCATTCTAATAATCCCTTGCACTTTCAAAAGGGCAGGGGACCGGTCCTTAAGCTGCTGGTCCCCATTGCTGGAACTCTCCACCAAACCACAATCGCAACACCAACTCACTCTAGATTTTCAAGTCTAAATTAAAAACACATTTTGTTCTCTTCTCGCTTATAAATTTTATGTTTTTTTTTACCATTTTGTAGCAATCTTTTGCAGTGCATTGTGTCTTTGGAAAATGCGCTTTGTAAGTCTTACTTATTATTATTCTTCATTGGTCTGATAGTTTTCTAAAGATAGCGAGACCGCCAACATTAGGGCTAGATGGCTCAGTTGGTAGAGCGCCGGCACGATAATCCAGAGCTCACAGGGCCAAGTCTTCTCTAGTCAATTTTGTTTTGTTCCACCCAAAATAATTTAACAAATTTACCAGTCAGTTTCCCTTGCGGTTTATTACTAAATATTTATTTTTTAACTTCACATTTTAAAAGCAAAGCTCGCCAACCATAACTGTGGGTCAAGATGAACATCATATACATGAACATTATATACTTTATTCACATTAAACCTAAATTAATTTTACAGGAAATTTTGTACAAGAAGCCACATTTTCTCAACGATACAAAAATATAGTTCAAGCTGAAAATGAACATGCTGAAAATGCATAGCTATAGAGTGAAAGGCAAAATAATTACAGTATAAAAGATTCATAGAGCTGCTTAAAGGCAGTGGACACTATTGGTAATTACTCAAAATAATTATTAGCATAAAAAACTTACTTGGTAACGAGTAATGGGGAGAGGTTGACAGTATAAATCATTGTGAGAAACGGCTCCCTCTGAAGTGACATAGTTTTCGAGAAAGAAGTAATTTTCCACGAGTTTGATTTCGAGACCTCAGAATTAGATTTTGAGGTCTCGAAATCAACCATCTGAAAGCACACAACTTCGTGTGACAAGGGTGTTTTTTCTTTCATAGTTATCTCGCAACTTCGACGACCAATTGAGCTCAAGTTTTTACAGGTTTGTTATTTTATCCATATGTTGAGATACACCAAGTGAGAAGACTGGTCTTTGACAATTACCAATAGTGTCCAGTGTCTTTAAAGGTATTATACACTTTTGGTAACAGCTCAAAATCAGTGTCCACATTTTGTGTGATTAAACATAATGCATGAACAAACAAACCTGTGAAAGTTTGAGCTCAATTGGTCATCGAGGTCACGAGAAAATAGTAAAAAGAGATCTTATGTGTTTTCTGTTTCTTCAAATTATCGCGCGCGATAATTACTATTGTTTTACTCGTTTCTCAGAAACGATAGCATTTTAGGCAGAAATATTTTAAGGAACCCTTTCTACCATTACTTACTTTAAATCATGTCAGTTATGTGTGAATCTGTGAACATTGTGTTTTTCGATCTTACCAATAGTGTACAGGGCCTTTAAGGGGAGGGTTTACCTTTGGTAAATACTCCTAAAATTAATGGACATAAAAACTTACTTGGTGAGAGGCACTGCACCTGTTGCTAATGTATAACATGTTGAGAAATGACTCCCTTTTAAGGTATGTGGTTTAAGAGAGAGTGATTAAAAAAACATTTCAAATCTCAGATTGTGTCTTCCAATTACGGAATATTCTTCCTGCGTGGACATAACCACTCCAGATATTCGGCAATATCTCAAAAAACGCTATCACCTTTTGAAATGACATTTTCACTGGTTAGTTTTATTGTTTAACGTCTACATTCATATAGGATTAAAACAATCCAACGGTTCCAAAAACCAAAGGTTAACTTTGCCTATAAGTTCAAAAAGTAGCTAAGCACAACAAAGATCAGAATAAACTCACCAACCAAAATATCATGCGACATATAAAATTTGTGACAGGTATCCTGTAAACTTTGCATAGCAGAAAATTGTGAGCATAATTTTCTGCTTAAGCAGCTTTATGAAATTAGACCCTGGCCTCATTTTATATAGCTTCTTTAAAAGCAGATATTTAACAAATTTCTGCTCAGCAATAATATGCAGGAAACCAGTCACAAATGGTACATGGTAATTTGGTTGGTTACCTATTTATAAGCACACTTGTTTTGTGCTTTGCTAAATTTTGTGCTTTAACAGCTCTTTCAAATTGAGCTGTGGGGCTAACTACCTGTAAACAGTGGAATACTGCATGAACAGCCCACAGAATTCTGCACCTTAACTGCAGATTTCTGTGGTAAGCAATGCAGTGAAGTCGGGCCCAGTTTTGAAAGTAAACGCAAATAAATGACAAGCTGTAAATAATAGTATTTCCTTTTAAAGAGGAAAAAAATACCCTACATGTATTTTATTTTTAAACTCTAAAGGTTTTTTAAAAAGCTAACCATCTATACTGTTAGACTAACAATTTTCAGTGGAAATCTTTCTAGAAAAAAAGGTATTTGGCACAACTTTCACTTAATGAAACAAATTGTAACGAAACAAATTGTTAAAGACAATTTTTTCGGAGAAAGACAAGCCCGATAATCAGGCCTACACTGTTATAGACCATGTGACCTGTGACACCATGTTTACAAAAGAGCCACAGAGCCTGGACTTCCTGCAGGCACAATTTGTACAAAGCTCAAAGGAAGCAATCATTAAATCTGATATTTTAAGGAGGTTGCACTGTCTGTTTTATATCAACTTTTGAAGTGATGAAAGGGGGCACATCTCAAAACTTGTTCCACTGTTACTTTTATAACTCTTGAATTTACACAAAAATTTAAGATTTCCCAAATGACCAGTGCAATTTTGCCTGCCAGAAAGGTCCTAGAATGTACAAGGTTACTGTTTTTGTAAACAAAGATTACATGGTCTATGTAAACAACAATTCATCTCTTAATCCCCTTAACTTCTTAAGGTAAATACTCGATTGTAATCTTAAAAAACAACCAAACAATTATATTGGTTTTACTTGGTTATTGCCTTGATGCCCCTTTAAATGCCCCAATGGAAATTAACATTGCTCTCACAGAGTTCTTAAAAAATCCCACTATGTCCAAACAAAAAAGAAGAAAAAACAATTTTAGTTATGCTTTCCCTGAAAGGACATGACAGACACGATACAGGATTTAAAACAAAATTAAGCCAGACAAACAAGAAGTTATCAATACAAATAAGGAAAGTATTATTCAAAAGCTAACCTATTCTGCAGTTGGAAAAACTACCACCCTGAGAAAAATTTCAACATGAAGTGATTAGGTCAAACAATATAAAGCTGCCTTGCAAGGCAAAATTCATTAGACAATGCTTATACAACCAGTGCACCTGTTTTACTAAAAAGAAAAATGTGAGCACCATTTTTGATGAAGTTTTCACGTGTTAGTGACTTAGTGTTACATTATTTTTAAACCCTCCACAGATCCTTTAACAAGTCTATGAGAGATCATTTTAATGTGATTTCACACATTAAGATTGAGCCATTTAGCTTCTTCACTTGAACCACAAATCTGCACACCCCAAAATACAGACACAAAGTCTGGCGTGGATTGTTGCAAATTGCAATGTACGTTACTTGTGTGGCAGAGAGTAATGCTTTGCAAGGCGTAGACACTGCCAGCGAAGGTAATAATGTACCCGTCCAGGTTGATATTTCGAAGCAGCTGAGTGTCGTGGCTGAGTGGTTTAGTGCATCGACTCAAGTTAAGGCCCAATTTCATAGAGCTGCTTTAAAGCACAAAAAGTAGCTAAGCAAAACAAAAGTATGCTTATCAGAAGAATACCATGTCACATGTTCAATTAGGGACGGGTATCCTGCTCATTTCGGCTAAGCAGATAATTGTTAAGCAATATTTTCTGCTTTAAGCAGCTCTATGAAATTGGACCATGGTGGGTAAGTCAACAAGTTGTGAGTTCAGTCATGAAACTTTGTGTCCTTTGAGCAAGACAATTAACTATAATTGCTTCTCTTCACCCAGGGGTAAATGGGTACCTGTGAGGGCAGAGATGGTTCTTATGATTGATTTTAGCTTGGTGCGCTCATACTTGGCAGCACAGGCTGTATACTCCCCAGGCAGCCGAGTTGGTTTAAAGAATTAAACAAATGGCTATGAGTGTCACTGAGTGACAGATATGAGCCCTATACAAGAAGCCACTATTATTATTATTATTATTTGCGAAGGGATTACGTTAAAGTTGCTTCGCATTCGCATTCACAAGAAGTATGAAACCAAAGTAATCTTTGACATCATGCTGTGATGTGTTTAAGCCAGGCATGATATTCCTCCTCCTTTAAATCTGATTTTCGATTTGTTGGCCCTCAGGAAAAATCAGCAATTTTTTTATCAAACAGCCTGAAATAAAAGCCTATACATGAACAGTTCCATATGTAGGTCAGCCCTTGTACTTGATAGATTTTTTTCCCAACTTTTTTTTCCAAGGGCCAATTATCATTCCTGTTATTAAGCTAAACACAGTTGATTTCAGGCAAAGTACAGTTTACTACCAAATACCAGCCCAGTCAATTTGCACATGGTATGGAAGGATACACCTTGCACTATAGAGCATTTGACCCTGCAACTGTCCTCAATCCAAAAACCTTAAATCATGGTCTCTGACTTCTTGCTCACACTACAAAATTAATCAATTAGTATTCAACAAATCAAACTATTGCACCTACCAATAGATTACATATACAACAATCGCTCCACACTTACTGGTTTCCCCTTGAAGATTTAAATCTTTTCTCAACAGTAAAAAAAAACAAATCCACAGCAATCCTGTATGACCAAAGATGGGGAACTAGACCTCCATCTATTGTTGGAACGTGAATAATTATTCATAAATTAATCATAAATACTCCAGACAGTTTGGGCGGTCTTATTGGTTGAAAATTGGTTGAAAAGTGGTCACATGACCATGTTTAACTGGTATTAAACAGCTGAAAAAGACATCATAGCTTGAGCTGTCTGAGACCGGTGGCTAAAGCACATTCGGCATTCATAGCCGAACACATGTTGGCAAGCAAGCTCACACGGTACTCAATATAAAATCTATTAATTTGTGGGCGTACGCACAACTGTTGAGCGTCACATGCAATTTGACCTTTGGCGAAATGGCTGAGGACAGGAATTGAACATTTTTACAAAAAGACAAATTCAATTACAGTTTTTCCTTTATTTTTATGCTTGTTAACAAAAAAGGGATTTATGAATGGGAATAAATGAGTAGTGACTCGGTCTTAAACAGCTGTTTAAGACCTAGCGGCCTTGCGGGGACGTGGCCGTGCGAAGCTAAAGGACCTCTCCTTCAGCTCGGTTCTTTATCGCAAGGCCACGTTATTCAACGGCCGTTCAAGACCTCGTCGCCACTCTTTTATTCCCATATTTAAATTTCCCTTGAAAGTACAGTAAGTAGCTCTTCCACTAGGTTTTAGCGTGGTTAAAGTTATTCATGTGCAAAGATTCAGTGGGACAGTTGGTATAATACAGGATTGGAAAAGATGAAAAACATTATTGTATAATTTTAATCTGAAGGCTTAGATGGTTATGAAGTTCATACTAGAACCATTTTTTAGTTATATTTCCCCCTGAAATGAAGTACATTCAAGCAAACTGTATCTAAAAACCTTTACAAAATGCAACAGCTGATTTCGGTTGTTACAAAAATTAAGGACAATGTGTTTACACGCTGAAAATTGTGCATGATTTTTTCACTATTTCCTCCCGAATAAACATTGAAAGAGTTTCACTGTACACAGGTTTGAGAATTATGTGTGCTATGCCTGACCCGTTCACACCGGGAATAAACGCAACGGAATAAGCCCAAATTTTCACAGGTTTGTTAGTTCATGTATATGGCTGATCACACAAAACATGAACACTGTCTGCAACTGTTTTGTCAGCTCTACCAATCCTGTATAACTATACCTTTAACTCCCTCGCTTTATGATACAAAAAAACTTTTACACTGAATAAAAAACAAACCTTACTTCCCTGAAAGGTTGCTCTCCAGATCCGCAAGTGAACCCTAATGCCATTGGATATCAGGGTGCAGGCTGTTGATCTGGTTGTGAGTAAGCGTTATGCGGGAGAGGATAGAACTCATTGTCTTGATTGGGTTGAGGTTTCTGATTGCACTTGTCCAGGAGCTGTTGAATTGCCTCATTGTCCCTCTCTCTCAACGAGTCTGAAAATTTCTCTTGCATGCTGTGCCTGACCTGTTCACACCGGGGTAAAGGTTATAACATTGAGAATATGTGTCTATCACTGTTCACAGGGTAATTGAAGAGTTTATATGTTGTTGTTGATATGCCTGACCTGTTCACACTGGGAATAAACATTGAAAGAGTTTCACTATACACAGGTTTGAGAATTGATGTGTGCTATGCCTGACCTTTCACATTGGGAATAAACATTGAAAGAGTTTCACTATACACAGGTTTGAGAATGATGTGTGCTGTGCCTGACCTTTCACACCGGGAATAAACATTGAAAGAGTTTCACTGTACACAGGTTTGAGAATTATGTGTGATATGCCTGACCTGTTCACATTGGGAATAAAATTGAAAGAGTTTCACTTACACAGGTTTGAGAATGATGTTGCTGTGCCTGACCTGTTCACACGGGAATAAACATTGAAAGAGTTTCACTTACACAGGTTTGAGAATGATGTTGCTGTGCCTGACCTTTCACACTGGGAATAAACATTGAAAGAGTTTCACTGTACACAGGTTTGAGAATGTGTATGCTTGCCTGACCTGTTCACACCGGGAATAAACATTGAAAGAGTTTCACTGTACACAGGTTTGAGAATTATGTGTGCTGTGCCTGACCTGTTCACACTGGGAATAAACATTGAAAGAGTTTCACTGTACACAGGTTTGAGAATGATGTGTGATATGCCTGACCTGATTCACATCGGGAATAACCATTGAAGAGTTTCACTGTACACAGGTTTGAGAATGATGTGTGTATGCCTGACCTGTTCACATGGGAATAAACATTGAGAGAGTTTCACTGTACACAGGTTTGAGAATTATGTGTGTGCGCTAATAATGGGCCTTTAACCGTGTTTCCCACTTGGGAATAAACATTGAAAGAGTTTCACTGTACACAGGTTGAGAATTTGTGCATGCTGACGTTCATTGATAACATGAAGGTTTACTTACACGATTGAGAGACGTAAAGTTTCTGACAATAAATGAAAACATTTTCAAGATCGGAAATAAATGCTGGATAAAATGCAGTTTAATCTCCAATTTCACCACATCATTCTGTAAACTCAGCACTTTCAACCTTTGACTTCTCTCACCTGTTCAAGGTGTGTGTGCTCGAAAGTCTGAAGCTGCCTCTGGAATCCAAAGTTTGGGTTTGCCACTTGCCTGGCCTGCTTGACCGCTTTGAGACAATCCCTCCAGCCGTGGTCAGTCACTGTCATCAGGTATGCTACTGTCAGTGTTACACTCCTTGACACGCCAGCAATACTGTAGCCAGAGGGAATGTTCACAAGTTGAGAGGAGAACATGCAATAGGAAAACAAACATCAACAATAATCCAATATAATTTTAATTTTTAAACATGGAGGTCTTACAAAAAAATGGGAAAATTTTTTTTTCTTAATAGCACATTACTTCGTGTCCTTGAGCAAGACACTTTACTTGCTTCTTTTCACCCAGGAGTAAATGGGAACCTGTGAGGGCAGAGATGGTTCTTGTGATTGATTTAGCTTGGCGCACTTCTAGAACTTGCCTCTGTACTAACTTTGGTTTCTGTCTTCTAGAACTGGTTTATGGCATCTTCTTAAATTCTTCTCTTTCTTTGTTTTGTTATGTATTGTTTAGAAATGTTAATGAAGTATGGAATTGAATGTGAGTTTTGAATTGAATTGACTTGATAGGTACATACCAGTGCACAAGTACACAGCCCTGATTCACTCTGCATTTGTGGATGAATTCAGTTGACTTGTAGAAAAATTGAGAGCTACGATTAAACACACACAAAACAAAAGTACACTTCAATATCCTGCGAGGATTTTAACGTTCCAGACAGGAGGTAAATTTATGTAAGTCCCTGGGTGTTCAAACAAATGCTTAGCACAGGAATTTCTAGCTGAACAGAGACAGGTAACAAGTCAAAATACAATGTAATATTTATTGCTTGTGACTGTTCACTCTGCTAATTTTCAGCACAAGAAATTGCTAAACTTCATTTTTCTGCTTATTAGGTTATAAAATTGGGCCCAGGTCTGTAGTACCTTTTAAACAGTACTTCAAACCTAACCGGACAAAAGTCCCTGTGGATTTGATGCATTTAATTTACTCAAAAGTAAAACAAAATTTGTAGTCCTATATAAAGCCCAGTTCATACAAAGCGAAGAGAATTCTCGTGATGCAAACAATCAGTATGTGTTGTTTTCCAACTGTATCAAGTTATAAACTACAAGGGAAAGTGACCGGGTAAATTTTTTATAACTTTGGGGTCGAGCAAAGAAAAATTTACTAGAGCAGGACTTGAATCTGTAACCTCCGTATTAACATGCCGGTGCTCTACTAACTGAGCTATCAAGCCCTAATGTTGGCCTTCTCCCAATATTTTGTCAACATCTTTGTTTGGGGTGCCAGTCAGATGCCATTCCACCTGTAACTGCCACAAAGCCAATTTGCGTGAAGAATGAACTTTACAGTGTACACAATTCAGTGTTTAATGATTTTGTTGTTCCAACAAAACAAAATTGTTGGCCTGACCCTTTCAAGCCTAGCAAAATTCAGCAAGATATAGTACTCCTATATGATTTTTACTTACATGTTTGCAGTAGGAGTGTCTGCCGAGTTCAAACAAAGGTACTCGATATGCTGAGAAAAAGGAACAACAAATGTGATATTCTCCACCAACACATTTATTCCCATATTCATGCTCATAATATTTACCATTAAAACCACACCAAGTGTAAGCATAATTACATAAAAACAGTTCAAACAATAGCGCAATAATTTCACAGAATCTTCAGATTTTTTGCAGTAGCTTTTCTTGAGATTTGATAATAGAAATGAAAGTGTTTTTTTATATTTTTGTTTATTCAAATCTTGCAAAGACACCAATGGATCCTCGAACGTGACTAGAAATGTATCTCGTAGGCCTGAAGATATTTGTGTAATACTACTACTACTACTAGGTAGGGACAGAAAACCCAATCTACATGAAAGGCTGTCATCTGTGGTGGGGTTCGAACTGGGTCCGCAGAGGTGAAAGGCAGGGCAAGATACCTCCATTCGAACCCGATTCCCTAAAAAGCTCAACCAGGGAATGCCAGGAACAATAACTAACAAACATGATACTGCATCTATGCCCCTTTGTCTTTGCTTTGGGACCTCTTGAAATTCTGGAGAAAACATTTTCGTTTCCTTCATGAAGGCAACTTTCAGTCAGGAAAAACTGCCGTACCCTAACAGGGGCGTTAGGCTCAGAATGCTTTTACAATCCCTTTAAAGTTTGTCGATAAAATTCTTACCGGGAGTTGTCCCTTAGGATGATCATGGATTGCCACGATGTGTGTGATGTTATTATTACGTAATGCCTCCTGATCTTTTGCATCTGAAAAAGAAATAAAAGGTAAGCACTGGATGTAAATCCATATATTTCTGCTGGGTTTGCTCTTTTGTCTGTTGGCAGTAGTGAGCTGGACCAATAAGTTTGCTGCTTCGCTGGCCTGTTAGCATGTTCACATCAATGTAATTGGCATTGTAGGCATGTGAAGCACACTGAACTCAAGCTCTGGTGTTTCTGATCAGCAGAGTGTGGGTTCAAGTCTCGGTCTTGACACTTGTGTCCTTAAGCGAGACACATAACCGAAATTGCTTCATCCTTAAAATGGGATCCAAAGTTGTATGTTCTTTGCGTTATTGAATGCATGCAAAAGAAACCATTGCATTTATCGCAAAGAGAAGGGACTTGACCCTAAAATCGCATACCTTTCAAGGTGTTGCTACATCTCATAAAATCGTTCTTAACTGTCTCCACCAGATTTGATCAGTCGGTGCCAGGGTGTCATTTATGACGAATATGGCGCATTATAAATGTACACAATTATTATTACTATCTTTAGGCTTGAATCTGAAGCAATGTTAGAAATCTGTGAAGACAATAGTTTTGAAGGGGGGGGGGCAGTGAACGAACAGGACCACTTAAGAATTTCAACTTGCCCTTGTGTGTTTTAACTGGCATTTAGCTAGTAGAACACTGTTAAAGCAAAACACTCCGATACGGTAGAAACTTGTTTAAAAATTATATAGCCTATAAGGGTTATGCACTATTTGGAAAGTGAAATACAGATTGCTTGTTCCTTTTGATTAATCTAATATCAAACACCTGCATATCATGACATAATTTCCAACCTATAACACCTAAAGTTTCAATTTTCAATATCACTATAAGTCAGTTTACAAATACAAAATAAGTTTGTTTTGTCACTACATTCCATGAAATCAATCTATTTTGTGCCTTTTGCATATTTTTTTAACCCTCAAGAAACATGAACGCAGTTAGGAAACTGCTACGAGACTCTTCTCACAATTTAGTTCTTACCTCTGAAGTTTCCAACAAAAAGACCAGGAATAATCTGCAAGTAAAGGATTCGGGAACATTACAACCTGTGTCGTTTTCTACACAAGCATTAAATACTTTCTGCAGTGTCAAATTATTTTCCTTCAACACAACTAGGTGAGCTCTACTTTTGATCCTTGTTTAATTCTGACTAAATGCAGGGTTATGAGGACGTTTCGTACATCTTTGGACTTTTATACGAATAATCGTCTTTATGGGTAACCTTGATTCTCCTTGACAGTGGTATCATATGACTATACCAAAGATGTGCAAAACCTTCCCCATAATCCTCCAGTCCACGATTGTTTGGTGGATTGTGAGGGATATGAGTGGCTATCGCACCCGAGTACAGCCAGATGTGAAGTAGGGCCAAGGAAGAATCGGCAGAAAGTCTGATCCAGAATATTGACATTAAATAATCCATGTATGGGGCTAATGACATCCTGATGAAACAGCAAAACAACATTTAAATGATTAAAAACAAACGGACCAAGGAACAGTATTACCTCACTCATTCCAGCCCCCATGCTTTTGTGGGAGAAGTAGTCTGCTAGTGAGCAGAATGCTTGTTTCTGAGCACCAGGTGTGAGGTTCGTTGTTTGACTTCTTATTAAGCAGCAACACAAGCGGTGTGATACCATCAGTCAACTTGATGGGTTATTGTTCCTTTTTGGAGATTTATCACAGAAAAATCAATGTTCCTAGCCTGTCAAAAAATATACAAATTACCATGTCTTTGTTTGTTTAGATATGAAGTCAAATATATAACAAAAACTAGAGAATTTAACAGAATACCCTGTATCTCTCGCCCGCAAACACAACTCACATTAAACATAGCTATTGACATCGTTAAGTGTCACACTTGATTGGTTTACTTAACAACACAAGCATGACAAGGACTAGCCCACCTTGTTCGACTGTTATAAAGAGAGCCATATAACAGTCCAACAAGGTGGGCTAAAAAAGAGCAATATACAGCCCAACAAGGTGGGTGCAGACAAGATGAGGACATCGACAGCTAGCTTCACAATTACCACAACTTCACAAGTTAAAATAGTTTTCTGCAATTAATACTCAAAGATTTTTAACACAGATTTTGTTTTTATTTCACATAATTTAGGGCTTTCAAAAATGATTTTTTTTTATTCCCCCTCCCCCATTGTTTTGCAGACCTGAAAATTTAATTCGGTTCCAAATTTGGAATAAACTCACGTACGTACGTCCTTGTTTTGTTTAGGAACTCTGATGAAGTGCGCCCTCATAAGGACCCACACGTACAGTACATGTACTACTACTACACAAACCATGGTCATCCGGAGGCACAAGTACAAACCATGGAGGTAGAATTCCATGTACAAACTAACGGGAAATGAAAATGTCAAAAGGTAAATAGTGTTTTATTTTATTTTAAAACAATGTTAAACTGTGAACGTCAAGACATGACAAGCTCTGTTCGAGGAACCGTCAAAAATAATAGTATTTGACAAATCTGCGTGAGAAATATTACCTCATTTGCAGCAATAAGCGAGTTCGGCATTCCGACTGCGCATGTCCGAGATTTACTGGGTGAGAGTTCATTCGGGATAAACATTGGCACACGCGTACTAGCTCAGTGCACAAACACACGTTGTTCTTATGGCGCACCTGGATAGATGGCAGGCTTTCTCGGAAAATAAGTTAGTTGTTAATATATATATATATTCCTTTACATGCTTTAAGCAGGGTTTTCCAACTAAATTGTATTTTGTGAGGCATTAAACAACGAAATTTTGCTCAAATGTAGCTGAGAAAAGCGAGTATTCGGGACCCCTTTGGTCAACACTAGGCACCGGGGGCCGCCGCGGCCCGGCAGGGGCCCCGTTCGTTGTCGTACACCACTAAAAACACGGAGAAGTAAATCAACTCCAGAAATCAAAGACGATTTTATTGATATTTTGACTTTAAAAAAGGAAGGAAATTTGAATGTCAACTCTTTGAAACTATATTTGTTTGTGACTGAAGTAGAATTGGAAGTCATTGGACACCTTTTTGTGTTTATTTTTCTGCTCGATGATAAAATTCTCTCCATTTTTGTTTTCTTGAAAGCAATTTTTTAAATGAAAAGTTAAAGTATTGTCTTGCTATTGAATCCAGAACTTATTAATAATGTTAGTTGTGGGCTGGTTTTACTAAATATTTGGCAAGTTATTTTGATAGAACTTTTGGTTTATTTATTTTTTTAGCCAATGAGGATTTGTGCTGCATTGAATTGTGTAAATAGCACGTTTCAGCTTAGTGGAAAGCTTTGTTTTGCAACGAACATGGTTGCAACTTCGGAAGAGGACGGTGTACCTGTAGCCCACCCTTCATACTTTTCCAGGGTAAAAAAAGGTGACATCAACTAAAGTTACAAGGAGATTTAAATCATCTCCTCGCAAGTCTGGACCATGTTGAATGAGCTATAGGAAGACTCAAATGCTTCCAAATTATCAAACATTTTGCCCATCACACTACTCCCCCTGATTGATCAAATCTTCATCATTTATGCAGCAATCACTAATCTGTCACCCCCACTTGTAACATAAGTCATCCTGAGAAAAGTAAATGTTAAAGTTTCAATTTCTGTAAGATTTTGCCAAAGTATGGCATGTGCAATTTATTCATAAAAGAACAAAACAGTTATAAAAACATACAGTTCAATCTGCAGCAAAACAAGTAGGCACAAAATGCATCTAATTGCTACTTATTGCATACAACATGCACATTACCTCTTACCAAATTAAGGATTATATCTTATGCTTCCTTATGGCCGCTCTAGTGTGTACAAAAAGTTATTTATATTGTACTATATTTTTACATTTCTATTTATATAATTATATTTAACATACACATTAAAGGAAATCATTTTCTGTAACGGCCTTCAAATGTGTGCATTATTTTCTTAAGATTTTTTCCTTGTGATAACTTTGTTGTAAACATGTACATTCACTAAACATCATGGATTTCAATGAAAAATTGTTAATATTTTTGCCAATCCCATGTCAGTATTTATCTATAGACAGTATTAACCATAATACTTAACAAAGTCAGGAAAAATAAACAATTTTTTTTAACACGTAGGCCTACTACCTGAAATATATCAATTTAAAACCCCGTTATGTATGTGTAGACAGTTTCAACCTCCGTCACACTTTTTCAAATTATGTCATGTGCAATAAAAGAGCAAGTGCATCCATTAACACGTTTATTTTTTATGTACATAAAACAGGACATTTTAAAATTGTTTAGGTAAAAGTGTAGGCCCTATAGCAATTTGAACCTCTCTCTGGCAGTACCAAATAAATTAAATATCCTGATATGTTCATGTGAAAGACCTAGTGTTTATGTTAAAATTAATTACCCTTCTTGGGTGTTTGTATTTCCAACTTAATATCTTTTAATTAGCACCCTGTTACAAATAAAATTTATGTTCGTGGTCGTGCTCCCAGAACCTCCAGCCGGTTCACCCGCTCGAACAGCTAGATTGTTTAGATGGTTGGCCAGTTCAATATAACTGCATGGTAGGTAGCAACTGAAGAATCCCCTTTGACTCCCCTAGCCTAGCCATCCATCTGTGAGGTCTTGGACAGGATCTGGCAGCATAATGTCACCATACTTTAGCAGCTCACGATATTGCTGAGCATGCTGCCTCTTTTCCTCAGTTGCAGACGGCAGCACCGGGACCTTCAATTCTTTCTTTCTTCCCGTTCTTTTCAGTCCCCTGTCTGCTAAAAAGTTCTTCAAAGCTTAAACTTTCCATCGCATGAAATCATCCGAACTCAAATTCTCGTAATTTTGATCACTCATACTCTAAAAAATAATTGACCAAAAATTAAAGAAAAGCAAGACGTGTGAGCCTATTCGCGTCTGCAAGATGCTAACACACTGCGTAACACACAAGCGCGTGTGACAACGGCGATGTTTATCCCGAATTACCTTTGACCTTTACCCAGCATGCATAGCGCGCGCGAAATGCCGAACTCGCTTATTCGACGTATTGAAGTTGTTCGGCCAGTCAATCGTAAACAAAAGTTCACAAAAATGCTTAAAATTGAAACCCGGACGCCGAACAATTCAAAAGCCATATTACATTGATATGGAAACCAGTCTTTTTTGCTGATAAATAAACTTGTGGGCGTGGCAGGAAATCGACGAATCTGAATGGTTCACTTTTTTATACGCATCTAATGCACAATTTCGTGCGCAAGCGCCCTGTTGTGCCTTTAAGCACGTGTCCATTTTGTGTGTTAATACACCATCATGCAACATCATGTATGCAACTCGAAGGTAATGAACGGGTTTGTGTATATGGCTTAACATGTCATGTCATGATGTTCCATGTTTTTCAGACATTTAGTAGTGACATTGTGAACAAAGTAGTGTAACGAGGTAAGGAAAGGGTAAGTTTAGATGCATTATATTAAATATTTATTTACAAAATGTTTATAACAAAATAAGCAATGTAAAACTAAATGTTACAGTACACAATAACCATGGAGCTTTCCTCATTATTGCAAAGTACACCATTTGTAATTAAAACAATTATAATATTAATAATAATATTGAATATTATTATTAATATTATTATTTTTTAATTACAAATGATGTACTT
Source organism: Pycnopodia helianthoides (assembly GCA_032158295.1). Lineage (NCBI taxonomy): Eukaryota > Metazoa > Echinodermata > Asteroidea > Forcipulatida > Asteriidae > Pycnopodia > Pycnopodia helianthoides. Next base: position 7,000,210 of record CM063246.1, read on the forward strand.
TGCAATGAGGAAAGCTCCACCTCCATGTATGGAGGAAGGACATTAGAAATGTTGAAAAGGAGGGTATACCTTTAGTAATTACTCAAAGAATTACTGACATAAAAACTTTCTTGGTATTAAGATCAGGGAGGAAGAAAAATTATTTTCTTCCTCCATGTAAGATTATCTTGCTCTATAGTATATGGTAGATTAACATAATTAACATGATTAAAGAAGCCTTGCACTTGCAGCTGTTGATTTAATTTATAACATTTTGAGAAAAGATTCCCTTCTAGGAAATTTGAATGATAGCCGAATGAACCTCATAGTTCATGGTCCATGGTTTAGTTGTCTGATCGTGGAGGTGTGTTCATATAGTCATACATTACTCCATGGTCCCATCACAGCCAACTGTTTATTGGCTTTTTTTATGTCTAAGTATGCATTTAAAAAGTAGACTCTGTACTGGACGTAATTGTCCGTATGATTACTTACTCCTTATAGTATGGGGTTGAACAAAGAAAAATTGACTAGAGCGGGATTTGAGCCAACAACCTCCGGATTAACGTACCGGCGCTCTACCAACTGAGCTATCCAGCCCTATGTTGGCGGTCTCCTACTCTTACTGGTCTCAGCACATCAACAAAACTGTTTGATGATATAAAATCAAGCTTATTTCATGAACAAATACAACAACAGTTTACCCTGTACCCAGCTCAGTTTCAGGCCAAAGTTCACCGTAACACACCCCCCCCCCAAAAAAAAGGCTCATGGCAAACGGCTCACCGGATCCACCCTCTTGCAAGACACACACAAAGAAAAAGAGGCGTGGGATGCACAACAATTACATGTAATTCAATGTTTTTGACTTGTTCACAGTGCAGATTGGACATTCTCTTGATGTACAAATCTTCACTCATTCGTCGATTCATCTCAAATACAAGACGTTGTTGGGTGATTTCCATGTCATCCAGTGAGGCTTCAGAAATGCCGCATTTACTAGCAAGAGTCAATCCAACGACTGGCAGCAGTGAATGGGTGGTTGAGGATTCCACATATGACTACCATCAGGAAATCGCTCGGTCGGCTTACACCGATATGCTCCATGATGATGAAAGAGTACGTAAAGTTCTTATAAATCAAAACCCAGAGAACTCTGAGTGAGTCTTTGAATGGTCGCACTGGACCCTTTTTTTTCCTGTGTATGGCTAAATGATATCATGTGCTGACCACATATTATTGGAAGAATTTCCCATCACTAAGTAATTTAGATCGACCGATAGAATCATAGGAAGGCACAATGTTTGTACCCCAAATCTCCCCCATGCTAAGAAATTGATAATTGAACCCATGCCATACCCCTTCTTTAATTGTATTTGTATGTGTTGAAGTGCTACATTCATTTACCAGGTGGACCTGAGAACAAAAGAGGTCCAAACAATGGAGGGACAAGAAACACTATGTGGACTTACACATGTCCGCACAGTGTTTTTTACAGTGTTGAAGAATATGTTTTTTCAGAACAAAGGAATGTCCACAGAGTGTATGTAACACAGATCTGTGGTCATACAGTACCACTAATTTTCACGCTACAACTTGTTTTAAAAAAAATTGTTTGGAGATAACATTATCTTCCACTGAGAGTTGCCTAAATTCCATTGCAACGATGCACAACTGGTGTCTTCTCCAGTTTGCTTCTTTCATTGAAGTTTCTTGGCCAATGGCAAGTGGCAACTCTCTCTACGAGTGAATGTGTGTGGCATGTTGGGGTATGGTTGGTTTTCTCAAGAAACACACTGATTATTACTGGTAGGAGGGATTTTAATTTAATTGAAATTTAGTGAGAAGAGACTGGGTCAGGAAATTATTCTCACCCAACCCATTCTCAAAAAAAATGTATTTACAATGTAATCTTTACTGCAGGTTATTGTTGTTTAAGTTTTAAACAGGTCTGCTGCTTCGTTTTTGAAAGAGCAAGGGCACCAAGGCATTCCGCCCTTAGTAAAGGCCACCTCTATGAGGAAAATGTGAAAATTCTACCTGGACATCTCAAGGGGCACCAAGGCCCAATGACCAAGGGCAACGGAGGCAATTGCCTCTGTTCCATTGTGAAGTATCAGACCTGTTTAAAAATATGTGTATAAAACTTTGTAGGCATTAATTCCAAGGCCTGGGATAAAGAGACACTGTTTTCACAAAGCCAGATGCATGTTTTTGGCAGTGCACTTTGCCAAACCTTGAGAACCTGATTCACTAATGATGGGAGTGAGTACAAATATCTCCTTTGTTTTTTGTACCTAGAATAAGAAGTACTATGAAGGAATAAGACGAGCTATTAGAATCATGCATGAGAGAGGGAAGAAGGCCCATGTACTAGACATCGGCACCGGAACCGGTCTATTGTCGATGATGTCGGCAGAAAGTGGGGCAGATAGTGTCCATGCATGTGAGGTAAACCAAACCAGGACAGTACAGAGTTGACTTTGAGAAATTACATGGAGATGTAAAGTAGTGTACAGGAGATGACCATGTAATAATCTCAAATTGAAAGAAATGGTGCTGTGTCGTGGCCGAGCGGTCTAGTTCACCGAGCCCAAGCTCTGGTGTTGTCAGCAGCAGAGTGTGGGTTCAAATCCCAGTCAAGACTCTTGTGCCCTAGAGCAAGGCTCTTAACCACAATTGCTTCGTAAAAAGCTGGGAATGTACAAGTGCATTCTGCTCTACCAGCCAGGCTCCTAATGGATGATACCCATGTCTACATCCTTAATGCGGACTGTGAAGGGGGTAACCCTGTTTCAGCCCCAGGAGTAGGTGGCAACGTGCCCCTTGTGATAGTTGACAGCCCAAATCAGTTAAGTGTAGTCCTCACCTTGAAGTGGCCATCCATCCTTGTGAGTTAGGCGATATCTCATTGAAAAAAATAATACATAATAAAAATTGTGGTTCTGGGAAGAACCAGAGATAAGATGAGTCTCAACTGTTTGAAACAGCATGCTGTGTTTGTCTTCAGGAGATTGCCATCTCCTGAACGAGAATGGCGTCTCCTGAATGCGTCCTCAAGACGAACAGAGCACACTTATTGAAATGCCAAGACTCATGTCACCTCTGGTTCTTCTCAGAACCAACACTTTCTTTCATGAAGAGACTATTACATGGTTGTCTCAGGTAAAGTAGTTTATTTCTCATAATATAACACCCAAGTAGATTCTTGTTGTTTGATTGGAGGATTTTTGGTCACATGGCATTCATTAACCGAGCCATTACATGTCCTACATCATAATCCATGCATTTTGGTACTATTCACCATGTATTTTCGTCCCATCCCTTTTTTTTTACTATTTCACGCTAGACCACACCACCAGCATGCACTTGTTTTAGTGAATGCCAGAATACAATCTTGTACATTTTGTTGATTGTACATTTTGTTGATTGTACATTTTGTTGATTGTAAATTTTGTTGTTTGTTTTTCCTTCCGACAAAGATCTACTTGGATCTAATATGTCATATAAAACAAATAATGATTGTTTTGCATTCATGCAATGGAGAGAATATTTTCAGTTACTTAGTATAAATTACATATTTGAGTAATTACAAATATTTGTTTTAAATTCACATGGTTAAATCTTTCTTGACTGTGTTTTCAGGCTTTTGAACCAATAGCAGAGGCAGCCAAGAAAATCATCGCTGAGAATGGCTTTGCAGACAAAATCAAAGTCATCTCTAAAAGGTCAACAGAGGTCACAGTTGGACCAGGTAGGCTTGCAAAACATTATATAGTTTTTGAGGCATTGGATGGTGAGGTATCAATGTATCTTCGGTTTGCGGTAACACCATGTGTATAATTATCTACTTTGCTGTGTAGATTTTGTTCTTTAGAGAACTTGTCTTGCTATTTGTTCTACTACCGCGGAGTAGATTGTCGGAATTCGGGAGACTTCTCAGTTCTGAAAAGAACTGTCCTGCTTATTAACTACTACCTGGGCGGGAGGTAGGAAATCGGCCTGGACTGCTACTTTAGCTTTGTGGATCGGGGGACTTCTCGTAATTAACTGCACTGCCGCGGAGTGAGTACTTTTTGGTCTCAACGTTTCAACTAGCTTGCTCTAGTCATCGTCAGGAGACTGAAGAGTGTAAGACATGCTGGACTATTTATTTATATAGCACAATGCGGAACGTTATTCATCCTTAGCCAGTGTCTAAATTGATGAATACGGCTACAGGCTATGGCTACAGCTGGATCGCTGCTTCATTATGCGTTGAAGTATAGGATGTCCTTAGCAACACTCTTAGAAACAGTCGTAGCCATAGCCATATAGACGCCAATTCGGATAGATCCTTACGTAAACCCACATTATTCAGCAGAGGATGTGAGAAACTCGGACTGTCCCCTCCTGTGTGTATAGAATCAACATTTGTAATGCACATGTGATACAGGAAACCAGACCAAGTGGGCACTTGGAGCAACACTATTAAATTATTATTACATCTTTCTGGTAATGAAACCAAGTGACCCTCAAAAGTGAATAGCAGTGTAACTCATAGGTCTGAAGGTACTGTGAAGAGAAGATGATGAAGAAATATCAGTTTTAGATGTGGGAGCAAAACTCCCAATAGGGAAAACTCACACAATCAGGTAGGGACTGAAAACCCGATCCACATGCAAGGTAACAGTCAGAGATTCGAACCGGGGTCCACAGAGGTGAAAGGCGGGGACTGAAACCACTGAGCCAACCTGAATGCCTACAAGAAAATAGGCGTACAAGAAAGAACGGAGGCTGAAGGAAACACAGATTTTTCTTACAAAATTCTGCTTTGCCATTTTAACCCTAACCATCCGCACCTAACTGCATGTTTTGTTTTATTTTATTGGACTGAGGACTGCACTAGTAAACTGATCATGCTTTACGTGGGATCTTATACCATCACAATCCAACAGTTTGGATGTTGAGTTACATGTAACATATGGTGCAGGATTTTGTCAGAGTGATCGAGGAAGGATCCTAAGAAATCACTCCAGGGAGTTAGGGTTTAATGTGCCTTGCACAAGTTTTGAGCACAAGGATTGGGAATCTGTTGTTGTTTTTCTCTGACGGATTTTCATGATTTTAGAAGCTGTTATTCTAGTTTGAAGTTTTCAACATTTCGAGCCCTGACAGTCCCATAACATCCAGTGTCCATATTACTTGTCATTGCAGATGGGGACATCCCTCAAAGAGCCAATATTCTTCCTGCTGAGGTATTTGATACTGAATTAATTGGTGAAGGGGCGGTGCCAACCTACCTCCATGCCCACAGACATCTATTACAGGTAGACTCAATCTATCAATGATTTGGAGTTTGATTGTTCATTAGCATGGTTGCTAAAGATTAGTTTTTGTTTTATATGTTTAACGTGCATCTGCGCGGTATTTTTTCCAGAAATTCTGAATTATTATTATCTTTTTTAGGATATTCTTTGTCACATTGAAACTCCAACTAAATAAAGTAAAGACAACAAACGTTCAGATAAAATGGACAAAATGTTTCTTTCTCTGTCGAGAAAATATGGAATGTCTTACCATGAATAGGCCCGCACCTTGGCTGTGACTCACGGCCGATAATTGGCCATGGTATGCTGGAATTTCGGGCACTTAATAAATGTCCACTGTACTTCAGTTTGAAAAAGTTTGGCTGCTGAAGATGGCGTCCTACATGAAGTGGATAATTAACCCTATTACTATTGCTAAACTCTTCTGCCCAACTAGCCCTTGCCACAAAATTCCACAGTAGACTAAAGTCCACAATACACAAGCAACAGGGATTCCTGACAATACCAGCTGTAAAAACAGAAGAAGCCCATGCACCCAATGCTAGCCTGGAAACTGACTCCCAAAATGGTGCAACTAAGATTTATTGTGATTACTTACGGTGAATTGGGGCAATGTATGTTTTTAATCTTTAATCATTCATGGGGATGATATTTAGTGATCATTTCTTTGGAATGGTGCTGTCCAGTTCAGAATTTAGAGTTCTAAATTTATACAAATTATTTTCTTTTTCCACAATTTTCAGAAAGATTGCATCTGCATCCCTCACTCAGCGACTGTTTATGCCCAAGTCATCCAGTCGGATCTTGTCTGGGAATGGCACAAACTCCAACCAATCAAAATCCCCGGCCACAGTAGCATCAAACCCCCAGCCAAGATGGACGCCTGCTCTGGGGCAGCCTCGGTCCACGACATCCAACTCAGTCAGGTGTCACATGAGCAGTTCAAGCCAATCACTGCCCCCCTTGACATGATGGAGTTCAACTTCAGTCGAGGGGATTTCAGGGAGAGCGGAGTGGTGACCGTCGATGCCGATGTCCTAACCGAGGGCATATGCCACGGAATCTTCATGTGGTGGGACCTGAGCATGGACACAAAGGGAGAGATTCGCTTGAGTACAGCGCCCTCTTGGGCCCATCCCGACAAAGAGGAGGCTCAGTGGAGAGATCACTGGATGCAAGCTGTCTACTTCTTCGATAAACCTCTGCAGGTGCAGCAAGGTGAGTTGGGGACTTTCTAATATAACAGTTTGTTTTTAACCAGTATGGATGACGCACCGGATGGCGCACTAGCGTGCATTTTGTATTTTCGTCCTGGCTGCAATTAATGGACCAAGCCTTTTGCTCGGTCCATTAACAGCAGCCAGCCACCAACACAGTCATTACGACGCAGTGAAAACTGTGTCATCACACTGTTATTCCCTAATTAATTAAAATCGAAACATTGCATACATGTTGCACAAACAAGGCCGGAAATCCATGTGTCCGTCAAGCGTTGTGCATAATGGCTAGTGTGCAATACATAACAAAAAATGAAAGAACCCTACAAGCAATGCACACAATTCCATTACATCCGTATTGCAGACTGCGTTATCCGTAAAAATGATGTGCATTGCTTGGCATCTATTTTCGTTTTAAAGAGGAATGGAAATGACCAATTCAATCCCAGTACAAAAATGTACTGACCCATTTTTTTCAGAATGATCTCATCAGATGTTTTGGATGTTGACAAATTTTGCACTTGAAGGGTATCCAATACAATGGCATTTTGCACCATTTAACGTGAGGTTAGAGACTTGTAATTTTTTCCCAACTCACATGAGGAGTCTTTCTATTTGAAAATGAGAACATCACAAAATTGAATTAGTCATTTCCCTTCCTCTTTAAAGGATTGCGCACGACGCAAACTATGTGTCTTGCTTTACGTGTATTTTCATTTTAAAGGATGACGTATTACGCACAATGGATACATGGATTTTCAGCCTGTCACTAACAAAATTATACTTTTGATCTTGATAGGAGGCAGGATTCATATAACATTATCCCACGATGATTTCAGCATGTGGTTTAATGTTGGCCATTCTGATGAACCGCCCAAGGTTGACATTGAGAGACCGATATGCAGATGTGGAGCCCATGTAGTCTGGAGCCGACCGAGGATAGGAATGCTTAATGATACTACACGAACAGGGAAATATACCCAAGTTCTGCAAAAGGTTTGAACATGTTACTAGCAGCTTTTAGTGCAGTACTTATTTTGATGCAATTGGAAAGTATTTCATGAAATTGGATGACATCGGAAGCTTGCCACTTCTTTCAGAATATGATGAACAATATTCCTTGTTTTAAAAGATTTTAAAAAACAGTTGTTTATAACATGAATTGACATCCTAATTTCACATGGCTTTCAATGCCAATGCCAAATGTACATTGCACTTGGTAACAAATTTGATCTCACAGCAGTACAACTGTAAACCTAACTAGAGGATGCTACATAAATGGGTCTCATAAATCAAAACAAAGCTCTGCTTTTCTTGTTGATAAACAAATAATGAGCACTTTGATACGCCCCTAGGGGTGAGATAAAGCGCCTTATAAGAACCCAGTATTATTATTATTATTAGACACTGGAGGGTCATGGCCGAGCGGTTTATGGCACCTGGACTCAAAGAGTGGGTTTGAATCCTGATCATGGCACTCGTGTTCTTGAGCAGGACACTTCATCATAGTTGCATTATCCTTTGGATGGGATGTCTGTATCACAGAGATGGATACTAGATCAATTTAGCTCATCATTATTGATATTTCTTCTTTAAATCTCATCATCTAAACAGGTGGTTACGAAAGAGTCATTGTGTGTCAACATTAGTGACGGTTCAATGTTACCTCTGATAGCTGCAAGACTGGGTGCCAAACAGGTAAATGATATGGAGGGATCATCCGCCTCATGCACAATCTGTGTAAACTAAAACGGACAATTGGTGCTCGATATGGGGCAGAGGGTACCCCCCCCTATTGTGTCTTCATTGTGTGCTTGGAATCTCAGGAATTCTTTTGAGGATTTGTGGGGGAGGGGGGAGTTCTAAACAAGAGGAAAATAATGTGTTTTAGTATGGGAACATTGGGGGGGGGACCCTCTGCCCCATATCGGGCATGGTATAAAAACGGAGGCTTGTGCCTCAGTTAGTCTGGTGCCAATCGTTGGCCCAAGGGTTGCTCTGTCTATTGTGCTTATCCATGTAAAATCAATGAACCATTTATGCTGTCTATACATCTTACATTTTTGTTTGTATTTGATGATGGAATTGATGATTATTGATTGGTTTTATAGAAAGCAGATTGGTTGTGTGACTTTTTGATAGCTGTTTTAATTATTATTTCAGGTTAGAGTGACTATTCAGTATCTTTTTTTTATTAAATAAAAATTTCTTAGCCTCAAAGTCTAGCATAGCTTCCAGTGGCAAACAAATCCACCTGTAAGTTTGAGGCTTTCGCTGATATTTTTCACCAAAGGTGTAGACCTTATGCACTTGATGTCATTTGAGTAGGGTGCCTTCTGACAAAGGCCAAGAGAAAGTTGCACATTGACCCATCCTGTGTGCTGAGCAAAACACAGTTGTGCATTTTCATTGTTTTTATCATCGTGACCTCAATGCATAAGGTCTACTGAAAGTGTAACTAAAGCACCTTTCCTGTACAAAATAAACCAAGTTGTATTTATTCTGTTGGTAAGTCGTTGCATCACACGTGTGCGTATCTGCTGCATGCCCAAAGTGTTTGCTACTTCGGGCTCCAAAGCTGGCACAGCTTGCGTGTAATTTTACCCCAAATCACCCATTTCATCGTTCAAGAGCATTTCTTATGACAGAAACTTTCAATTCTGAGAAGACGTTAGTCTTTGAAGATTGGTGTAAAAGCCAAGTCCAATTATTGAACTTTTCTTGCATAAATCATCAAAGGGAAACTAGCTCAATGCTTTGGGCAGTCGGGTTGGCGTAGTGGTATCTTGCCTTGCCTTGCCTTCCACCTCTGGGGACCCCAGTTCAAATCACATCGGGGCACTACTTGGCTAGTAGAGTGATTAAGTTCGCTTTCTGAGAGTCCATGGCTTCACAACCATAAAAAATAAATAAATAAACAAAACAATGATTGGACTTCTGGTCAGTGGAGCCATTTTGTGTACAGTGGGCGTGGCTTACAGAGGAATTACGAAAGGGATTGTGCTGTAGGGTAGTAAGATATATTTTTATCAAGTAATTAATCATCAATATTTAAACTGACTGGGTAAATTTTTTAGTGAATTTGGGGTTGAACTAATAAGTTAATATAAAATTTTGTTATTTCCACAAACTTATTATTAATAAAGCAAATTTGTTTTTTCTTTCTTGCAGGTGTATAGCCTGGAGCCCAACTCTTTCTGCCGTCGAGTCATAGAAGACATTATCAAGTCAAACAATCTCACAGACGACATTACTGTACTCAATAAAAATGCTCCAGAATTACCCAAAGAGGTATTCAAGAGTCAAAAGGTAAGAGCTTGTCATGAATTTTGGTCTTGGTTACTTACACGGTCTAATGATGATGATAGTAGAAAATATCCCTTGAAATATTTCTGTCTGAAATGCCATATTTGATGAGAAATGAATAAACTAATTTTCGGATTGGAGTTTATCGCTCAGTGGGCGTTTTATTCATTTGTTGAACCTATATGATTTCATGCAAATGTGTAATCGGTTTTTCACTATTTTCTTGTGACCCAGATGGCCGATCGATATCAAACTTCTACAGGTTTCTCAGTTTATGTACATGTATATGGTGGATTACATAAAGGGCTTACACTGCCAGCAACTGCTTTGTTAGCAAAAACCAATTCTGTAATGTTCCTGTAATATTGGTCCATTGAACAAATTCATGTGGATCAGGTTGGCATAGCAAACGCTTTGGCGTCACAAAACTTTCCCTGCCTTTCACCTCTAAAGTCTCTATTCAATATTTCTTATGATTGACTTTCTGTTTGTTATTTTTTTACCACTTGTTGTTGCCGACACGTTTATGTAAATCTGTTTTATTCAATGTGCTCTTATTTCTTCCTAAGCTAAATAATTTGTAATCTTTTTTGTTACTCTCTCTGTTTTTTGTTTGGTTTTTATGCGCCTCGGAATAAGTTTAGTCTTAGATAGATGGCGCTCTACAAGTTTTTAATTTTTATTATTATTAGTGTCCTGTACGGGGATTGGCTGATATTATGAACTTGTGTTGTTACACTTTTTAAAAATATTTTTAAGGTAGAATTTATAAGAACTTAACAGTTTCCTGTACGGGGATCGGCTGAAATTATGAACTTGTGTTATTACTCATATTTTAAATATTTTAAAGGTGGAATTTATAAGAACTTAATGTTCTTTTCCCTTTACTGTCAGCTTTCTGTTTTTGATTAACTGTCTTTTCTTAACTGCTCTGTACGCTACTATTTTACTAATTAATGTTAATGTTTGTAAACATAACCCTTGGGGATAGTAGTTGTAGTACTAATAAGGATACCCTGTTAAAATATAATCGCAAATAAATAAAGAAATAGCCTTGACTAAATATTTGATCACTGTCTTTTCTTGATTCTTCCAGATTGATATCTTGATGGGAGAGCCGTATTTCATCTCCAGCATCCTACCATGGCACAATCTGCACTTCTGGTACGCGAGGACGGCCTTAGCCTCCCACCTAGCGGACAGTGCCCTCATACTGCCCTGCTGTGCAAAGCTCAGGGGTGTGGCGCTGGAGTTTGAGCACCTGTGGAAGTTCCACGCTCCTGTGGGCGACATTGAGGGCTTTGATGTGAGGATATTTGATAGCCTTGTGCAGGTAAAGAGGAATAAGATGATGGACTTTTAATTCAGAGTATACAGTTAAAGTTGTAGCTTAGCAATAGAGGAAAGCTTTCATGTGTATCTGTCGCTTTTACTTGAATGTGAAGTTTGTTTTATTGTGAATGAAAAGGTGCTTGGTTTGAGGGCTGCAATTTCCAATTATGGCGTGTCGTGGCCGAGCGGAGAAGAACACCGGACTCAAGCCCTGGTGTTTCTGATCAGCAGAGTGTGGGTTCGAGTCCCGGTCGTGACACTTGTGTTCTTCAGCAAGACACTTAACCATTATTGCTGCGTCTTTCGGATGGGACGTAAAGCTGTAGGTCCCGTGTGTTGTGTAATGCACGTAAAAGAACCCAGTACACTTATCGTAAAGAGAAGGGTTTCGCCCCGGTGTTCCTGGTTTGATTGGCAGCATATTGCGCCACAGCACCATGTAAACCATTACATGGTGCTATAAATGAATAGGCCTAATACTTCAAAAACTTAGCTCCACATACATGGCAGGTAAAAAAAATATATATCAGCGCCTTGTATCCTTTGGCAAAAGGTGCTTTATAAATACAGTTATCATTATTATTATTATTGATTCATTGATCCTGTTTTGGACTTGAAAAGCTCTGTTTATATTGACCAATCTATTGCAAATGTCCTGTACCAGTGTTTTCAGCTATTGTAACTTGTCATGGCCGAACTGTCTACAGCATCAAACTAAAGTTCTGATGACTGAGTGCGGGTTCGAGTCCTTGTTGTGACACTTGTGTTGTTGGACAAGAACTATAATAAACTATAACTGCTTCTCGTCACCTAGGAGTAAATGGGTACCTGCAAAGGTAGAGATTGTTGATGTGAATGATTAGCAACCTGTGCGCCAATTTGGCTGCCGATGCTGCATACTCCCAAGGAGTTGAGATGGTTTCAAGAATGCTCGGTCTATAATGTTCTGTTGTGCACTTTGAATCCCAGAGATCGTCAGGTATAAGTGATGCCCTACTGAGCCACATCATCTGTGGGAATACCCCAGCCGAACACTCACTGCCGACTTTGACCTGACAGAGTTTGACTTCACTCAGCCTGTACCCGCCGATACATTGGTGCAAAAAGGAACAGTTGAAGTCCTGGGGTGAGTATTGCAATGTAGATTTGTAATTGTCTTCTTGAAGTGGCGTATTCCTGATTTCAGGAGTTGTGTAATAGATTTCCTCCAAAGGTTCTTAAGTAGAAAGGAAGTCGCCCACTGACATAGCCCGTCTAGACTGTGCAAGTCTGGCGCATATTAGAACATTGAGACCCATTAAATAGCGTGACTTTGTTTGTTCACACGTTAAAGCAATGTACAGGGATCAAAGTGGTCACAAAAATGTTTGTTTATGCACGAATTTGTAGCGATTTAAGCCACCCTCAGGTTGACCTTGCGATGACACAAAAACCAGTCAGTGACTGACTTTTCAGGATGATGCTGCACCTGAGCTAAGACGTCAGGAACATATGCATTGCCGATGTTCATCTGAGTATAACTACGATGATGTTAAGACAATCTGCATCAAGAAATCAACTGCCTTGACTGGAACCTGAATCCAAACTCTGGCAATACAACACCAGAACTTCAGTCGGTGTGCTAGAATACTCGGCCACAGCACTCAACTAGAAGAAAACACAATATATTCATAGGAATCCTTTTCACTTTCCCGATTTGTTCCAGGGATGGGTTGTGTCATGGCATAGCCTTATGGATGGAGTACCAGATAGATGACAATACCTGGATCTCCACAGGCCCGTCACACTGCCTACCCTCTCCTACCAGGGACCTAAGATGGGACATACACTCTAAGCAAGGGGTGCATTTCATCAAGAGTAACCCACGAGTGACACCAGGGGGGCAGATTCATTTCGAAGTCTCGTTCAATCCATCTCAGGGAAGCCTTCATTTTAACTTTGCGGTGTCGTGATACCTGAAAGAGTTCCAGTTATTACAATTTAAGATTGCTGTTCTTCGACTCTTTTTAATTTCATCACATTCTTTCTGATATTCCAGTTCAGTACTTCCAAGGTTTAGCATTGATGAAATTGTACCGTTTCAAATTTCCAAACTAATAAAATTGACATAAGTTGACATTTGAGGTGGTCGGTTTTGCATAGTGGTTTTATTTCCTCGCCTTCCACCTCTAGTGCCACGGTTCGAATCACGCCAGGGGCATTATGTGGGTTGAGTTTTCAGTCCGTGCCTGATTGCTGGGTTTTCCCTGGAATAATTTTCTGGGTTTTTCCTCCCTATCTAAAACTGAAACTTCCTTCCTTGTCTTCTCTCCATGGGGCTCTTGGTTGGTGTTGTGATTAAGATTGCTTTTCTGAGAATCCTTGGCTTCACAACAAGAATTAATGAAAAACAAAAAAGTGACAATCATCCCTAAAATATTTCTGCCTGGACATGGTTTTAAAATAAATTGTTTTAAATTTAAAGAATAGGGCATCTAAACTGCTCACTTACAGTACTTTTTTTTTACATGTAAATGGAAGACAAAGTAGCAGGGTGTCCAAATACAAACCAGAATTTTAAAAGACATCTGACACTCTTCTGGCTATCACCAGCTGGCCTCTAGAATGGCAAAGGTCATGGGTTCGAATCCCATCCAAGTAATGTGCCTGTGGATTTTTTTCACAGGACTCGAGGGAAAGTACTAAGTATACAGTGCTTTACACACATCTGTGTATGGGTAAAACACAAAAATATTTAATCTTCCAAAAACCAATGCTCTTGAATAAATAACATGGACAACAAAGTAAGCAGGACAAAATAACAGCACTATATACTGCCTCAATTATTATCAGTAATCACTCTTTTATTGCACAATTGAATAAAGTTACATTCCTGATGAGTTATGTTGTTATGAAGCATAGTGTGTTGTTGTTCCTTTGGTTTGTATTGTGCCAAAAATTCTATTTATAAATGATGTCACACAAACATCACATGTTTACAACAATTGGCCACCGTATTCTGACGTTATTTCCTCCTGAGGTCACGCTCACTTCCTTGACACTGGCAATGATTAAACAGGGTTTTTTTTTCTGCCAAAATTAGAGAAATGCAAGGCTTTAATTTGTTTGTATGGACACGGTGGAAGACTTGCTAGGATTATTTACATAACTCTTGATAATTAATGAACAAACAAAACACAGGTTTAATCAATTCCTAATTGTTTATTTGTTTATCTGACTATATCCTGATAATCGTGATAGTTTTTAGAAGTCTTTGAAATAATGATAAAAGTGTTCATTTAGACAAAGATTAAAGTTATTGTTACTTCCATCCATTAAACCTGCAAGGCACTTATTGGGATATAGGTTACAATGTATGTCTATATGAAAAGTAATTGTTACTTTTAATAACAATATTAATAATAATTAGCGCACATAGCCTAGTAGCTAGATCAAGGCGCTTCAATGTTATCCCTGTTCATCAGGCATACTTTTAGACCATTACTCTTAACTTTCTCAACTCCCTGGGAAGCACACAACCCCAAGCTGCTTAAATTGGCGCTAAGGGGTTAATCCAACATAATACTGTCTCAGCCCTCTAAGGTTCCCATTTATACACCTGGGTCAAGCTTATTTAAAGCCTGAATTTCAAGCAGCATTATTTGGCGATTGCTTAAACTTACTATACATTGACATGATGTATTTTAAGGCACTTTTCAATCTCAAATACCAAAATTAAACAAAAATATCTTTTACAAAATACATGTTATTTTTTTTCTACTTTCCCATAAATTAAAATCCCATCTTACTACAATTTTAAATTACCACCAACCCCGAGGAAACAATATTATTTGATACATTTTTGAAAATAGGTTCTTAGTTATGTTCTATCATCTGTGGCGTTTACTAGGATCCTTTCCCACTCAAAAAGTCAATCCATTATGTGGACTGTGATTATAATTGTATGCCTGGTTGTAAAGCATAACATAACCACTTTGGCAGAACAATCTTTAGTCCAAGAGAACATTCCTCAGTCTGACAGAACCAGAAAAATCTATCCTGCTTATGCGATGACACACTGAGTTTCTGCCAGCTACCATCACCCCCCCCCACCACACACACACATTCTATTTTTTGCATCCATGTGGAGACATCTTTTGTTCTTTCCTTTGTCCCTGTAGTTAAGAACCTCCAAAAGACTGTGTACACAAAATTCCTTGTGGAGCAACCCAGTCTTTAGAATTTCCTTATGGAGACCCTTTGTTATCCCTTTTCTGTTTTGTTCTCGGTCTCCATAAGGTAGTGAAAATGAAATCACACACACAAGTGTGTATTCACTTGCAATTGGGAACCTTCTATTGTCCCTCTTTTGTTTGTACTTTTTGGCAACAGCTTCCATTTGGTTTTGTACACACACTCAAACTGGGGACCTTTTCCCAAACCAGGGACCCTATTTGTCCACTTTTGTTATGGGTCCCCGGTTTGAATGTGTAAACCTTACCCGCAGGCACAAATTACATGTGTTTACATCCCTGTGAAGACATATTTTGTTCTTTCCTTTGTCCCTGTACTTGACATCCTCCTAAGACTTTGTACACCAAATTTCCTGTGGAGCACTCCAGTCTCCAGAATTACCCTATGAAGAACTTTTGTTACCATAAGGTAATTAATATTGAAACACAATTTGACACTCTCTGCCCATCAGCTCTTCAAAATGAAGAGAGGTAACCTAAACAAAGTGTGAATAATTTCATAGATTATACAATACACAATACCAGTACAATTCTACTACCAGCACTTCTGCATCCCTTCCTTCCTATCCTACCCTCACAGTACATAATCCAATGCCAAATACTTTGGATATTTACCGGTATGGCCAGTATTACATGTATGGCCAACAGCCATTTAGTTCTTTCTGCCTAACAGATACCAATTCACACACTAAAGCTGAAAGCAAAACATTTGTTGTTCCCCATCAACCAGAACCATCCAGAAAATGACAGACAGAGCTGCTAAAGTGCACAATTAGCTTGCTTAGAATATTTCCTTCCTAGGCACAAAAATGAAAGGGGTACCGGTGGCAACAACCTCAACTTTACAGCACTTTGGCCGGTAACCTAATTTCTGATATGCATTTTTTTCCTGTGTTACAACCCTAAGCATGAATTTCTGTTAAAGATGCACACAGCTCTTTTTTTTGGGGGGGGGGGGTTGCCAAATTTATGCTGACATTTGATTTAAATATTATATAGATATTTTCCTGTACACTTTTGATTAAAGGGAGGATATACCTTTGGTAATTACTCCAAAAGTTAATGGCAATAAAAATTTGTAAAATGTATGTATAACATTTTGAGAAACAATTCCATTCAAAGGAATTGGGTTTTAGAGAGAGGGATTCAAAAACATTTCAATCCGAGAGACGAATCTGCATGAAGCGTTTCTCAGATTGGGTATTGCAATTACGGTTTATTCCTCCGGCATGGACATAACCACTGGTGATATCTCAAAGACGCTATCGCCTTTTGAACTGAAATTTTCGCAGGTTAGTTTTATTGTATATATCTATATTTATATAGGATTAAAACAAACTATTACAAAAACCAAAAGTATACTTCGCCTTTAAAACAATTAACAAAAAGTTTGTCAGTGACATTAGGTCAAGCTACCAGCTGCCATGTTCAAACAATAAGTTGAAAGTATGCAATTCGTGCAAGTATTGTATGGTTTTTCTGTTCTGAAACAGCATCAACTGCAAAGAGTGTTCGGAGAAAAGCTCTAAATCACTTGATATTTCAGGTGATGCAAATTTAAGCATACTCAATTTCATAAAGAGCTTAGATTGATCTTAAGATTTATATCAATCTTAGTTGCTAAGCAACGTATGATGTCACAATACAAATCACTTTGGCAATAATGACAACTCATCTCAAAAGATGAACCTTTTGTGCTTTGACGAATCGAGCCCTGGTTTGCTAGAGTGTACATTACATGGGTTACTATTTCAAATTCTTTGGCTGACCATTTTTATCTAATAAATGCAGCGCTGGGTCCTCTGCTGGCCCTGGACCGACCTCGGTGTGGATAATGTACCTGAGGCTGTTTGGAATAGGATCAAAGGTCACAGCGGACTGGAGCTCCTGTATAAACATTGACCAAAAAAAAACATGATAAAATAAGCATTACATGAAAATCCAACTGGACCCAAATTCAAAGCTGTGCTTAGCGCTTACATGTCTAGCGCTTATTACATGCTTACAGTGCCCTGTAAAGAACATAGTTCTAAGCTCATAATTCGGTGGTAAGCAGTGATATGAAATTGGGCTTTGAATTATTCAGGCAATCTTGTGCAAATCATATTTTGACTACCTTCATTTTGTAATGTTTTAAATTACACAACAATAGGCTGTACCCGAATTGGCGGAAACAGTTACGGCTACGACTGTTGTTAAGGATGTTGCTAAGGACATCCTATAGTTCAACAAATGATGATGCAGAAATCTAGCTGTAGCCGTAGCTGCAGGCCCCAATTTCGGACACAGCCTTACACTTTTCAAGAGCTATTCTAGAACTTTTAATTTTGACATTGGAACATATTTTGCAACAAAATGGCACTACTGTTACCTTGCTTGGTGTGTGGATATCCGAGGGTAGACCCCTGATGAAGGTGTCTTGCTTGTCCTCTTCTCCTTGAGGTAGGAAGTGGTTGA
Source organism: Pycnopodia helianthoides (assembly GCA_032158295.1). NCBI lineage: Eukaryota > Metazoa > Echinodermata > Asteroidea > Forcipulatida > Asteriidae > Pycnopodia > Pycnopodia helianthoides. Next base: position 7,018,042 of record CM063246.1, read on the forward strand.
TGAATGAGAGGAGCTCGCTCACATCTTGCTCCAGAGTAAAGAGAACAGCGTTGGGCCCTGCATCAAAGGTATATGCTGCCTGTGGGAAAACATTTCACAAATAACAACATTCAATTCGACATTGCTCTTCACTTCACTAGAGCCTTTTAATCCAAGCAGTGCCCTGTATTAAACATATGTATAATGCCATGCATTTTAAGCTGTAAAGCTTATACTACAGACCATGTGACCTGTGACAAAAGAGCCACTGAGCCTGGACTTCCTGCGGGCACAATTTGTACACAGCCCGATGGAATTACACATAAAATCTTTTATTGAGATTGCACTGTCTGATTTACATCAACTTTTGATACGAAGAATCTTAAAACTTGTTCGGCTGTGATTTGTACAAATCATGACACAAAATGTAGAATTTCCCATATGACCAGTGTAGTGTCTCGCCGGCCAGGAAATGAACTGGAATGTACGAGGTCGCTCTTTTTGTACGCAAAGGTCACATGGTCTATTACAGCTAGCAGCAAATCTGGGCCCAACGTCTTCCTTCAATTTACGGTTATCAAACAATTCTCGATTTCAGCTTGATCCACGTACTTACACTCGCTAGTGCCAACGAACTTTCGCTGTAGCCGCACCATCACTATGAAACAATCTCCCCCTCCATGTCCACCAAGCTACATCTACTGACTCATTCAAATCTCTCTTAAAGACTTATCTTTTTGTTACTTCAGCTTTAAGTGCTTAAAATTGGCAGTAAAATGGCAGCAAAAAGTGCTAAAAAACACCAGTATAAAGCGTCATGCTCTATGTAAATGTTATTATGATTGTATATCAATTGATAAACCAAAAGGGAAACAGACTTGGTAAATTTTTTATAATTTGGGTAAGAACAGAAAAAAAAAATGACAAGAGCGGGACTTGAACTTGCGACCTCCGGATTAACGTGCCAACTGAGCTATCTAGCCCTGATGTTTGCGGTCTCCCTAATTTGTCGATATCTTTGTTCGTGGTGCCAGTCATAAGCCGTTCAACCTGTAACTGCCGTGTAGCCAGGGATCACACCCAAGCTTACGATATACATCCTGGGAAGCGGCAGCAGAGGGATCACCTTAAGGGGATGTGACTTTATATTGTTGAGTGGCATCTACTTACTTTAGTTTGTTTCTTGAATGCATTGAAGGCGTGCACAAGCCTGACGATGGTTCTTGATGTATCATTCATGTATGAGATGGGTGGGTAGGTATCTAAACAAACTGCATGAAACTGATTACTATCCTGTAAAAAAATAACAAATTCACAAGAATGATTTGGAGAACCATAGATAACTTGTAGCGTGTCGTGGCCGAGCAGTCTACTGTATCAGACTCAAGTTCTAATGGCTGAACTATCAGAGTGTGGGTTCGATTCCTGTCATCACACTTACGTCCTAGAGCAGGGCACTTTAATGACCATAATAATAATAATAATATATAGATTTATATGGCGCACTTATCTGGAAAACCCAATCAAGGCGCCTACACACAAAAGAAAACAGCTGAAGAAAATAAGATAACTAGCAAAGCAAATGAGTTTTCAGTTTCTTCTTGAATAGCCTATGTCCAGAGATGAAGTTTGACGTAGTGTTGCAGGAAGCTTGATTGTTTCTCTTAACTGTTTCTCTTAACCCAAGTGTATAAATGGGAACCTGAGAGGGCTGAGACAGTGTTGTTGGATTAACCCTTAGCATAATTTAAACAGCTTGGGGGTTGTATGCTCCCCAGGGAGTTGAGAAAGTTTGAGGAATGATCTAAAGTATGTCCAATGAACAAGAATAATAATGTTGTGACAAGCCTTCAAATAAATCCAGTCTTGTTAATAGACACTGCTCACCATTTCCCAAATTACTAAAATTAGCAACATTCTGTGTTTTTATTATTTGTGTTTTACCCCACATGATGTGTTAAGCACTGTATACTCGGTGCTTATCTCAGTAGCTTCATAAAAAAACCACAGGCATATTACTCGGGTGAATCCATGACCTTTGCGATTCTAGCGCAGACTTCATACCACTAGACCACTGAGCTTGCCCAGTAGCTAGAGGCAGCTCGAATCCTTTATATTAGCAGTAGGTAAACGTCTCTCCTATTCCATTCTTACCTTCATTGTGAGTTCTGCAAATGTCTTAAAGTCTTTCTCCTTGACAGCGGTCGTCATAGCAACCATTCTGTCTGGCACAACCTTCTCAGCTCGATGCGGAAGGAGAGGACTGGTTTCAACTGTTGATTGCATACCAGCTGTGCTGCTGGTTGCTTTCTTATGATCACTCACCTTTACGTAACGATCAAGAAATAGTAGACGTTAATCATAGTCGAACTATGTTGCAAAAACAGTTACCACTTCCCTCCCTCCCACCCCAGCCCACAACACACACACACACACAAAAAGTACAAAGAAACAAAAACACTAACAACAATACAAACAAAAAAACAACAAAATCACCTCCCAAAATATCTAGAAGCCCACGAAAATACACGAGAAAGTACTCACACACACATATAAGACTCTTTTTTTGTTTTATTCTAAAAGTGTCTCTATGCTGAACTTTGGGAAAGCTTCAGCCTAGCGAAAAGCTAACCACAAACCTCAATTCATGTAATGCATGCAATAAATGTAATACATGCAAAAAAACCAGCACTTAAAATCTATGAAATCAGCCCCGGAGTCTAGGAACTAGACCCTATGGCTCTACAGAAAACTACAGAATAGGGCCTACAGAACATTTCATGCTGCCCTCTACATACATATTCGAGAATTAACTAGCATGTAGTAACAAGTTAACAACATGGGTCCAGATCATAAAGCTGTCGGACAGATCTTTTGCTTAACAAATCTTTAAATCTACACCGCCCTGATACTAACCACCAGGATCAATATTCTCATCTCAGGCCAGTAATCCTCAGACACAACTTGCTCAGCGACACTATCCTCTCCAGTTTCCTCCTCACCCATCAGCCATTGTACAAACCCTCCGTACATGCTACGGCAGGCACTGCCCGAGCCCTGCCTGGCTATGTCAGATACATTGCCTTCTACCTTGAACACTTTAGCCAGAGTTGCCACTGTGGAAATCAAAAGGATCAATTCATAACTCTAAAAAACCACTGAAAGTCAACACTACTGTGAAAAACAGACCCTGTAATAACCTTTTGTTTTAGTCATAATAACCTTGACAATGGACCTAGCGGTTCAAAAACAATAAGCCTCTGGGGATCCCAAGCCCAATTCCATACACAGGGCCCAATTTCCACTGCTAAGCACAACAATTTGCTTAGCATGAAATTTCTTCCTTGATAAAAACAGGGTTACCAATCAAATACCATGTGTTGCATATTGCTTGTTACTGGTACTGGCTGTTGCTTGCTTATCCTGAAAATCACGTGGAAATTTGGTTGGTAATCCTGTTTTTATCAATGAAGAAATTTCATGCTAAGCAAATTGTTGTGCTTAGCAGCTCTATGAAATTGGGCCCTGGTATTGAGTTGATATGCCAAGTCCTTGAATTATTGCTTGAACAATGATTGCACCCAACCCAAACACACACAGCTCCAAGGCAAACTCCTTGGCTTCGCCGGCAGGGCATAAAAATGACTCAATGAAATTCGGACATCCCTCTTGGCAAGGGGAGATTTGTTTATAACTCATTCTCCTTTCAGTGCCTTACCTAAGCATGCATATCCTGCAGCAGAAGAAGCCAGGCCTGCTGCAGTAGGAAAGTTATTCTCAGAGCATATATGTACTTTCCAATCCAACATGGCCTCTGGAGTGACTCCATCTTTGGTTGGGGAGCTTTTCCTCTTACGAGCTCTCTGACGGACTAAACAAAAACACATTTTGAAACAGTCAGTTTGCATGCAGGCCTTGCGCATCAGCTTTTTGTATGAAGTAGCCCATCAAGCTGGTAAACTGTGTGTTTTACTTGCCCCCAGGAAATTTTAGTAGCCCAGATTTTAAATATGCAATGTCATAAATGTATCTTTCTGATGTATTAATGGTAGCGATCACAACCAGTTTATCGGTCAAATGAGGTTACATTCACACACTCAAAAATAAATTAACACATTTTAAAAATGTATTATTCACATCCAAAAAGGAAGAAATATGAGCATTATAATTTTAAGTAGGTTGGGGAGTTTTTAGTAGCTTGCAAGGCAAGTTGAGAAGTGGCGTTTACTAGCCCACAGCAGTCTTTACTAGACACCACAGCAGTTTTTAGCTAGACAATGTACCACGGGCTAGTGTCAAGGGTGAGCCGTGGGTTCCATAATGAGTCACTAGTAAATAATAATTTAGAACACTTCTGAAAGATATGTTTCTCACAAACATAAAGTGATTTTAAAATTATGCTGTAAAAATGCATACTCACTTTCTGATAAACACTTCTTCAAACGTGGGTTGTCCAGTGATTCTTCCCTAAAATCAGATTGCACCAAAACAAATAACACTTTGTTAGTGCAAAGTAATTCCACTACAAGTCATGCTCACTTCACACAAACTGGGACGATTGTCAAAAGACCATGGGAAATGCATTGAGCTAGCTTGTCTTTGAAGATTTATGGAAAAATTGTTTTTGGATAGCCTGTTACATTTATTGCAAAGTTCCAAGGTCCTCTGTGAGTTACAGGGTGAGAGTCACTGCTGACAAAAAAATTCTGAAAATAGGATCTAAAAGTTAGGTGATATGTTGAAACAATGACCTTCTGGAGTTATAGATTTCAAAGGAGCTTCTGGGAACGGTATCCTCAGCACTAGAAAAGCAGATAAAAGAGCACGATTTCTTTATTTCTGAAGAAAATAACAGCTACTTTTGTCACCAGGCAGACATTTAAAAAGAAGTCTGAAACTCAAATAAAAGTCGGAAAATTTCACATTCCAGGAATTATCATTATCCGTCACAATAAAATGTAAAAGTTGATAAATGACTTTTGGGGTAAAGCTGAGCCCAAACTAGCCAAAACATTGCGCATACATTGCGTGCATATGTTGTAATGACTTACCAATATGTTAGGTGGCAGCAGATGTCTGCTGCCACCAAAGTCTCCCTCTGGTTACTGCCCTTTTTAAAATGATTATAACCATTAAGTTCCCTCCCCCCCCAAAGATTTTTGCTTTGTTAAACCCATCCTCAGTCATCTGAGAGGCCCAACTTATAGTTGGAGTTTAGGCATGATAATAAGTGTTGTTGCCAAGCTGTTTAGCGTACCCGACTCCAGCTACAGTGTTTCTGTTCGACCCGGTCTTGACACTCAAGTGTCCTTTAAGCAAGACACTTTTCCATTGTTGCTTCGTCCTTCGGATTGGACGTAAAGTCGTAGGTCTGTATTAAAGACTACTAATACGCACGTATAAGAACCCAGTACACTTATTGCTGAGAGAAGGGGTTTACCAGGTGTTTGTGGCACAGGCATCCAATTATTGTGACGGATAATGATAATTCCAGGAATGTGAAATTCTGACTTTTTATGTCTGCCAGGTGGAAAAAGTAACTGCTATTTTCTTCAGACACCTGGGCCCTGCATCAGACACATCCATATCTAGAAGTAGATTTGTTAAAACTTTTTTTTTTATACTTTTAGAAAGTTTATAATGAAAACAGGAGGCAGGGAAGCTTATTATAGTTTGTGCAGTGGTCACAGGACTCATGATAGAATATATAGAATTTTTAAAGGTTCCACACCTGCCGTTAAGCCAGATTCTGTCAGTCTTGAATTTATTACTTGCAGCAACGGTTGTTGTTGTACACAGCTGATCAATATGTAGTGTTGCACTCAGGGAAGAGTTGACTGGCAAGATAAGCTTTTCATTTCTCTTCCCCCCTACGAATAAAAAAGAAAGCATACAATAGAATTTATATCTAAACAAGTAAAAAAAATCAACTTTGTTCTAAGGATAACTTGGTCCGATTCATTCTGTCTGAGTTGACTTTAGACAAGTGATAACTGTGGCTCTTGGTCACGTTCCTTAGACCTTCAAGCTATTAAGAAAAATCATGTGTTAAAATTTGGCATATTTTGTTGACGATCCGAGGAGTTTATCTAGAGTACCGCTAAAAATTACAACCTTACATGCCATAGGATTGGTCCTCTCAGTTGATTGTATTCATAACTGCAACGTTTGAATACTCAGAAATCTTGGTTTGTACTTTTCTCTCCTTTCTCTTACATTAAGTAAAAAAACATTGTTACGTAGGCCTATATGCCACTGAAAGGAAGGCTGTGCCAACCGAATATATTCTCTAACATTAAATAATAATCACTGTTAATAATAAAACATTGTTTTTTTAAAGTTAGTTGATAATGATTTTGAGGACATGTTGAGGTTTAGCCCCGATAGGATGTCAGTTTCCTGGCAGTGCAACGAAGACTGACATCCTACAAAGGGCTGGTTGAGATCTAGACAAAACTGGAGGCCCGTCAATTACTAAAGTCAAAATTTCAAAAAGAGGAGTACAGCTGCGCCCCAGTAACATACCACTTACCAGGTCCTGTTGAGATATAAAATTTAGAAACATCAAATTACTAATACAATTTTGTGTTATTTCATAACACTAGATCTGCTATTAGAAGGTGAAAACCGAATTTCCTAAATGATAAAAAAATGCTGGTGGAAACCAGTGTGGTACTACAGTATGCTGGTACTACCCGCAGACCTCTCTAATCTAAGTGGGTGTCTTCATTGCATAGACTAGAAATAGAATGAACCACACCACCCTGCACACTTTTTGCAATCAACATGTGACAACAATCATTCATTGCAATCACGATTTTAAGTAAAAGTGGATGTACCATTCAGAAACAATACAAAGCAACTAATTCATTCTTACAATATTTGATGACTGCTATGTTCACAGGAGCTCGGCAAGTGACGATTTCCATGGTGTTTTAAAATCAGGTAGACACTCCAATAGTTTTATGAAAGCACTGCACAAAAAGATACGGGCACATTTATAAACACATTTATTTAAATAAGATAAACTTTGAACTTTGTACGGACCGGTCCATGTTTTTTAGAGGTGTCGATTGTTTATCTTGGTTTTTGTTTAATCAAACCTCTTACAAATATTAAGATCAATACCAATATTCAGATATGTATATTGATGGTATTGTTTTAGTTGAAACTTATCCCAATGTGTTCAAAAATTATGTTTACTGCTAATTAAGTTTATTGAAGTAGAATATTTTATACGACAGCTGTAATAAGAGAAAGACTAAGGCAGTACGCATGCGTAATGAAAGCAATAGACTTGTACCAGTTTTTCGACTATTTCGACGTGCGCGACATGGCTGACAGTTCGCGGCAAACAACATGCCAGGAATGCATGCCACTGCGCCAAAGGGGAGAAAAATTGCTGGTTTTTCACTTTCCGTTCGTCTCTTATGCTCGTATGGAATAGGTTTGAGTCGTCCGTCTTGCAGTTACACAAAAAGGTAACCATATTATTGTAGTATTTGTCTGTATTTGTGAGATTTGATTACAAACGACCCACAAAATACATTTACTGATTCAGGGGTGATGATCCCATACAGTTTTTACACTGCATAAATTAGGTCACTGAGTATTACAGCACAGGGCCCGTGTGTTTATACAAACAACCATGGCGGTACTTAATGGGGGGGGGGGGGGAAGAAACTGGAATTATATCTCCATGCTAGCACTGGTCTCACAGCAACACATTAGGTCTACCAATTTATACTTTATAGCGTTGATATTCTACCAAAATAATACAAAAAAGTGCTGTATGTTCCAATCGCCACTTTTTCACTTGAATTGAATGACCCAATTTTTGTCAAAAACCTACAACAGCAGTTACTATTATTACTACTATACTATTACTAGTCCTTTATATTAGTAGTATTAATCAACCAATTGCATATCCCTTAATATTATATCATGTTATGAATTATACAAAATATCAGCTTAATAGGCTACTACTACAAGTTAATCATGGAGGAAGGAACATCATTATTATTGTTGTTTTGTCACTGTCATTCAATTTACATTGTAGCTCCATTACTACTGCAGAAAAGGTGATTTTCAGGTCATTGGAAAATTTGACATCCCCCTTGTCGGTTTATGCAATAACATGAACTTCAGGAATGCACATTTTTAGAGACAGCATTAGACAAATTTCAGAAAGTGTCGGTGGAATTTTGGTACAAGCATAAAGTGAAAAGTATACTTCAACAAAAATAATCACTGGATACCACAACATTTAGGTTGGTGAACGTCTTGAAATTTTGATTGAGAAACATGCAAAGTAGCGGGGTAACAGAGCAACCAAATTACAGGAAAAGGGTTACTGCAGTATCACTCAATATGAAGTTTATATTAGGTGCGGTGTGCATACAGTAAGTTTGAGAGCCGTTTAAAAACAAAATCTCTTTTGTGAAAACCATTTTCAATATTCTCACAGTGCATGTGTTTCACACAAGTGCCCACAACACCCTTGTGATTGTTCTTTTACAAAATTATATTACACATTTTTGGATTATGAATCATTACCTTGCATTCTTGGTCACACTTGCCAGTTGAGCTGACTCAAGTGTCGGCCTAGGATCATGGTTTGCCTGATTTTCACCATTTATAAAAACCCACAAATACAAAGATATGATCTCCATTTAGATAGCGAATCAATCTTTTGGGGAAAACAGACAAATGAACAACTGGAACTGTAACATAATGATTCTGATTTGTTTCACAACTTCCAATTCACAACTTGCCATGGATGATAATTTTCAAGGGCTCAATGCTTTGGATAAAATGTCAGTCATCAGTTCACTTGTGTCTTTTTAGGCAAAATAAAAAAAAACATGTTTAGGGTCCTGCCTTTTTGAAAAAAGGAAGGAGGAGGGCCTTTTTTTATTAATATTATATTTTTTTAATTAATGGCTGCCCTAATGATTTTTCAAGACAGCCGCCCGGGCTTTTTTCAAAGATGGTTGCCAGCTTTTTTTCCCTTCTTTTTTGTGGGTGTGCTAAAGTCTAAAAATACGATCTTATTTATGTTTAAATAATTTTTTTCGTCAGAGATCGTAAAAATTTATCCTTAAAAAAAAGGGGGAGGCAGCCTCTAAAAAGGAAGTGGGCGGAGATGCTAAACATGTTTTTGTTTGTTTTTTGCCCTAGTTCCTTAAAAATAACCAGTTCACACAACTGTAATGTAATTTATTATGTATTTACTTGTACGGGACTTAATGAAATTCTTCAAAAGAAATAAATAAATAAACAATGCTGCACCTAAAGTTGCTTAGACTTTGAGCATTATGTTTTAAAGTATACCCTCATGTGAAATTTCAAACAACTATTCAAGTCTTGGTTCATGGTTCATCGAATCAACTGTTGGATAAATACATAGGTTTCATTCGTACAAAACTGTCCAGAGGGTTGACTGGCTATGTTTTTGTGCTACTGTATGGATTTATCCGGATAATCCTGTAATCCTAAAGATTAACTCATTGTCATCTTGGTATTCCTGTCTCAGCCATGTGGCAAAGTTGCATTCCATCCAGATCGTAACTGTTAAAAATCTATCATGGGTTCTGCTAGGTAGATAATCTGGGCTTAGGCCTCCCTGATCCAATTCTTTGATGAATCCTTTTTGACCTTTTTAAAATTAATTACATTGTTGTGGTTGTTTGGTATGTTATCACAAAGCTGAGAAATGATTGACTGATGGTAAACATTACCCCTATTTGTGAATGATACTAGAGTAAGGTGATTTTAAATCAAGAATATTAACATTTTCATGCCAAAAGTAACTAGGGTTTCCATTCTTGTGTGAGAGTTTTTAAATTGAAATTTTGTTTGCAGAATTCTTTACTGAATTGATTGCTTCGGTAGTGCCTATGGCCATAAAAAGGAATGAAAATACCTAATGTTGCCACTACAGCCAACGGCAAAAGCAGTTTGCAAATCTTTTAATTTGGACACGGTCATATTGCTATGCAAATATGGCCTTACAAATCATTGTACATACCGTAGTATGCATTTATAAAACAAACAACACAAACATGGATTTGTGTTGGTCCCTATTTTCTCAAAATTATGACATTTGTATCATCCTAAATTTTATGCTGAAACATAGAATTAAGTAAATAATTACGTACATTTTTAATTAGTAATACATCAAAATTACAATTAAAGGTACAGGATTGGTAGAGCTGACAAAAAAGTCGCAAACAAAGTTCATGTTTTGTGTGATTAACCATATACATGAAATAACAAACCTATGAAAATTTGAGCTCAAATGGTCATCGAGGTCACAAGAAAATAGTGAAAAGAGACCTTATAAATGTGTTTTCTGTTTTTCAAACATCCAGTTTTATTATCGCGCGCGATAAAAACTATTGTTATATTCATTTCTCAGAAACTATAGCATTTTAGGCTGAAATATTTTAAGGAACCCTTTCTACCATTACTTACACTAAATCATGTAAGTTATGTGTGAATCTGTGAACATTTGTGTTTTTTGATCTTACCAATAGTGTACAGGGCCTTTAAACAATAACTTACATGTAATTACATGTGGAATAATGAGGCAATGTATGCTCATCCAAATGTTTCCTCTTGAGTCTAATTTTTAAAAACTAATTAGGCTCTATAATTATTATACAGGTTTGGTATGTATAGGAGCTGACAAAATAGTCGCAGGCAGTGTTCATGTTTTGTGTCATCATACATGAAATAACAAACCTGTAAAAATTTGGGCTCAATCCTCAATTTTTCAGAATGAAAATTTACACATTGTCCTTAATTTTTGTTGTACAGTAAAAACCAAAAGCAGATTGCATTTTGTTTTAAGTTTTCAGATAGAGTTTTCTTGAATATAGCTTCATTTCTGAGGGAAATATTTCACAGAAAAATGGTTCAAGTAATCAGTAAGCTTTCAGACTAAAATAATAAAAAATATGTTTTTTATTCTTACCAATCCTGTAAAAAACCTTTAATAATTTTTAATGGATTAAACTTCATGTAACCAAACACTCCCTCCCTACTCTTTATTTCATCTCAAAACACACCAAAGGGAAAAATATAGACTTGAATGTATAGTTCAACTAAAATATTGAGTTTCAAAAAAGCCTGTAAATCTAACCCAATGCCATTCTTCTTGAGTGTATTTCGTGGGCAGATGGTCGCTGTCTGCCATTTAGTCAAGCATTAAATGAGAGGTGTAAAATAGTGCACAAAGATGACTTTTTAGGACTCTCCAGACATTGCATCCCTGTTACCTAATTTGAGATGTTAAAATATATTCCTATTATACACAATTAACATGAGACAAAATTAAAGTAACGTGTAAAAGAATATTATTTGGTTTTTACCCATACACCGATGTGTGTGGAGTGCTGTAGACACATGTACTCAGTACTTCGCCCCGAGTCCTGTGAAAACAAATCCGGAGGTAGGCATATTACTCAGAGTGGGATTCGAACCCACGACCTTTGCCATTCTAGAGCAGATATCTGCACACATCGGTGTATGGGTAAAACCAAATAATATTTCCTGTATCCCCGATGCAAGTTTTATCTATTAAATCATGCGGTATCCGCTGCTAAAATGTAGGGTTCAAACTTCCTCTACATTGTAGCTACCGGGCAATCTCAGTGATCTAGTGGTAAGACAACTGCTGTAGAATGGCAAAGGTCTTGGGATCAAATCCGACTGAGTTATATGCATAGTAGTTTTTTTTCTTTCTCAGGACTCAGGGAAAGTACTAAGTATACAGTGCTTCATGCATATCTGTGTATGGATAATTTACCAAATAATAACGTCGTGTGATTTCTTAAATAAAAAAGGCTAAATTTGTATTTCTGAGTCTCCCTTAAGAAAATAAAATTATTTCCCATTTAAAATTCTAAACAAGATTGGTAATTGTCAGAACTCAAGATGCACTGGTCATAATGAGCAATTTCATCTCCTGGCAAGACATTCAGAAATTTCCCATTCATTCATTAATTAAGGAGTCACGTAACAATTTGGATTTCATGTGCTTTAACCATTTGGGTTTCCACTCTAATGCACACCTAAGAGTTTTTTCAATAAGGCATGGGAGAGGGAGTTAAAAGCAAAACATGTCCAAGTTTGTATCAGTCCATGATAATGCATTTAATTATTGTTTTTAAATCCAAACATAATCAATGAATTAGAGGGTAATTTTTTAAAAAGGGTAACGTACACACTAACAGACAATTTGTACATGTACATTGATATTGACAATTTGTACGTTTATTATGTAGAATGAAACCCTGCAATATCCTAAATAATCAGAGAAATATTTTAGTTCTGGCTGGTACATATGCAAGTATCTACAATCTCAAGGATAAAGAAACAACATGTGGGCCAGTCAGTATTATTCAGTTTAATTTCAAAATCATCGACCAAAATATGTCTGTCCCGGTAAAATATCTTACAATCTTACAGATTCTCTCTATCGATTTCTTAAAAACTCACTGTCATAATTTTTTGTCAAGTGCAATCCTCTAAGGATTTTGAATGAATACAGTCATCAAAAAACAATCAGCAGGATATTAGTTTTGTCATCACTGTAGTGTACAACCCCAAATTATCTTACACTACAGACTGACGGATTTATGTCTTGGTGTCGAGAGATCCATATTCACTTGAGATTTGACCTTGAAATTCCCAGGTGTTTAATGTAATATCTAAAGTAGGTCCAGCGGTGGATTGCTTGTACCTGTGTGCTTGTACATTTGTAGCGTTATTACGTTACAGGTACTGGTACATGTATGATACTATGATGGGGAATGATCGAAAGAATGAATTGAATTATGCTTTTAAAGTATTCTTTTCGTATAAACTTGATGGCATTGGCAAAAATTCTTATTTTTTGTTCTTTGTCTGAACTACCCACTGCAATGTGTGACAAAATTGTCCCCCGTCATTCAGGGCCCAATTTCATATACCTGCTTAAAGGAACATTACAGAATTGGTAAGAAAAAAACTTGTAAAATATACTTTTTTATCACAGATTTACATAAAACTTACACGGTCTAATGATGATGATAGTAGAAAATATCCCTTGAAATATTTCTGTCTGAAATGCCATATTTGATGAGAAATGAATAAACTGATTTTCCGATTGGAGTTTATCACTCAGTGAGCGTTTTATTCATTTGTTGAATCTACATATATGATTTCATGCGAATGTGTAATCGGTTTTTCACTATTTTCTCATGACCCAGATGGCCGATCGATCTCAGACTTCTACAGGTTTGTCAGTTTATGTATACGGTGGATTACATAAAGTGCTTACACTGTCAACAACTGTTTTGTTAGCAAAAACCAATTCTGTAATGTTCCTGTAAAGAGAATGAAAATTTTCACAGTTTGTTTGTGTTTATTGCAAACACAGAAAATCATATCAATGCACTCTTCCAAAAACCGTTCATGTAAAAATTTCCTTTAAAACTATGTAATAAATACCAATAATAGCATTGTTTAGAAATTGTAGGGTAAAACACTGCTCATTTATACTGAATTAGCAATATGAATTGTGAATTTATATATTTTTTTTATAAAGGAAGGAACTCACTACACGGTTCTTTCCATGCACAAGCTAGCGTACTGGGCCGATACAAGCAAATTGCGTGCCGATATACCCCAGATTGCACAGTGGGGCTTTTAAAACCAAAGATTAAAGGAACATTACAGAATTGGTTTTTGGTAACAAAACAGTTGCTGGCAGTGTAAGCACTTTATGTAATCCACCATATACGTAAACTGACAAACCTGTAGAAGTTTGAGATCGATCGGCCATCTGGGTCACGAGAAAATAGTGAAAAACCGATTACACATTTGCATGAAATCATATAGATTTAACAAATGAATAAAACGCTCACTGAGCGATAAACTCCAATCGGAAAATTAGTTTATTCATTTCTCATCAAATATGGCATTTCAGACAGAAATATTTCAAGGGATGTTTTCTACTATAATCTTCATTAGACCGTGTAAGTTTTTTGTAAATCTGTGATCAAAAAGTATATTTTACAAGTTTTTTTCTTACCAATTCTGTAATGTTCCTTTAACACCAAGTTAAAGATGTTTCTAGATGACCTTGATTCAATTCAGCGTGCTTTGGCCATTCTTCCAAAATTTTATTCCAGAATGCCCCACAGTTTTGACAAATCCTGGGGAGAACCCTGCCACTACCCATGGCATTGTAACATAAGGACATTTTCAAAGAAAAATTTATATTAAAAAAATTATTTTGGGTTGAACAACCCCAAATTATTTGAAACATACCCAGTCAGTTTCCCTCAAATGGGTTATTACTTGACTATAAAACAAATCTAGTTCTCAATCAATATCTAGTTTAATACAAATTCCACAATCATAAGAAATCAAAAGAGGCCATAATATCACAGGAATATGATACCCAGTGACCTGCCACCACAGATTGGATTACGTTGTTTTCGGAATTTAATTACACCGCCCGGAATTAACAAGAAAACAAAATTGTTCATCCTGACACACGTGTGTTTGAGTCGCACGAATCGCCGGTCCCTTTCGGCTCGTGAGATCTGAGTCATACTGTAGGCCATGATGAAAGCCCTGTGGATACGCACCACATCATTGTCTGCATGACTGGTTGCATAAACTGACAATGTATACAATGCCGCTAGTAATGTGAAGATGTTATTAGTATGCACGGCCGGCGCGGCACTTTTTTTTTTAATCGTGTAATCCAGCATCCCTCTCTTCTTTTTTGCTCTCCGTGGTCGGATGGCAGGCGAGGCTGGCCTTTTCTTGCGCTAGGTCACTCGGAGCATTCTGTGTCATCCGAGAGAGGGGATGAGGTTCATTTGATGACAGGATATGTGATGCAATATTTTGTATTCAACCTGCAATTCTTGCAGATACAGTAACTTTGGAGTTCTTCAATTGTTTTTTTCGTAAGGTCAGTGAAAGTATGAATTGTACATTGAAGGATTTCCCCTTTACTGTTGTACAGCACAGCAAAATGCTGCACAAAGCAAATCAGTTGCTACTCAAAAATTATCATTTGCTACTCAATATTAGCAAACAGTGTGCACAAAATATGTTCAGTCTAAATATTTGAATTTGTCACAAATCGATATTCCGACAAATACAGTAAGTACTGTAAGGACGTATGGGGACACTTTGGTTAATGGTTAAGGGGGGCAGAGGGGTTGATTTTGCCAATTTTTTTTCACAGATAAAAACATAAATATTGATTTCTAATGCCGGGTAAAAATATTGTTTTGCTTTATGTGTAAAAATATATATTTTTCTTGCTGTGCCCGAATTTTCCCCACTGATTTGCCAGAATTTGGGAGGGCAGTTGCGCCCTACCCCCTGCCCCAGTACGCCTAAGATGCTTTTTTTTTAACAAAATAATTTTCACAAAGGCAAGATTTAAAAAGAAAATGTTTCTGTTTGGGGGGGGGGGGGGTTTCTGTGTAAAGTGTACATATAGGTTTGGTTTTTGATCTATTGTACAATCTATCAGTTTGTTTTGACTCATTCAATTTTGTCATACATGTATTTTTACAGATGTTCTTTTCATAAAGTTGTTAATATTTATTCTGGTTTTTGTTTATATGTTTAAAGGCCCTGTACACTATTGGTAAGATCGAAAAACACAATGTTCACAGATTCACACATAACTTACATGATTTAAAGTAAGTAATGGTAGAAAGGGTTCCTTAAAGTATTTCTGCCTAAAATGCTATCGTTTCTGAGAAACGAATAAAACAATAGTAATTATTGCGCGCGATAATTTGAAAAAAGAGAAACACATAAGATCTCTTTTCACTATTTTCTTGTGATCTCGATGACCAATTGAGCTCAAACTTTCACAGGTTTGTTTGTTCATGCATATGTTTAATCACACAAAATGTGGACACTGATTTTGAGCTGTTACCAAAAGTGTACAATACCTTTAAGAGGGCACCTTTGCTTAAAAGCTACGCTTACGTGTTATAGGGCATTCCAGACCTTGAATGACACGTTGGCCATGACCTCTGTTGCCCCTGACCTCTGTTGCGCCTGACCTCTGTTGCACCTGACCTCTGTTGCCCCTGGTCTTGTCCTTGATGCCCAATCAAAAGTTTCCAATTTTGAAGATTTTTCAATGGAAGTGCCCTTTGCAAAATAAAAATGGCCTTGCCCTCTCTAAGATGAAATTCCAGGCCTGACATTCTATTTGTTGGCTAATTAATCCTAATACTTTCATAGATGGTTTTGACCATTTCATTCTAGTTAAAATAATGTTGCCATGTTATTTATTGAATATTTGGTATTCATACATACTAGAACTTTTAGAGCAGTTAAAACTACTTATTATTGCATAGCGCGTACATGTGGTCCTCCCAAGTTCAGTATTGCAGTTCTGATGCACGTTCAATATGTTGAAAATCATGCATGTTATAATGATTGATTACACTGGCATTATTATATTAGTATTATTAAATTATTATGTTGATCTTTCTGGCAACGAAACCACAGGATCCTGTAAGTGTTTAGCACCGTGATCTGTAGACTTGAAGATACCTGTTTTAAGAGAAGATGAAGAAGTGTCAGTTTTAGGTGTGGGAGGATAACCCTAAATAGAGAAACCCCACACAGCCAAGTAGGGACTGAAAACCTAATCCACGATGTAAGGTTATTGTCGGGGATTTGAACCTAGGACCATGTAGTTGAAAGGCAGGGAAGAAACCACTAAGCAAACCTGATATGCACGTACGTTGCATGTGCACAAAATGCAATGTCCAGTATAATGGCCCCCCAAATCAATCAATTAATGCCAATTTCTGAGTGGATTGGGTGAAGAGGGAACAGTTTAATTATTTGAGAGGAAAAATCTTAAATAATGCCAGTTTAAAACATTGTGTTCTCACCTGTGTTCCAGAAAACTTCTGACATTGCTAGCTATTTTATCTAATAGCTACTAGCTATTAGCTGGAAATAATGCACATGTTGCCAACAGGCACTTTTGCAATGATGACGACATGATGGAAGGTATGCACATATCCAACATTGAAGACATTGAACATGTCCGAACTTTTTCAAAAAGAGGAGGAGACAGGGCGCTACTATTTTACTATTTTCCCAATTTTTCCCAAGATGGCTGCCATGCTAAATATGGCTTGCCAAGGTATATTTATTCACAGATTTTGTGTTATTTTAGTGTACTGATGCAATGTATGACAAAACAAATGATTTGAATCATTTTAGTCAAATTTTCCTCGTTTTTTTTCTTTTTTTTTTCTTTTCTTTTCATTCTTTTTTTTTCTTTTTTTTTAATAGTAAAAAGTAAAAAGAAGGAGGCGGCGGCCAAAAAGGAGGCGGGCGGGGACGCTAAACATGTTTGTTTTTTTACTCGGCCTAAATATAGTGTACATAGGAAAACACAAGGATCCAAGTCTGTATATATTTTTTAGGGACTTCAGATCAAATCTACAAAAAAATATACAGCTAAAACTGTTTAGAATGCTCCCAGATTACTTCGGTGGGGCATTTTAATCCAAGATAAACACCAAGTAAACAAATTTCAGAGAACATCATTTCAATTCAGCGTGCTCAGGCCAAGCATCCAAAATTTGGGTCCAGAATGCCCTCAGTTTTGAAAAAATCCGGGGGAGAACCCTGACACTGTACACTACCACCCAGTGTGTTCTTAGAATAAACAGTACACTACATAAATGAACAATGTACAGTATGTATGTTTATAGGCATGGTAAAATGATTCACCCCTATCAATCACATTAACATAACTGTGTCGAGACCAAGAATAGGGAGAACATTAAAAGTAACCATAAATCACTGCTAAATGCTACACTAGGCCTTAAAATGCACAAATTGTTGTGGTGGCTACATGTACATGAATGACAGTCATCAATGCACACATAATTGACACTGTGTGCATTTTATTAAAGCTGTAGAGAAAGTGTTCACAGTTGTACATGTTGGAAACATTCCAAGATATTGTTCAGTTATAGACCTAAATGCACATGACGTCATTTGAGTAGGGCACCCTTGGCTAGAGGTCAAAAGAAGGTTCATGTAGCTCATTGGCCCATCCTGTGCGCCGCGCGTACAAAGACATGTGTTTCCATTGTTTCATCATCGTTTTACCTCTAAGATGGCAGCGTGATGACGTCAATGCATACGGTCAATTGTATGATTTTACAATGAATGCATTTAAAGACTAACTAGTTACATTTTAAAAACTGCATGAGCTTTTGTTGCAATAACTACTTCATCAGCTATGTACATGTACTTGCTATTATACAGTTATCTCTATCAGTGATTGTATGTAATTGATCATTCATGCATGATATCGTTAAATTGTTCATAAATGAAATTACATGTATGTTATACTGTTCCAATACCAGGCCTGGTACATTACTTCATGGAATGGAGGAAATGAAGGCAATTGCCTCTATGCCCCTGGTCATAGACTGTGTAAGTCTCGCTCGTATTCAAACTTCCGGAACCATTGTGGTCCCAACCATATGGAATTTTTACGTGGGGGAGGTTTTGTTTTGTCAATTATTTTAGTTTTATTACCATGAAAATTATATGTTGGTAATGTTGGGAGTGTAATACTAAGTCGTAAACAATATGAACGTAAAATAAATTCAACAAAATAACAGAGAAAATCCGTTCATTTCTCTCTGCCCTTAAAAGAAAAAATGCTTTGCCCTTACACTGGGGCCTTTTCCAAACCTCCGGCTCTGGAGCAGTGTACAATTTGGACAGCGCTTAAATATCAAGTGGAGCTGGAGCCCGAGCCGAGGTTTGGAAAATGCCCAAAGAATGAAACATCAGGCCTGCAATACATTATTTAAATAATTTATTTCATAAATCATACAGGTTTGTGGATGAGACTCAAGTTTGTAATATGGGGCATTCTATCAATCTAAACAAGAAACTTTCTTCATATAATTTGTTTGTCAATTTGTTCGCAATTTGTTTACCTAAAAACATCAAAATCAAATGAACAGTGTTGGTTTTCTTTAGCATCCTATAAGGTTCAATTGCAGAAAACAAAGGAGATGTAAACTGAATGTTCACTTATAGTCATTTAACCTAAGCCATCCCCAACCCTTCAAAATCCAACAGTATGTTTTGTTTGACTCTGTTGGACTGAGGACTGCACTCGTTAACTGATTGTTCTTAACATGGGATCAGGCACAACACCATCATCAGAGTCCAACAGTTTGTATTGAGGCACGGTGATGGATTTTGTCAGAGTGAGGAAGGATTCTAGTGAGTCACGCAATGGAGTTGCGGTTTGAAACACCTCACTCATTTTTCTTCTGATTTTGTTTGGCCACAGGTAACCAAACTTGAAGCAAACATGAGCTTCCTACCAAGATCTGCCTAGTATTTGCCAAGGACAGAAATACCATTGATTGAAATTCTTCAAGTTGTCGATGATGCGAGTCATTGTTATTCATCACTTCCTGCGTCTGATGTTCTGAAATGAGACTAGTGTACACTCCATGGAGTCTCCCATGTATGTGATTGATTTCTCAATGAAATTCACCTGCCGCTGGTAAGGTGCAAGGACTAATCATGAGTCGGGTGCCAATCAGCAGCTCCTCCCCCAAGCACTCCAGCGATGTACCACGTCGTTCCCGCTCTACTAAGTCGGACGGCCACAGCTCTAGCAGCCTCGGATCATCGAGGGATGGATCCAAGGGTAGATCGAGCGGTAGCCCCACCCCAACGTCCAGCATCCACCCCAACCAGTTGGAGGACAAAGAGGAGCTGCGGTTGCGGGAGCTCGAGGAGGCTCGTGCCCGGGCCGCCCAGATGGAAAAGACAATGCGCTGGTGGTCAGACTGTACAGCCAACTGGCGTGAGAAGTGGGGTAAGGTGCGAGCGGAGAGGAACAAGGCCCGGGAGGAGGTTCGACAACTCAGGATTAAGCTGGAAGCGATTGCCAAAGAGTCGACCGCACTCAAGAGAGAGAAACAAGAAGTCGCCGGTGATAATGAGAGACTGCGGAAGGCGTTGGAGCGGGAACAGGACAGGAATGCTTTACAGATACAAAGCCCTATGAGCGAGGGCAACCCTGATTACCTCCCGGAGAAAGATACAAGTAGCCCGCCTGGGCTGACCAATCAAAGACAAGCCAGTGGGAACTCTCAAGAAATTGACTTCATTAAAAGCGTCCTGCAAAAAGGCCAAATGAACAACCACCTACAGTCAGACTCTGAACCAAATCAAAAAGCTCAGGAATATCATCCCACCGAAAAAGAACAGAGTCCCAGGCACCAATCCCACCGCGGCACGCCTGTTGGAAGCCCAACCCATAAACCAAGCAGTGGTGGTAGTGCAGAGAATGGTGCCGTGACCACCAACGGGAAACGGGTCGAGAATGGCAGCCAAACAACTCAGTCGGATAGCCCATCGTTGACTAAGAGTCCAAGTCGAAAAGTCAAGGAGTTGCCGTCACCGTCCGATGAAATTGTCAGTCAGAGGATGTTGATGCTGGAACTGAGAATGGAGGAAGCGACAAAGACTATCCAAGTGGAAAGGGAGTAAGTACACAAACTGACCTCTTACTTTCTGGTTGTGCAAAAAATGTTTTATGGCCTCAGATTTAGATCCGAGCAGAGTCGATCTCAGATATTAAAATGACCGCACAAACACACACACACAAAAATACAAGTATACTGCTGGAAAAGAAGCAGTCAAGTAGAAAGAAAAGAGAGAGAGAGAAACGTTGAGTCGTTAACCACTGGTTCTTTTCAGAACCAACACTACACAAAAGAGATTTTCACATGGTGTTACCGCAAACCTCTCTTAGAATAGAAACCACAAGAGCGGGCTAGTTTAACTACAAGAGGTTGGAAACAAAAAAGACAAAATCAAAGGTGGGAAGAGGGAGAAAAAAGTAATTAATGAGTGAATGTGACAGACTTGAACAGGGGACAACTGTAGAAAAAGGAGAAGGCAAAGATAGAAGGTTATTAATCCTTACCTTTTTTAATGTTCAGACCATGTGGTTGAATGGTCTGGAGGCACCTTATTCACTGTTTCTTCCGACTCGGACGGACAATCTCGCTATGGTTACAGTCTATCATTAAGGCTGTGCTGTACATTTATTATACACTTTGTGATGCAGAAAAATTACAACAGTTAAGAACACACAAATTCATGAAGGCCCATCCATCTGGGGAACTGACTAGAAACATAACTCAGATTGGATGGGCACATTGTCTGCACCTCTCAATTCTTTTGGTAAGTCATTGCATCTTAGCAAGTGTATCTGCTGCGCACCCAAAGTTTTAACTTTCTCTGGCTCCAAAGCTTGATTACGTTTGTGTGGAGTTTTACCAAAAGTCACCCGTTTCATCGTTCGAAAGCATTTTTTGTTTTGACAGAAACTTTTGATTCTAAGAAGACCTTTCAAGACAAGTCCAACTACTAAACTTTTTTTGCATAAAATCATCAAAGAAAAACTAGCTCAGTACAATGGGCTTCTGGTAATCCTTGGAGCTGGTTTGTGTGAAGTGGCGTGGCTTACAGTGGAAATACGCCTTGCGTGTACTTACGAACAGGATAAATGAGGCAGTGAACTGTACCGCATAAAAATTGCGTAGAGCAGCTATACTAACTGGAGGCAACTTGTTCACATTGCGTAGATGGATCATAAACTTTCTGACTTTTGTCGGACATTTTTGGTGAACAGTGGTGATTGGTCAATGCGTTGAGAAGCGGGGCTTAATGGATCCATCTATTTCGTGTGACTCATTGTAATTTTTTGTCTTGGTAACAAAAACAGTGAGAAGGAGACGCTGAGTCAGCATATTGATAGGCTACAAAAGGAACTCAGCATGCTCAGGAATGATCATGACGAGCTACGAGAAGCTAAGCAGAAGGTGGTCAAAGAGGTAAGCAGGCAAGAGATTTGTAAGGATTTTTTCACTGATCTCCCTGTGCCTTTAGATTTTCTTGAAAGAGCCAAAGTTGCCATCACAGATGAAAAGACTTGACCCTTGTTATGACCAGACCTTCAGATATCTATTTGAAATAGGGTGGGGTAGGGTGTCATAGCCAAGCAGTTTAGAGCATCGGATTCAAGTTCTGGTGGTCGAGTCATCGGGGTGTGGGTTCGAATCCCGGTCATGACACTTGTGTCCTTGAGCAAGATGCTTTACTATAATTGCTCCTCTCCACCCAGGGGTAAAAATGGGTACCTGCGAGGGTAGAGGTTGATATTGTGTATGAAAAAGCCTCTGGTGCGCCACGGCAGTATAGGGCTGTATACTCCCCAGGGAGCTGAGAAAGATTAAAGGAATGCTATTGGCCCAATGACCAGGGCACTAATGTAAAGCGCATTGAAACATTATTGTATAATGCGCTACATGTATATAAGAACTAGTTATTATTATTATTATTATTAATGATGGTGAGTCAGTAAACCTCATATTATAACATTCTGTAGGCCTATATACAGGGAGCTTCGTTTTCACACCAAGAAGAAATTGTAACAATCCAATTTTCATGATTTTTCATTTTCACACTATCCCTGGGTAAGTGATGAACTGCTACATAACAGGTGCATACAAGCTGTGTCATGATTAGGATCCCACTGGGAAACAGCATTTTTTGCTTTATGATCACTGTTTTTTGTGTATGGAGTTGATACCGACCTTCCATGCTAGCCTTGTAAGAATATTATTTGGTTTTACCCATACACCGATGTGTGTGAAGCACTGTATACTCAGTATTTTCCTGAGTCCTGTTGAGAAAAAAAACACCCAGTCATACATGTATTACTCTGGTGGCATTCAAACCCAAGACCTTTGCCATTCTAGAGCAGATGTCTTACCACTAGACCACCGAGATTGCCCTGTAGCTGCATGTAGAGGCAGTTCGAATCTTATTAGCAGCGGGTACCGCACAAATTTAATAGATGTTAAATTTGCAAGGTTGTATGGTTAAAACCAAATGATATTCTTTATCCCCGATGTCAATTTAGCACTTAACAATTTTAACATCTTGTAAGAAATGCTTTACAAATGTGGTTTTACATTCATCAAGAGACTAAAAAAAGTGCATTGATTTAGTTGCCAT
This sequence comes from Pycnopodia helianthoides, assembly GCA_032158295.1. Lineage (NCBI taxonomy): Eukaryota > Metazoa > Echinodermata > Asteroidea > Forcipulatida > Asteriidae > Pycnopodia > Pycnopodia helianthoides. The sequence continues at coordinate 7,041,154 of CM063246.1, forward strand.
TTGGAAAACGAAAATCCAAATGTTTTATAAGAATACTCCATAAAAACTCACTATAGAAAGTTATAGAATGGAATTTGTTGTGTAATTCTCTGCAGCCTTCTATGGGAAAAGCAATGTCAGCTTTGATATGTATTCTAACCTTACATGTTTCGGCTTTATGAGTAAAATGGCAAACTGCAATCCAGTAGCTGAGGTTTTCTCATCCAACACAAATTTCGCAGATTGAAACATGAAATTGTATGAATCCCAATTTTTTCCAGTTGAATCTCATGCGAGCAGAGCACCAGCGAGAGTTGGTTCAGGTGACCTCTGACCTTGATGAGGAGTTAAACTCCAGATCCCACATGGATATGAGGATCTCCGACATGAGGAAAGAGGTGAGTGTGGCTGGAAAATGCTGCCAGTGGGACAGGATTTCATGGTGAGATTTTGGGGTTGTACAAACTGATTTTTCAGAGTACTAGATTCTACTGGGTTCGGTTGGGTTCAATGCCACCCCCTTCCCCTCTGACTTTGAACCAGAGCTACAGTTATGTAATGACCTACATGTATAGCATTGGTTATAAGTGCCCTCTAACATGTCTAAGAGTTGCCTATTTTGGCAGTGTATCATGGGGAAAAGGTTGGCATGTTTTTTGGTCGTGCCTTCCGCATGACTTTGGTTGTTTCAGTTCGTTTGTGGTTTGCAAAGCAGCATGGTTGTATTTCACTAGTGTTTTTTTTTGGGGGGGGGGGGCTGGTGAAATTTTTCACAGTATTGTCAGCCATTTCAAGGTCCCAAAACTGCGGCGCTGCTTCGGGTCACTCTTTGGGAAAAAATTGCCTCCCAGTGAAAACTGTAGAGGGCGCACTACATTGTAAATGGCCAGTATTGGCTTGGCACATGAAGTTTGTGCTTTTAGTGGAAACGGACTACATTATCTAGGAAGGAAACTGCTGCCTGAATGCATCAGGTACTAGTTATTTACTATATATCATGTATCATGTACCTTGCTCATATTTCATAAAGAGGTAGTTGGCTGAGAATGTCACCTTTAAATTTATTTCATTTAAAATAATGCTCTACGGGATCGCACACAAACCTGTGACCTTCGGATTAAGGTGCTGGCGCTCGTCCACCGGAGCTTATCAAGCTTTTGTTGGCAGTCTCCCTATTTTGTGAATAATTTATCTTTGTTCGAGGGTGCCAGTCAGAATGCTATTTAACCTGTAACTGCCGTATAGCCAGGGATCACACCCAAGTTTACGATACAGCCTGTTTTCCATTTACACAGCTTGAGAGGCTTCAGGCAGAGAATGCCTTAGAATGGGGCAAGAGGGAACGTCTTGAGACAGAGAAGCTGTCCCTAGAGCGAGACAGCAAGAAACTGAAGGCAGAGATTGCTGATCTGAAGGAGCACCTCGCTAAGAAGAACAAACAGGTTGCTGCCGATCTACAGATGAATGTCAGAACCTTAGAAGTAGAGTTACAGGGGAAAAACAAGGTATGTTAACCCTTTCCTCACCATGGGCGACTTTAAATTCAACTGCACAGCGGGGCTTACAAAACCAAGAGTGAAAAGCATTCTGAAGACCTTAGGCCAAATTTCAGAATGCCCCACAGTTCTGAAAAATCCTTGGGAGAACCCTGATTGTGTTTGGAAGTGTGCACTTGCTCAGAATTACAGAAAAGTAGGAAATTAACTGGCATGTCTGCTGCCAACTAGCATTCCAAAGTCGTGATTAAATGATAACCTTGTTGCTATGACATGGTGTTCTTTCTATCAGTTTAGTTTAAAAAAACAAAACATACAGTGTGTTGGATTTTTTTTTTATTCTCAGGAATTAGGGGAGCTCAGGCACAGCCAAGGTAAACTCAAGAAACTGATGCAAGAGAAGAGTGCGGAGTTGGAGCACACGCTGAGACGAGCGGAGCAGCACGAGGCAGAGGTGAAGAAACTAAGAGGGAGAGTGGATGAACTCAAGAGAGAGCTGGCCAAGGCGGAAGATGAGGTAAGATGATACAGCTGCTTCATTAAGCTCCGCCCGTTAATAATGCTTTAGGCTTGAACAAATAAAAACTGACTAGAGCGCAACTTGAACTTGTGACCTCCGGATCAACTTTCCGGCACTCTACCGATTGGAGCTATCTAGCCTTATGTTGGCGGTCTCCCTATTTTGTCAATATCTTTGTTCGGGGGGTGCCAGTCAGAAGTCATTCAGCCTGTATTTGCTGTATAGCCAGCGATCAGACCCAAGTTTACAATACAACCTGGGTAGGGGCAGGAAAGGGATCACCTGAAGGGGATTTGACTTTTTATTTCAAATCTCATGTAATAAACCATGAGGGAAACTGACTGGCTAAAAAAAATGACTCAAGTCATTTTCCGTTGTGGTTTATTACTTGATCATCGAGAAGTCTGACTAAGTGTATGTTAAAATCCCGTTACAAAATTTAATAATAACCGACTACATGCATGTTAAAATCTCTTGACAAAATTTAATAATAACATAATTCAATTTTGCTTTTGTATATGTGTATCGAATTTTTCACTTACTGTAACCACTGTGCAGTTTAGCCTTCAGGCTGCAAGATGGTGTGAATAAACCAATATAATAATAATAATAAAAATAATAATAATAATAATAGGCTTAATGAGGATAACAATATTGTGTGGCATGTACATCTCAGACAGAAAGTGATAATTGATGGTAACAAGTCCTATTGTGTACTGCTATACATGCAGCTAATGGTTAATTGTTAACTAGTCGGTTGATGAGATGTTCTTAAATTGACACCAACATGTTCATTCAACAAGAATGATGTGCTTAAGGGTGGGTCATTAGCACAGCATTCCGCGGTAAGCAGAGCCATGGAAAAAAACAAGTAGATTTGAACAGCACCAGTCAGCATCATTATTTGGAATGTTCTATTTATTCCCTTAACTAGATTAAGATAATGGAGATGAGGATTGAGCACTGAGGAAGCATCGAAGTCTAGAGGGTTGTTCAGAGTTTAAATTATATTTATTTATTTATTGATTAATTTATTTATTTATTTATTTATTTATTTACATTATTTATTTATTTACATTATTTTATTTTTTAATTTTTTTGTATATATAATTTTTTTTTAAATCCTAATCAGGGTAACTCGTTCAAATATAATGTGGTCTCACACGGGGTTCTGAGCATATAATTACAAGGGAGATACATGTCAAACAAAAATATAAATTATCATTTAGTCAATAAATAAAAATACTCAAAGGGTACTAAATATAAACCATTTAAATGTGTACATTAATAAATAAGTAAACAAAAATAGAAGTGATTGCAACTTAAGACATTAAGTTTCAGCAATTTTTATTAGTTAAAACAAATTATTAGGCTTAATTTAACTGTCTATCACAGGCTGTGTCCAGATTGAGGCTTTCGGCAGTGGCTGTGGCTGCAATGCCAAAAAGTCCTATTCTTCAATGTTGTCATTGCAGCCAACAGCCATAGCCGTAGTCGCCTGATTCGGACGCGGCAACATACCGAATAGAACTTGGGTACAACTAGTCAAAATACAGTCACCTGCCCCGTATTGAAACATTTAATACTCTGTGTAATAGATGTTGTTATTTATTCTAATTCACAACTCGTATTTGCAATGATACTGTCAATAGGTTGATCAGCAGAGTAATATGGTGAGGAAGCTGCAGCGTAATCTGGATGAGAATCAACAATCTAGTGAGAACCTGTCTGTTCAGGTAGAACATCTCCAGGCAAGGTAAGTCATCAATCATAATCAAATAATAGTAGCAATAAGATGTAATATATTGGAGTCCTATATAGTGTCCGTATCCACAATAAGGTGCTCAGGTTGCTTGAACAAAGAAAAACACTTTTTTAAGGCTGTTTTGAAGTTTATGAATTATTAGACCCATTTATGTAGCACCTTATAAAGGTTTCCAAGGTACTGCGACGCATTCAGCAGCCACTGCCAGAGGCCTAGGCCAACCCCTTCTCTTAGCGATAAGTGTAACTGGATTCTTTTACGTGCATTACACAAGACATGGGACCTATGGCATTAGTCCCATCTGAAGGACGCAGCAATAATGGTTAGGCGTCTCACACTCACAACCCACACTCTGCTGATCAGAAAACACGAGAGCTTGAGTCTACTGCGCTTGATTGTTGGCCACGACACGCCATATTCAGAAATACAACCACAAGTTTGACTTCATGGATGTTTATTCTTCTTGAGGCCCAAATACTTCATTCTTGAAAGGGCAAGCAGTTTCTCTTTTACAAAGGGTTCTTCTTCATGAGGGAAATGTAAATTTGTACTTGAGCATTTCCAGGAGCACTAAGCAATGACTAGGGGCATGGAGGCAGTTGGGTTTTTCCCCATTTGAGGTTTTACTTCCACGTTCCTTAAATATTTTCCAACACAGGTACATTCAGGCTTACTTGTCCCAGTACAAGGCACTTTTGTGGGTCCTTGGTTCATTACAAAAATATAATGTCAAGTAATAAACCGGGGAACTGACCGGTAAATTCAAATGGTTTTAGGTTGACAAAGAAAAATTGAGCAGGGCTAGATAGCTCAGTTGTAGCGCGGTACGTTAATCGGAGGTCGTTGGTTCAAATCCCGCTCTAGTCATTTTTCTTTGTTCAACCTCAACCAAAAATTAATATACCTTGAGTAGTTTTTATGATGTGTTGATCGCAAAATTAATTATATGTTTTTTTTATTCATCACAAATCTTATGTTGTCAATCTATTTGTCTTTTTTGTGTGTTCAGACTCAGAAACATGCCGAGTACATCATCGTCGTTAGCCAAGAAACGTGCAGCTAGCTTTAGCTTCAGCTCAGGGAATCTCAGTTTGCAGGACGGACGGGAGGAAATCACCTCAGATATTGACATATAGAACGATTCCAACTCTAATCCTAATAATGCAGTACCACTTACAAGCCCCCATTGAAATCCCATGGATAACAGTATAGAAATCATATGAGAATAATTACATAGTTATAGAAATAGTTCTACTGTTAGCATAGAAACAGACTGGTCCCCTGTCTTTATCCTTATGGATAGATCTTTCCATTGCAACGTCACATTCCAGGTTTTTGTCAACCAAGGTTGGAAAACTATGGGAAGCCTTAAATGCAAAGCAAAAACAGATTACCACAGTCTGTAACAATGTTACAAAAATAGTGTTGATTTTGTTGGGAAAAAAAGCAACCAATCATAGAATGTAATTTTTTTAACTGAAAGCTTGCGGAAATGTTTAATTTGGTCACAACATCTGTTAGTACGATTTAATGCAAACCAGCATTCAAGACAGTGCACACTGGTCATACAAATCCAATGGTTTCATTGGATAGACAATAATGCATGCAATGAAGCAGACTGATACTGTGTTACTACCACTAATGTCTACCAGTGGATACTACACGCTATGAGTGTATGTGTGTGTGTGTGTACAAACACACAGTATTATGGCATGCAAGGTCAAAGGTACATCTGGTTGTTAACTGCCCGGTTCTAAAGGCCGGTATCTTGCGTTATCCACGAGCCTCGAAGTGTGACGTAAGATGTTCGGGCTATCAAAGAAAATAGAATCTGGAGAATGATGTGTGGTTAATAGTCTGTGCACATAAGCTTTGACTCAAATCGTGCGTGCTGCCTTTTTATCTAAGGGGCCATTCAGAACATTCAATATTTTAAAATGTTGATCTTTTTTCAAATAAATCGGTATTGCGTTGGTAGAAAAACCAATCTATGACCCTACCTTTAAGGATGTGCGTTCGTGGTTGATACTAGTCAGTGCATTGAGCTTTTAATGGATTGATTTATCTGCTCAACACAGCACATAATAAGGGGTCTACTTCTTCTTATCGTGTCCACACACACTAGATATTGCCTTTCAACCAGAACTGGACACAGTTCCTAGCAATATCGTTGTACTCTGCAAGGTTTTGCATTCTTGCTCCAGTAGGGGGCATCTCAGGAGGTGCTCCATAGTCTACTAATGGGGTCTACTAATATTGGCTTATGAAACCACTCTGGATACTCTGGATATTCCAGATATTCTGGATATTCCAGATATTCTGGATATTCCAGATATTCTGGATATTCCAGATATTCTGGATATTCCAGATATTCTGGATATTCCAGATATTCCGGATATTCTGGATATTCCAGATATTCTGGATATTCCAGATATTCTGATATTCCAGATATTCCGGATATTCCAGATATTCCAGATATTCCAGATATTCCAGATATTCCAGATATTCCGGATATTCTGGATATTCCAGATATTCTGGATATTCCAGATATTCTGGATATTCCGGTATCCAAGCTGAATACAATGAAGAAACTCCGTCCCACATTCCAACTCAGTACATTCTTTAAATCAAATATAACAGTAAAACAAAATGTTACCCAATAATAACCATTCCAAATCAACGTCTTTTCCTCCAATCATAATAGCAGCTGGTTTCGCCTTATTAAATATTTTCCAAAATGAGACTTTCTCCGTGGGGGAAAAAGGGTCAAGCATTCCTGTTCAGAACACTTTAACTATTCCTGCCAGAACGTTCTTAGCTTCTTGAAATCTGTGAGACACTTACACCGTGGTTAAAGCATTACTACACTTCTGCTGTATTATATAAATATGCATCTTCTACGTACTAGGTGGATTATTTTAATAGGTAGAATCATGTAAACTATTGCCTGCATGTTAGCTGTGAGTTTTCAGCAGCTCTGTATTATTATGTATTGTCAGTATTAAGTCAACTTGTAGACAATTTTTACAAAGTTTATAATGTTGTTGTACATGTGAATTTTTACAACCATGCAGCACAGACCAGTATTCTGCTGTCTTAATTGATGTAAGAAGTCCTGTATACATAAGCAATTATGAGTACTGATTCTCAATATACAACAAAGGGACCAGACTGTTTTACCTTCCAGTCTCGTTTTATATACAATTTATATCAATTTTGAATGTAAGAAATACTAGATGGCCATCTCAGTTTATAAAGTTTCTGAAGGACGCAATTTTTTGTTGTTCACTCAAAAATTATTTATAAAGTTCTATAAGACAAAGAAGACTTTGGGCTTGATTTTCTGGTAAAGAAACAAACTGTTAGGTCGTGTCTAAATTGATGGCTTTCTCAATCCAGATTGCCAAAAAGGGAATTGTTTAATGTTGCTGCAGTGCTCATCGGCCGTAGACATGACCGCTTGTTGAGCTCATTTCACTCCACTGCAAGAGGAAAACCTCTACATCAGAAGTCCATTTCACTCTATTCTGTGCTGTCCTCTTACTACAAACATATTAGTGCACAGCCACAATTATGGGTACACTTTTTGTTACAAAGACACCAAATGAACGACACATAAATATTGAGTAACTCTTTGCAGATCTTGTTTTCGACAAACTCAAGTACTTTCTACTCTTCATTCACACACTGCTGGTTAATCAATTTACAAAAAACATTGAAATAACTGTTACATCACTGGTTTTCAAAGTGTTGTTCATAACATGGACACACAAAATGTGTACCCGTGATTGTGGCTGTGCACATTAGCATTTATATAAGGCGCCTTCTTCCAGGTAATGCTCCCATATTTACTGATCCTCCATCCACCCACCCTCTTCTTCTGGTATGCTCTAGGTTTGCTGTCTGTCCACTTACATGGGTCCATCTGTCATCTTGCCTCCTATAGCTTGATGACCAACTCACAAGTAAAGTTTAAGTAGCTTCATGAATGTGGACCCCGTTGTTCCAGATTTCTGCCAATTGACGTACTTAGTTTCCTAGTCTTATAGCTTAGGTTGGACCCAATTTGTGGAAATGTGCTAAAATGTGTTCTGCATTGTGACCGGTGTGATCTGTAAACTGTAATCTTGTGTACATGTACATAGAGCGCTAGGTAAAAATAATCACCTCAACCACAATGTACATATCAAACACTGTGCCTAAAGACTCGTTATGAGTCACTCTTTAATAATAGTCAAACCTCTGAAAGCGGACTTGCAAGGGATTACTGATGTTACTTTTGTTTTAGAAAATTTGTGTGTGAAATTGTTGTATTGAGCAGTTAAACTTTTAGTAAAAACTACTAAGGATATTGTAAGATGCTCATTTCTTCTTGTTGTAATGGCACTGTCCAGTGGTCAACTTGAGCCTTTAGAGGACACAGCAGTCGCAAGCGGCTACAGCCGCAAAATTTAACCTACTTTCGCTCAAACAAGAGTGTAAAAGAAAAGGTATCGGACTGAATTGACAATTTCCAATGTTTCCCATGTACACATAGATTGTACAACTCTCAAACAAAACCATGCATTTCAGTTTCTAAATGATCATCCTGCCATTTTTCCTGAAAATAATGGTGCAAAAAATCAACAAGATTAGCAATGTCTGGGAGTATGGTGATGATTGTACGAAATGAATGGTCTCTAAATGGTTCAAGCAGAAACAAGTTTCTTTTACACTGTGTGATGTCTAGTGGGAACTATCTATTGACCAGTCTATTGGAAGTGTTGTGTACCAGTGTTTTTCTACATTGCTTGGACGTATAAATACGCATCACATGCATCTCTGACCAATTATGTTGATACAACTTTTTAAGAAATGCTTGCTTGATGTGAGTTACAGCTTGCACTATGCCCTTGTTGAGCGTGCCCTAGTAATGGTGGCGAACACTTGTACAGGACACATGAAATTGAACTAAATAGAATTTGTCTATTGACCCCCTTGCACCAACATCACACGCTGCTGCTGCCTGCCACGCTTGCCATTTTGGGAGTCGAATTGCATGTAAAAATTATGCTAAGCATTTAAACGCAGTGTCGCCTAAAATGCGCACAGCACTGTATAAGACACGAGAACATTGACCCCAAAATGTGTAACCAAGATTATTGTGATGATGAGGTCAGGGAATTGGGTCAATACAAATATATTGTAAGTGTAATTTTTCTAATCAGGTGTTGGCTTCTGGCTAAGACTGTGTCTAAATGGCGGATACGGCTACGGATTAGATCACCTTGTCATTATGTGTTAAAGTATAGGACGTCCTTAGCAACACCCTTAGCAACAGTCGTAGCTGTAGCGACAGCCGGCAATTCGGATACGCCAGTCCTTGAAATGATGAGGATTGCAATTCTTGTGTGTGTAATAGTGACTGTGAAATAACCCCTCCCTCTGACATAATGAGACTTGCAAACAAGAATTGATACATTCCAGTTAAAATGCTGAACCACAACTTAACGGATACGATTTTAAAAGACCAAACAATGTTCTTAAAATATTGACGTTATTTCTCAAACTACCGATTAAGTATCCACCTTGCTTTTGTTAAGTATCCACCATGTTTTTGTATTCTTGTTTTTTGTCTCTGGTTCCTTTATTTATATTTGTGTTCATGATCAAAAGTTGTATTCTATCATGATGGCCCAATTTTATGGAGCTCCATGAGGAGACAAATCTGCACAACAATTTTTTGCTAAGCAAAAAAAAAAGGGGGAAACCAGTTGCAAATGGTACATATGACATGGTATTTTGGCTGGTAACTTTTTTGTAGTAAGCACGAGTGCTTTTGCTAATTTGTCTGCTGAAGCGGCTCTGTGAAATTGGGCCTGGGACCAATTTCGTAGAGCTGCTTATGTTGCTGAAAAAGTTTCTGCTAAGCGATAAAAGGCAGGATACCAGTCACAGATTGTACGGGTGACAAGGTATTTTGGATGGTAATCATATTCCGGGAAGCAAAATTTTGTTGTGCTTTGCGACTTTTTGTGCTCAACTCTATGAAATTGGGCCCAGATCTTCATCATGTTGCAGCCATCTTTGTTTTTTCCACTGTGAAAATCAGCACAGCTAATAATGGCTGTTGATACAGGGAACCTTGCAAGAATGGCCCGGCATGATAAAGCTATCTCATGTCTCATTTTAATAGTGCTTAACAAATTTTTGTATTCAGTATTTATTAATATTTATATTTTATATATACATGTATATATATATATGTGTTCATGTGAAGTTATCAGTTTGTCCAATGTGATGTAAGCTTGTATGTGTGCTCGTAAAAGATAAACCATTCTTTTCAGCATGCAAGTTATTCTTATGTTTAACTATAAATAATTAATTTGTTTATTTTAGATCTACATGGCCTGTGAAAAGCACTACTGGTAGTAGCTCAACTGATTCTGGAAAATTTTAAAAGGGCAATTTGCTAGTTCTACATGCTGTAGTAATGATCTATTATAAGAAAATTAGACACGCTGGAAGCAGTAGATTATAGCTTTTTGTCACAACAATTGATAAAGTTTTGAGGGATTTTTATGACCCAGAATTAATAGCTAGCCCATTTCGTTTACATTTCCCCTGAAATTACAACCTTGTTTTTACAATTACTGACCATGCAATATTTTCTAAGAGTTAAGAAACTTGTCCAAAGGGGTTATGGATGACTTCACAGTAACGCCAGTTGTAACATAGGCATCAAACTACCTTCTTGTATCATGGAAAATAACTTAATGAAGTCGACTTAAATAAAAAGTACTGTGAGTTTTAAAATGTGATGTCCCTGGTCATTTTCTTTCTAACTCTATCACAGGCACTCTGCACCTTGACTTATTGAAATTATGCAAGCCCACAGTTTGATAAAGTCGACTTGAACAAAGAACAGTTCTTTACAAATTTATAAGAAAAAGAGTTTGAGAATGTTGAACATGATGGGGGAACTTGGAAGCAAAAAAAGCTCCTTATCCTTGATCAGGGCAAGGTGAGCGGATGATACTTGTGATTGATGCTGTCCTGCTGGCTCTCTCTAGATTCCAACTAGAGCAGATCAGGGGATGAATATATAATAGTGAATGGTACTGCAGTGTTTGGTGCAATCCAATGCAGATACCCAGCTGAGGCAAAGTGAACATAAGGTGCGGAAACTTTCTCTGAATTTTTCTCCGTCGGAGTCCAGTGGACAAGGGCTGAAAACTTGGTTTGATCACTAATGTCAGGCTTTGGACATAAAGCCCCTTCCTCGATGCACCATGATAGGTCGCAAGGCCTGCTACTAACCACCAACTTTCCACTCGCTAGTCAACTTCAAGTTAACCCGTCTAAATGCAAAGATGGGGGTTGTTAAAAAAATACATATTTTCTATCAGAAACAAATAACACCAAACCACAACAAATCATTTTCTCTAGGTTTGATTTTATTAACATTGACATACGGATATATATGCAAAGTAAAAATTGTTTAAAGATACACATGAATATCAATGTCACAACTTTCTGCTGGAAATTAGCAGATTTTGAGTAAAAAATGTGTTCTACAATAATAGCTGCGAATTACAAAAAAAAACACTAATTGAAGGAATGTGCATTTTAACAACCAAGAAGTATTTCATTTAAACACAATTGCAGTGTTGTAGTCAAGTACATTTTGGCCGAGCTCCAAGAACCACTAAGGACAAAGGTGGCTGAGTAGTACTCGAGTACGAATACTGGTGTCCAAGTTCCAAGTACTCTCAAAGTACGAATTCCAACAGCAGAGTACCGGTACAAGTACTTGGATCTCCGAATACGAGTACCGAGGTGGCCGAGTAAACTTGAGCACAAGTACTGGTGTCCAAGTCCCGAGTACAAATTCCAAAAGCAGAGTACAAGTACTTGGATCTCCATTACGAGTACAAGTTTGACTACTTTAAATTGAAAAAAAAAACAACATCATAATTAGGTATTCTGATTTGGGTGTTAAATATATTTTGTAATGGATATATATAAGAAAGCTTCATTTTTCCACTGATTTGATATGATGTTGTGCTGAAGTTGTCACAGATATACATACATGTATATGTTTGGTGCTACATGAGAAGAGTTTACACAAGGGGCTGTGCCTTGGTGCTTTCTTGTACAGATTCTTTCAGAAGTTACTATAAAGCATTCTCTGCATACATACTGTACATGGCTAAGCACATAAATTTTGGCAAATGGTAACCGGAATAATGTACATGCTGTAGTACAAAATCTAATTCAGGCCTTGATTTCCCCAGGCCATGACCACTGTTGCCTCTTCACCTTCAAAATATTCATGTAGATGTTTGGTTTTTTCTTTCTCCAATAGAACAGAAAGCTTTGCCCGCTATTAAATGCACTGACCAAAAAAATGTAAACAACAAGTTTCAGCTATTTGGATTAGCTGTGTCACGTCTTGGGAGTAGCATGTGCAAGGCAAGAGATGTGTCCTACATGCTACCCCTGTGGGCTGAATGGGTCGGTATACATGTATTGCCCTTTTCAAAATATAAATGCCCTCCTACAAGATTAAATTCAATGAGTGTTATTTATTACCCGTTAGGATAGACATATGACCAGCCCAAGGCATGGAATTTCATCTTTGAAAGGAGCAAGGCCACTTTCATTTTTTTGCAAAGGGCTCTTTCGTTGGGAAATCTTTAAATGTGAGGAAAACATTTGAAAGGGCAAGACCAGGGCAACAGAAACCATGGCCTCCTTAGTCTGTGTAATTCAAGGCCTGTAGCTTCTCTCTGAATTCATGATGTAGAGCGGGATTTGAACATGCGACCTCCAGATTTAATGTGCCAGTGCTGTACCAACTGCGCCATCTAGCCCTTATGTTGGCGGTCTCCCTATTTTGTTCGGGGGTGCCAGTCAGAAGCCATTCAAAGTGTAACTGCCATAATATACCAAGGATCACACCGAAGTTTATGATACAACCTGGGAAGCAGCAAGAGAGGGATCACCTTTACGGGATGCAACTTATTTCAAGTATCAAGTAATAAACCACAATGGAAATTGACTGGGTAAATTTTAAATAATTTTGGGTTGAACAAAGAAAAGTTGACTTGAGCAGAATTTGAACCTTTATTACTTGAAATATAAGGAAACAGATTTCTATTGTTTTATACAATTAACAGACTCACTGACACCACAATGGTTAACAAGATAATGAAGCCCCTGTAAATGATGTCATCACATGCTTCTGTGCCATCTTGGAGGTCAACATTTCCATTTTACACTGAACCACACGTCCGAGGCTAGTAGTTTTAGTAAACTCATAACCAGACTGGTTAATAATAAGTCTGGTTGTCTTGTGTTTTTCAATTGAACCATAGAACCTCACTGTGTAATATCTTGAACAAAAACAAACAAGTTTAAATGTTGACTTTGAGTCTGATAAAATACCTTACATGTCTTATTGCTTGTTCAAATAAAAACAGTTAGCATGTTAAACTGTGTCAGTTTTTAATCTGATTGCAACAATTCTGGTCCAGAAAACAATAAGCATTTTGAGCTACAAGCCCTGTGGTCTCATGGATTTCCCAAAAAAATTTGAACCAGGCTGTGAAGACATACATCTACAGGCCTGGAATTTCATCTTTGAGAGGGCAAGGCCATTTTCAATTTGCAAAGGGCACTTCCATTTGAAAATCTTAAAGTCTATGGGAAACTTTTGAAGGGGCACCAAGGCCAAGACGAGGGCAACAGAGGCCATGGCCTCCGTGTTTTTCCAGGCCTGCATCTATTGTCTATAAACATTTTCTTGGAATCATGCGCTTAGGTCCCATTGAGTTCTACATTGATCATCGTATTTCACAATCACAAACACATACACAGTGGACTAACTTCCAGGACTAAAACGGTTTAAACATTTTACTGGCTACATGTACTGCAGGAATTGGAATGAATTCTGAACCTCAAAATCTTTGCACGAAACACATCCTCTTTCTTGCTCTTTGAACTGCTGTTACTCCATAAAACGAAATTGGAAATACTTAATTTAATTTCTATGCAAGATTTATATAAAAAATAACAATTTTGACCTTCAATAGCAGCAAACGTACGAAAAATCATCATTGTTTTTTTTGAAAGTGTGAAAGTTTGGGCTACAGTGAATTGTACATGCTTTTTAATGAGAATAAGGTCAATCAAACTTAGAAGTTCAAGATTCCTGATAATTTACATAAAATTAAATATTCATATATGATTTTACTTAAACCATGCTGCAGAGATTTGTTCTATTTATGACATTGATTATCACTAACCATTGTCATGAATTGATTTATACTTGCAAGCAGATACAGTAACATGCATTTCACTGTTTTTCTTTCATGCAATGCCAAAATATTATAGAGCATTGAAGATATTTATCTGTATTCGTTGAAAGTTGAACACATCACTGTCTCAAACTGAGCCCTCTTGAGTCAAAATGTTTACATAATTTGGGCCCTCTTGGGACAAACTGTTTACATAATTTGAGCTCAATTAGATTATTTGATTGCCATTTCTGTTTTCATTATTTATTTATTTTGTAACTGAAAAGCGCATTCTCTCGACTTCCTGAGTGTATACAAGTGTCATTGAGAATATATTGAGAATAGCTGTCAATGGGTCGTTGTAAATTCTACCAGTGAACAAACTTGCAAAATACAGGAGTTCCAATACACAATCCATGATACACTAGTTAAGAATAAAAACATTTATATATCATTCCAAATCAAAAACGGGTGAGGACAGTGCTCTGTGGCAGTTTTATCAGTTTGAAGTTCCCACGACAAGACCTTTCAGCATCACACTAGATTTTCCTAGTATCATAAAACCGGAAATAGTCACCAGGCTCCATCTGACTTGTCCCTCACTAAAGTTAAAAATACGCAGGGATGCCCTAAAAAAAAACCAGCACAATCATTCATTTCTGTGTCACTCCTCATGTGTATATAACTCGCTCAACAGCTACAAAGAAGTCCTCCTTTGTTTTCAGATCATGGTAGCCTATGGGTCCAACCTCACAGTCAGCACATATAAGATACTTGATGTTTTTTACTGTGTTTGTGAAGCCAACGTTCTCAAAAGTGTACATGCCCTCTATCAGCCAGAAATCATCGAGGTCCTCTCCGTCATTTGGCTCTTGATTTGCAGTCTTCACTTTCATATGCGGGAGGAAAAACTGCAAGAGAACAGTTTAATTATTAAAAACTACAAGATTCACAATTGTAGTTGGCACATGTTGCGATTATCACTGAAACAATGTCCCATCAGAATCAACAACACTTAGTAATAGCGCCTACAACCGATTGGACATGCAACTAGGCGTGACACTCCACTCTCATTACTCTTGGACTAGAACAACCAACCTACAGAACCGTGCCGTAGAGGCGGCGCACTTATGCAAACCTCACCAACAGCAACTTTCTGATGACCCGAGGATAGTCGGTATTAAAATACCAAACAATGGAAACGAACAGTTAACGTGTAGTCACTGAGCAATGCCTGTGCGCACAATTTGAGATTGTGCTGCTTAATCTTCAAAGTGCAATCTTCAGATTGTGCAAATCCCAAGAATGCGCTCCACAGACAACAGACATGCACAATCCAATTTGGACATTGGTTCAGATTTTTAGCTGAAAATTTATCTTGTTTTTGAGAAATGTATCTGACACAATCATACCACCATATTAAGCTGCAACACCTCTTGTGTACCACACATATGAGTTTAAAGTATTTTATAGAGGTCGCTGATGGATTTTGGACCATTTTTTGGGTCACTCCTTGTTTGGGAGTTGTGAACCTAAGTTGTAGGGTATTTGTACAGTGGAACCAACAATCACATGAGCGTTCACTCGAACCCTACAAATACCAGATGTCAAAATGTTTTAAAAGGCATTGTTGGGTTCAGTAACTTGGACTAATTTGGTACATAAACATACCGCCCATCATGCCGCGGAATGGCCACCCCTCCCTCCCCCCCCCGGCCCAATATCTTTCTTAAGCTAAGTTTGTTCAATCATAAGGTCTATCGCAAATGCCACCTGGTCCTGGTTGATTATGCACAAAGGTAAAAAGGGCACTGTGTGGGAAGGAAATTGTGCATAATCAACCAAGTGGTATTTGCGATATAACTTATGAATGGAGGTAGAAATCCTCTACACCCACTATCACTAATCTTTTTATAATGATTAATTGCCTTTGATTGAAGTGGCACCGCATTCTATCGTTGTAATGTAAGGATGCTTTCCAAATTTTGAAATATGTAACCAAACAGACATATAATTTAAAGCTAAACCACGAACCACAACCATGCACGTTCTATGGTAGTTGCCACTGGTTATGGTTTACGGTTAGGGTTGGGGTTAAATACCTAAAAAATTTCCAATTTAATCTTGTTTTGTCCTAATATCGTAACCGGTTAAGGTGTTCATTATGCACGAAAACGAACCTTTTTCTGTGTGGCTTTTGCAAGGCCCGGCCGAAGTACGATGCTTTGACACCGCGCACACGCTAAATTCTTCACGTTGGTGTTCTTGTCGTCTACCAAATCTTTCACTTTGGAGCTTGCAGTTGCGGCAGAGTCATCATCCACTGACTCCAGCTCTTCGATAGGCTTTTCCACTGTTTCTTCTGCCGGTACATCGACAACGGGTTCTCCACCTTCCGCCATTGTTAATTGTGGTCTGGTATGGTGCCCAACCCCCTCTCAACAGGCTTTCTAACGTACAATACTTAGCTAGGTGATGGGAAACTAATTGAGGGGCGGGGATTATAGCCAAGATTGGAGGGGTTACTTACGGTTATTCTTCAGACAAAGAAGAGAAAGAATTATGCCGATTTTCCACCAAAAATCTGCAGAATTACCAAACGATATGTCAAACGAGCCCGAAAACACAGTTGATATTTTTAATCAAATAACCAGCTTACATGGATGCTTGAAAAGCGCATTTTGGTCTGTATTTATTACCCCGGATCCATTAGTGGTAGTAGAACTACTAGTAATATAGCCTTACTCTCAATAGCCTTAATCATCCAACTTCTTTCATTAGAAGAGTGTTAATTAATGCTAAAGCCATCAATCGTCAAATATCATTCAGATCTAACAGCAGGTTGGTATAAGCCCTGAATTCTCTATATCTTCCTCCCTTCTGGAAAATCAGAAGGGATTGAGGGGCATGATGGTTTATAGTTTTTGGTATATGGGGCTTCATACTTTTTTTTTTAGGTTTCATGACAGGAGAAGGCTAAAGTATCTTGAAAGAATTATCTTCACCTTAAATGTTTAAATGCCTTAAACTTTGAAAGTACATGAGCTTTTCCCGAAAGCCAACGGAGATGACAATGTTTAAGTGGTATTTTACTGGAGAATTATAAATTATAAGATGATAGTAAAGTCCGAACATTAGGCCTATTTTATCAAAATAAACAGAAAATGCAGGCGAGAAATTTAAGAAAATGAGCACAAGCTGTGCATCTATTATCGCCTCCATTATTGGTGCGAGTACAAAGCCTTATTGTCACTTAACTTCATATACGTGACTGGGCCTTTCAATCGTCAAAAATGCACTCTTTAAGTGATACCATTTTACAAGGTAGGTGTTCCGATACTGACGCCCTTTGTATCTTGTAATATTTATGACTTTTTTCCCTATCTTTTTTATGAATACAAGTTATACGAAATACAGCATATGTTTTCGGTTTGCCTGTAACTTTCTCTTTAAATATAATGCTTCGAACTCTCAGTATAATGTGAAAATACCTTTGAAGGCATTTCAAACGCCCCTATTACAAAAATAGATTAACCGAATTTGGTGCGCCTATAAAACCAAAGCACATGCGAAAAGTTGCACTTCCATTTGCCCGCCTCCAAGCTGTGAGTTGTCCTGAAACCGTCTGTTGGCCTGAAGATTCGTCCAGCATTTACTCAAATATGGTTATTTTTGAAAGACTCCGCTGCAACTAGTTTAAACTGACACACGACTTCAATTTCGACAGGCTGAATACTATTTATCAGAAGACTGTAAGAAGAGCTCGTAATTTTTCAGCTCAAAAGTTCTTTAACTTCCCAAGGTCCACCGAGCTACGAGAATGTTGGTGACCTCGCTATGCTGCCTTGTTGTGCTGGGTCTGGCGACGCCCGGTGCCCGGGCAGCGTTTGGTGATAACATGGACCATGGAAGAGACGATCTTTTTGAGAAAATGGGAAAAGCTACCGTTGACGTATTTGACATCGTAGACGGTAATGATAGTTTTACATACACATTTTGTTAAAGTGGGCTTAAATGCCATATCCGACCGCATGCCACTTTATGTACAACTTTAGGGCGTGGCCGTGGCACACCACGCCCAGAAAAAAATGCAATGCATCATTATGCCATAGGAAATTTGCCAAATTTGACTGCCTCATTTTGGCCAATTGTTCTCTTAAATAAGATGGTTTTTTTTGCAGTGGCCCTCACCTCGTTCGGCAAGATTTGTCTTTATTTTCTTTATTTTGTTAAAGTTATGAACAATTACATTTAATAATTAAAGTATAGGGCCTAACAGTAACATTTAAGATGTGTGCCTATGTCAGTTTGAGTGCCAAATTCAAAAACATTCAATTTTGTATTTATTTTTTTACCTGCGAATAATAAGTTGCTTGTTATTTTTTTAAATAGGCTTTGAATTAACATTCAAGGTCTTTACTCTCTTCTGAATTATATTTTGATGTATACAAATGTATGGTAAATGTACATTCTTAAGAAAAACGTTTTTTGTTTCTAGTTCAAGTTAGCTTTTTGTTTCTTTTTGTTTTTTTAAATCAAGTTGTCTCAAGACAAATTGTTGAGATTAAATTGTTAAATTATATTTTTAAGACTTTTCCCTGTCACCCTCATCTGGTCCCGAGTTGTTTGTTTGTATTTTTTTCTATTTATTCTTTTCTTGTAGGACTTCATATAGAAATTGATGGAGTAGAACATTTCAGCGAGAAAACATTTATTTTAGACAGTCACTCAATAGTTGAAAGAGTCCCTTCATAGCTAATTTTGTCTTTGCTCTTTTTGTTTTCCTTGTGGTTAAATTTTCAAATTTGAGGTGTGTTTTTTCATACATGGTTTTGTAGTGAAGCATAAATATAACAGTCCAGTTTTACAATGGTCTAAATCATTTTCCTCAGATTGCAAGGGAAAACATTCACAATATTGACTTGAATCAATACAGGTCAAGTGCAGCTGGATGTAGCATTAGAAGACACCATTGGACAAGACGAAGTCTGGATCCTTGACTTCCAGCCCTTCCAACACAACAATAAGACTAACCGACCAGTCATTCAGGAAGATGGGGGCAGCTTGGTGGCTGAGAATACGGGAACCTGTTCAAATGTTTTTAATACTCTGCCATTTGATGTGAGTTATAGACTGACTGTGCCATTCTTCAGTGGCACACCACTTTTCATTGTTGTGTATGAATCGAGTAAATGCTGTTTTAACTTTTAAAGTTGTCTAAAACATGCACCACCACAACCAGGACGACCTTTGAATTAGAACTTTTTAGCATTTCAAAGTACTTCCGTGTACATTAATTTGTATATAATCACTTATGTTTCACCCACCCATAGCTGGGTTACTACAAGACATTTAGGCCTTTACCTAAACTCTTAAACAAAAAGAAAACATTGGAAAGGTTTTTTTAATAGGATTTATCCTGGTCCTGGTTTTGTTAAAGCAAGACCAATGTTGATGGTCCTGCTGGCTTTAGAAGAAAGGGAGCAAGTTAGCGGTCATATAGCCTCGGTTCTTCTGTTCTATATTTTAAACACTTGCAAGTGGTACAATAGGTTGAACTTTGACTGTTCCATATAATAATATTTATATAAGCATGACCAAGAATTATATCAAGTAAGCAAGTGGAAAAACCACTGCTAGGCCCAGCCAGTAGCACTCAAACAAGAGAAGAGAGTCCAGCCAAAGGCTGGGCTCTCTGCAACGAGCACATGCAAGTCAATCTAGGCCAAAGATTCGTTCTTCACTTGTTTGAAGAAATTTACTGGTAGATGGCCCATTTACCCCCTTAATTACCACCCCCCCCCCAAAAAAAGAAGAAAATCAATGAAAAACAAAAGGCACACAATCTCTGAAGCTTATTCTCATTTCGTGCCCAAAGATGACTTTACTATTTCTTTCAACTCAACTTCATTTTGTACAGGAAAATGCTGTAGTGGTTACCAAAGCTAAAGACAAATCACGTCTGAACTAAATAAACCTAAAATTTAAGTAAAATTTTCGGCCTGTAAATTCTGCATCTTGTCTTGTTTTATTTTTCTGTGCAGGCAAGTACAGGTTTCTACAAAGATACCTACACTCCCAACTACCCAGGAAGCAAATCATTGTTCTCTTACTACGAGACTGGGACTGAAATCATTCAACAAGGCGATATGAGAATACGAGAGGATCATATTACTTTCATGGGTAAATTTATAGGGAACCCGACAGTCATCAACCCTTTTTTGAGATATTATAGTGGACACTGTGGGAGTGGACTGTTTGTTTGGTTTTGGTGTATACAGACAGATTTACCCAAACCTAGCAGCGCCCTCGTATGTGGGAGTGGACTGTTTGTTTGGTTTGGGTGTATACAGACAAGTTTACCCAAACCTAGCAGCGCCCTCGTAATGTGTCCACCATATCTCAAAATGGCTTATTGGTTTTTTTTGTAGAAGAATTATGTATTTCTCATCCTCTAGTTTTCAATAAACACACCGTACCACCAACCCTGTGAAAAATTCATCAAATGTGATGGTTGTGTTTGAGTGAAAGGCAACCAAAAACATTATTTGTTTTGTTGTGTATTTTGTGCACAATTACATTCACAATGGCAATCCAAATAAGCAACATGTTGAGGGATTTTCAAATTATGTTTTCCTTTTTTGACTTTGACGGAACTAATAAAAGGAACATTACGTACAGAATTGGCAAGAAAAAAACTTGTAAAATATTCTTTTTGATCACAGATTTACATAAAACTTACACGGTCTAATGATGATGATAATAGAAAACATCCCTTGTAACATTTCTGTCTGAAATGCCATATTTGATGAGAAATGAATAAACTAATTTTCCAACTGGAGTTTATCGCTCAGTGAGCATTTTATTCATTTGTTGAATCTATGCAAATGTGTAATCGGTTTTTCACTATTTTCTCGGGACCCAGATGGCCGATCGATCTCAAACTTCTACAGGTTTGTCAGTTTATGTATATGGTGGATTACATAAAGTGCTTACTGTCAGCAACTGTTTTGTTAGCAAAAACCAATTCTGTAATGTTCCTTTAAAGTTAAAATCTGCGATTAGATATCCGATTTTGAAAAATTAGATAGCTTGACATGATTAATTTCTTATCCAATTTTCTATGAACTCTTAATGTACAGGTTCAATGGATACCCTGTTCAACTGTAAAGACAGCGACCAAGAAACAGTCTGGGAGAGAGAAGTCACTGCGGATGCAATTCAGTTCAATGCTACACTGTACATGACCAACGTACGGCCGCAGGGAAGTGCAAATAACCCGGAACCAGCCTATGTTCAGAGCTATGCTATACTGTACTGGAGATTACTACGAGTTGCACTTTCAAGGTAGGTTTTTTTTCTTCTCCTTCACGATTGCAAGAAATATGCTTCAAGATGTATTTTAAAAAAACTCAACAAATCCTCGTGAAAGGCAGGGTATACTGTCGGTAATTGACAAAGATTACAGGATGCTCACTTGGTGCATCCAAACATATGCATAAAAATAACAAACCTGTGAAAATTTGGGCTCAATTCGTCATTGAAGTTGCAAGAAAATAATGAAAGATAAAACACCCTTGTTGTGTAGAATTGTGTGCTTACAGATTCAAATTTTTTAGTGAGAAATTACCTCTTTCTCAAAATCTACATTACCTCAGAGGGAGTCGTTTCTCACAATGTTTTATACTAACAGCAGCTCTCGGGTGCTCCTTACCACGCATGTTTTTGTGGTAATGTATTTCTCGAGTAATTACCAAAAGTTTCCACAGCTGCCTTTAGTAATTAGATATTAAAGGGCATGTCTTTGTATCATGTTGCCATTCTAATGGAAATATAGGTGCTGTGCATGATGATTATTTAGCAAGACAGTTGAAAACCTGGTGCCAGAGCTATTAATCCGAAGGGGGGCAATCAGTAATTTGTAATGTAGTGTTGTACTGCTGAAAAAGTATTGACTAATAAACCACAAGGGAAAGTATCTGAGAAGGCATTGACTTAACAAATTGACAGACTTTTCACCAGCGTTATTCTTGAGCCAGGGTAACACAATTACATGAATGTGGTTTCTTTGTTTTAGACACCCCCCCCCCAGCACTGCCACTGCCTAGGGTGGAAAGTAACAGAACAAATAATGTATTGTTCGATATACATTTACTCTTCATTTGTGGCTT
This sequence comes from Pycnopodia helianthoides, assembly GCA_032158295.1. Taxonomy (NCBI): domain Eukaryota; kingdom Metazoa; phylum Echinodermata; class Asteroidea; order Forcipulatida; family Asteriidae; genus Pycnopodia; species Pycnopodia helianthoides. The sequence continues at coordinate 7,063,365 of CM063246.1, forward strand.
TTTTGAACAAACCAAAGGAATCAGATCAGTGTTCCTTTTTGAGAATCCTCTACATTATATTACATCGCTGTCTATGCGCTTGTTTAAATCCGTGAGACTAAAGACCTTGCACCTGAAGAAATATGTAAAAGAGTAAGCAGGTTTCAAGATGAGTTTTTCGGTTTAGTTTTAATTTGTCTTGGTTTCAGTTCCTTGCTCATTGAGACATGAAAATCTAAACCTTTAAGGTTTGATACAGGTCTTAAGATTAGCTTATGAGAAATGAAACAAATTGAGGTTTGGGTATAAATTAAATTCAGTACAATAGTATTTCACATTATTTTTATGATAAATGATTTTATTATTGTATTTTTGTTTTGTTTTTGCAATCATTTATTTGTTTCTTGTTCATCACCGAGTTTTTCTTGTGTCACTTTGTTTCTGAATATATATGCAGATTTTTAGTTAGTTCAACTGAGCGATTGAGACCAATATTTGAGTACGCTATTGTTGGGGCTGTGTATCTTAATGACGATGAGGAATATGGGTTTGACAGGTAAGTCAGTACAGTAGTTACGGTATGCTTTCATCAATATTTTAAATTCAATAAAAGTTTTAACATGTTAAAAGATTGGAAACTGTTGTATATGATATTGCGGTATAATAAATAAAAGCTTTAGTTTGAAACAGTATTGTCAGCAAAATCTACATACTTGATTTTTGAGAGAATAAAATGCAGGTATACTTGGGGGCAGGGATAGGGGAGGAAAAAAAGCCTAAATATTCTTGAACTTTGACAGTATTTCAGATGAAAATATTGCTATGGAGGGTTGGTAATGGTATCAATCTTATAATCAGTACGCTTGCAGATTGAAATGATAATCTTTTCCTTTTTTTAATAATTACCGAACCTGTACTGGTGAAGTTTTACTCAAAGCTATTACATGTGTGATTGTATCTTTTATTGTTTCCATTTTGCTTATATTTAAGGTGTGTTTTTGCTTATAATTTTTCTTGTTTAATTTTCTTACTGAAATTTGTATTGTTATACAGGCTGGTCCTGGAGAGAGCACAATATAAATTCAATAAATTATTATTATTATTATTAATTAAATATTATTATGGTATACCCTAAAGTGCTTATATTAAAGGAACATTACAGAATTGGTAAGAAAAAAACTTGTAAAAGATACTTTTTTACATAAAACTTACACGGTCTAATGATGATGATGATAGTAGAAAACATCCCTTGAAATTATTCTGTCTGAAACGCCATATTTGATGAGAAATGAATAAACTAATTTTCCGATAGGAGTTTATCGCTCAGTGAGCGTTTTATTCATTTGTTGAATCTATATGATTTCATGCAAATGTGTAATCGGTTTTTCACTATTTTCTCGTGACCCAGATGGCCGATCGATCTCAAACTTCTACAGGTTTGTCAGTTTATATGGTGGATTACATAAAGTGCTTACACTGCCAGCAACTGTTTTGTTAGCAAAAACCAATTCTGTAATGTTCCTTCAAATATTTCCTGTCATTTCTTTCCCCTTAAATGGTAGGTCCAGAGCAGAGGTGCAGATTGCCTTCCGCACTGTTACAGACAACACTAATGGTGACCTGATCTCTGTGTACAAGATTAACACTCTAGTGTATAACCCAGCGGATGATGTTTTAAGTAAGATTGGTCACATCAAGAGGATCCCTAGCAGTGGTGAGTTCTAATCGGCTTAATATTTATCTAAAAACTTCCGGGTCAGAATTGACCTGGATTTTGGCTGCATGGGTCCTGCATGACTTGGATTCTGTGTCAAAATGACCCATAAATGGGTCAAACTGATGTAGAATCCTAGTCAAAATCCTTTTTTTTTTTAAACCAGTTTCTGGGTCAGTCTGACCCGGGAATTGGTCGGGTCAGTCTGAGATCCAGCCAGACATTGCGATACTTGCAGAATTGCATCTAATCATGTTTCTTGATTATACTTGCCAAACAGAAATCAATACAAAAAACCTGCACAAATCTTGTGAAAAATCTTAAACAATTATTTTTTCATATATACACAAACAAATCGGTGTTACACCTTTAACGCCTATTTTAATGCAAACTATAGCTGATACTTGAGATTTGCTGATTTTTATTCACTTTTTTCTAACTGCAGGGTGTGACAGACCTCTGGGTGTCGAAGATAGTAACGTCATTGGTGATAATTTGATAACGGCATCGTCCTATTGGTTGGAAGGTAATAGTCTGGAGTACAGCCCCGATAAAGGTAGATTGAACGCCAAAGCAGTAGATACCATCAGTTCTGGAATGTGGCTGGCTGGTTCAACGTCCATTGGTCAATGGATACAGGTAACTATCTCTGGCAAACTAGGTTTCAATTTTGTCCAATTTGGTCATCCCTCGCACTACCAGGAGTACAGGGGACTATTATGTTTCTGTTGTGTGTCCCCGAGCTTGGAATTCTCTATATACATATCTCCATCCGGAATGCATCTCTTGGACAGTTTAAGGGACTCTTAAAAACCCATTTGTTGTGATTTCTGTTGTTTTGCTCACAGGGCTTTAAACCCTTTGGCAAAGGCGCTCCATAAATTCCTTTTATTGTCATTATTATTAATAAATTGTTCCGTCAACTTTAAGCATCGTCTCAACTATGGTTGGAATCAGTTTCTCTGGCAAAGGATTGTCACTTGTATAAACTTAATGTTTGGTTCACTTCCACATTGCAACCAATACTTGTTTTTTCTCTTTTTTTTTCTCTCTCTTTTTTTTTGCAGTGGTTTAATTTTTGTCATAATAATTGAGATCTCAATTATGAATTATGATTTATTTTTATTTTTTAGACATAAGGCAGGAATTAGTATAGTCTTGATTGGCGACGATCATTTTGAGAGCGTGGTCGTCAATTTCACAATATGACTAAATGGAGAAGAGATATTTGTATCACACAAACATCTGAGGCGGTTGATGTTGTGCTCTCTACAGTTTACTAATAAAAAAAACTAGCATCGCCAATCAAGACTGGAGTTAGTACAATTAAGATAATACGTCAGTTTTAATATTATCTATATTAATTATACAATTTCTCTAATTAACCCCACCCAAATGAATTATAATAATCTGTGGGTTTTTGCTATTTTCTTCTCACCTATACTGATATTTAGGTTGACCTCCCATCTGTCAATCTGTGGGTGGCGGGGGTCATGACCCAAGGGTTTGGAAATGAGGACATCAGCATGTGGGTCAAAGAATACAATGTTAGGTACCAAGTTGGCGTTGGCACGTTTAACCCGGTTCTGGATTCTACAGGAAGTGAACATGTAAGTAAACAACAATAAGTGTTAAATATAAGAGTAAACAAAACTAAAATCTAAGTTACACCCAGGAACTTATGAGATTCTCAAATTCTGAATAATAAATTGCAAAATTTCATTCTAAACATCTGCAAGATGTATTTTGATTTGCCACTATGAGTCTGGGTTCTCCTTTCAAGCAAGCATAATTTTATCAGGTTGACACACAAATGCACTAACATAGCCAAAAAAACATTGATACTCAAAATATTTTAAACAACTTATTATCAATATAATTAACAAAATAATCTATAAAAGTAACATGTTTATGCTACCGAGTGAGTAGAACATTCCCAACATAACATAATAATAATAATAATTAATAATAATAGTGGCTTCTTATATAGCGCTCATATCCGTCACTCAGTGACGCTCAAGGCGCTTCAACAGTTGGTATTTTTCCTGCGAGGTATATATGTGGAGCCACTTTTTGAAGTTTGAGACCTATTCCTTTACAGTAATTTTGAGTAATTACCAATAGTGTCCAGTGCCTTTAATGTTGATTTTAATGCTGTTTATATATATTTTTATTTCCACCAATGAACAGACATTCAGTGGGAATTATGACAGTCACACTATCGTGACCAATTACTTTGATGCACCTGTTTCAACTGATGCGATCCGTATATACCCAACCGATTATGAGAACAACATGGCTCTACGATTTGAGTTATTAGTATGTGAAGGTGAGAGCTCTGACAAAATGGGCCAGAAGGTGTCTGATAGATCTTGCTGACTTTGAGATGAGAAAATAAAGTGTGTTTTTTTATAACCAATAACCAATAACCTATCTTACCTGAGGGAAAAAAATTAGAAATACCTTCTTAAAAAAAGCCAAAGTGAAGGAAAATATGTAATTATCGTTGACAACAAAAAATGTCAGTAAAGTTTTTAAATGGCACTGATTATTATTTCATACTAGATCCATTCATTTATGGAACACAATCCCCATTAGAGAGCATTTATTTCCGAGGTCTATGGTTCATATCCCGCTCTAGTCAATTTTTCTGTGTTCAACCCCATACTATTTTAAATTTACCAAGTCAGTTTCCCTTGTGGTTCATTACTTGACATTTAAATTAAAAAATTTGCATCCCCTCAAGGTGATCCCGTGGCTTCTGCTTCCCTGGTTGTATCGTAAACTTGGGTGTGATCCGCTTCACGGCAGTTAACGGTTGTATGGCTTCTGACTGGCATCCCCGAACAAAGATATTGACAAAATAGGGAGACCGACAAAATAGGGAGACCGCCAACATAGGGCTAGATAGCTCAGTTGGTAGAGCGCCGGTATACGTTAATCCGGAGGTCGTTGGTTCAAATCCCGCTCTAGTCAATTTTTCTTTGTTCAACCCCATAGCATTTATTTCTGCATAATCACTACCATAGACCTAGACATGACAAATATTAATGATTTTTTAACTAAATTTTTCAATTAAATGTCTGGCTGAAATAACTATAACAGAGATTTTGGATGACTTCAAATGCTTTTTAAAAATGTACCGTTTCTCTAGAGGACTGGTACAGGTATCCTAATTATAATCGATTAACTTTCCAGATTTAATCCAATTCAGTCAGCTTTTTATTATGTTTATTATGATTATCAGTGATCAACCAATGACTTATTTAATTTTTTCTCAGGTCACCTCGAGTGCTTTACTAACACTAATGGGACAGATTATCGTGGCACAGTGCACCAAACGGAGTCAGGGAAGACATGTCAGAGGTGGTCTCGTCAGGATCCCCACACCCATTATTTTAACCCAGAGGACTACCAAGACAGTGGTATCGGTGATCACAACTTCTGCAGAAACCCTGACGAAGCCCAAAGCCAGCCTTGGTGCTACACACTTGATCCCCTGTCACCAATCGAGAATTGCAATGTGGGAACAGCAGCTGTTTCCTGTGCACCAATTACTGGTATTGCGTTTGATTTATTTTGTTCACTGTAATTGCTCAGTTCTATTTATTTTACTGATTTAATAGATTTCAGTTTACTTTTATCCTCATCCTTCGGCTGCAGAACGAGCGACTACAAGTTTCTTCCAACTACTGCATCTTGGGAAAGTGGTTGATCTAATTGTTAGACAGCTTGGAGAGAACTTTGTCAGGATTTCAGTCCCTTTGCCCAATCCTTTTTGTTAGACTATATATTGTTATTCTGTTCTGTATGTTTCAAATTTTAAAATACAATCCTTATATTTCTTTGAAAAGCAATGAACATCATGTGACCACTATAATCTCTGTACAAAAAAATTACACAGGAAGACCAAAAAGTATTGTACATTTTTTTTAAAGCATATATCAGCGATCGGGTTGGCGCATCTCTCCTTGTCTTCCACCTCTGGGACCAGGTTCGAATCCTGCTGGGGCACTAGGTGGATTGGGTTTTCAGTCCCTACCTGATGGCGTGGGTTTTCCCTGGAATAATTCTCTGGGTTTTCCTCCCACATCAAAAACTGTCTTCTCTCCATGGGGTTCTGTGGAAGTAATTTAAGTTCACTTTTTGAGAATCCTTGGCTTCACAACGAGAATTAATAAATACAAAAAAAAAAAAAATTATCAAATTTAGTTTTCTTTGAACCATTTTATCAGTGGACCAACTATTTTCAAAATCAGTGTTATAATATTAATATTTTCATAAGGCAAATATTTTCAATGTTTGACATATTATTTTCCATCAGCACCCGAAAGTGACCCCGAGCTGTACATCACCTCTTATGCACCGTACTGCAACTTTACAGAGTGGGAGGAATCATGTACACAGAGGTGGCTATTTGTCTTGGTTCTAGAAGTGGACACTTCAGTTGCAGTAAACAGAATGCCCATAGATGCTACAGGTACACCATCTCCCACCAGGGCCCAATTTTCATAGAGCTGCTTTTAACACGTTGACTGCTAGTCATTTTATATTCATAGTGCGTTCCCATTTGCCAAATACGGTGCGCATGCGCATGCGCGCATACCAAATAGGTACTATACAAACAAACAAAAATTAACATGCACATTCTAAGGTCGATGTCTTCACCACTGCCAGGAAGCGTATGTGTTGCGTCTCAGTGATGCCAGTGTGTTTAAATAACAATACATGCCCTTTCATTTTCTACGAGTATACTCAGAATCCGTCTAACCTGTTACTACGAATATATTCGTAGGCGGCAGTCAACGTGTTAAGCAGACCATGGTGCTTACAGAGTTTATTCTAAACAAAAATAGCAGGATACCAAACTTTGTATGCGATGTGCATCTGGAGGTGTGTTCACCAACTTCAATCTGACAAATGCAATAGTAGCAGACAACACTTTATTATTGAACATTTACCTTTGACCTTCAGGGGAGTTCACGTTTGAGTTTGAGACGTACACCTGTCCCAACGATGACCGGTCTTCGTGTAGCAAACTGGACGTCCCTAATGCTATCATATCTAATGAGATCACTCTGCAGACAACGGTGGAGATTGTTGATGATGTTAAGGACAGCCCAAGGTAGAGTACGAGCCAGAGTTTATTTGGGAATAAATCAATGGTTTAACAAGTTTCTGTTGCGTCCAAAAAATGTTCACTTTTTAGCATTAGTGTGTCCCGTGCATTACAATGGTAAATTTAACCCGTGTGTCAGTTCCTGAAAACAAAATTTGTCACTTTCGTGCAACGGTTGCACTGTATAATTATTGAAAAATATAAAAATACAGCTCTTGAAGCTTTGAAATTTCAAGAAATTATAGGCCGAGATTAATATTGTCTAAATATGTAAACAGCTAGCTGAAAACTATTTATAAAAAGCAGTTTTTTACTCAAATGTGTCAGTTTGTGGCTTCAGTGACGCTATCTTTAACACAGGTAGTAGTTTTGGCAAAATTACCAGGGCTGTGTCTGAGAACAAAGTTTTAGAGGCAGTTTTGAAAAACAGTTGTTGATTCGTCTTTTAACACAGGATTTTCTTGAAGAAAGTGCATGGGGAAGATCCCACTGTTGATATCCGAGATGGGTTTCGACCCGGCGTCTCCCATCTTGAAACGGTAACAGTGGATACACATTTCTTCCCTGAATTTCTGAGGAGCAACCTGCAGCTTGAGTTGACCCTGTTCATGGTGTGCGTTGGGCGAGAGTTTAGGGACACACCAGATGTGAGTTTTGCTTTGTCATAGTTTCCACGCCTTTTAGACACAGCCAGTTGAGTGTGGTTTTAAAAAAAAACATTTTTACCTAGAAGTGTCAGTGATGTTGACTTAAACCATAGTAAATTCTTACAAGAAAAACATATATAAAGAAAGAATACTTATGCTTATAATCGCCAAACAAGGCCAGACTTTTGCCTTTTCAGCATTGTTAACTTTGAATTGAATTTGAGAAAAATCATTACTAAAAGCCATAAGAAAGACCACTTGTCCCTACCATGCACCCATACGTAAAATACTGGATGCTATGTTCTTTGATGTAGCAAGACTCTTATTGTTCTTGATGCAAATCTAGTATTTTGGTTTTCTGCTGGCAATAAGGCTCACTATCTCTTAGTCACAGCTCCTAAGCCTATGGAGAGAATTCCACTTCTCCTCAAATCTCCGACTTCAATTTAATGGTTAACACTTAGAGATATTTGCTAGGGTCTTTCCTCACTCTACCAAAATCCAACATCATACGGTATTACTAAACACCACTCACACTTTTGGTTCCGATTGTGGTTGTTTGGCTGATCAGTTTACTTGTGCAGTCCTCAGTCCAACAGAATCGAACAAAACATGCCATTGGAATTTGATAGGTTTTGGGTGGTTAGGGTTATTTTAATAGCATTTAAAAATATGTCTGCATTCATATTTGTTACTTTTTCCTGTTCCAGAATTGTGAGTAGTAAGGGATAGTGCTCAACTGAAAACTACCATTACCACATTTAAAGATTAATAAAACAGATCATTCAATCGGGATCATATGGGAACACAGCACTCATTTGCATTGTCCGACGTTTTTTGAGCCACAGTACACGCAAATTTAGTTTTACAGATGCAAATTTTCTTATAAAATCAGAAGTATCTTGAGTTTGCCACAAACAACTTTTGTGGCTCACGCACTTTTATAAAGAAAATATAATCTCTTTGAATCAATAACATTATAAGTTATTTACCTTTTGTATTTGAAAAAGTTAGCTTTCCTTCTCAAGCCTATGCAGAAAACCTACAAATTTTCACAATTCTCGCAACTTGAATTACCGTAGCTCTTGTACTGCGAAACGCAGGTCTTATGGATCAAACGGCTTCTTGGAGCTGAATATTTTCTCAAGCATTACCTTTATAAAAAAAACTTCTTCAAAAACTTGTTTTTCTTCTTGACTTGACAGGGCTGCCTGGGGGCTCCAGTTGAAGAGTCTTACACAGCTTACGTCTCACCAGAATTCCTGTACCGCATGAACAGTGACAACAGCCTACTCACTGCTGACAGCATTGTCACTTCTTCACAGGTGATTATTTTAGACATAGGAGATGAGGATTGAGAGTCCCCAAAAAATCAGCTGTGCTGGATGGGTAACCCTCATTAAATATGGTTTTAAATAATAAATGCCTGTCTTATCAGGCATGAAACGAACCAAAAGTAGCCTTTACTAGCCTGTGTTTTTCACAACCTTCCTCTGTCCTAAACTCTCTTTTTTTACGTGTTTATACATCTCAAATGAGGAGATAGATAATTTCAGAGATTGCCGAAGCAAAAATGTCTCGCAGCATTTGTTTAAAGAAATGGGACTTGTTTCAAAACAAATTTTCTTTCCTACACTATAGTAATGAAATATCCACAGAGAAATTTGTTTCACAAACTTGCTTACTTGTGAAGTTGTCTGCATATCATTTTACCATTTTGATTCCCCAACACATTCCAGGTACAGTGATATTTTTGTTGATTTTTGTTTTTTCAAGTGGTCTAACACTAACATTTTATTTTGATCCTTTTTATAGTCCCTTGAGTCACATGACTACATCCACAGTGAAGAAATCCATCGCTCCCTCTTTGTCAACAAGCTCTCTCAGCCCTGTCCAGGGAGTACACCATAACGAACATCTTCAGGCTGGTAGAGCGGACCGACCGCAAGAGGAGGGACATCCAGCGTCGCGATGTCAAGGATAAGATTAACGATCCCATCGCTGTGCACCAGGCGATTTATTTCAAGGGATGTCCGCCGAACTCCACCCACAATGCCAAGGTGTACGCTTGCGTCTGTGACAACAAAGGAGAGATGTATTCTGAGACTAGTTTCAAGTGCGAGAAATCTACGAAAGGGATTGTATTCGAGGTATGGAGATTTGTTTATTTCTAAACATTCATCAATTTTTTTTTTTTTTGTGATGACTGTTAGATGGGATCAGTGTTAAATTAGGACAGGAAAATTTGCATGATTTCTTTAGTTTGCCCTTCATCGAGGTATCCTTGCTCAATGTCAGGGACCCTTTTCAAATCCTGCCATTGGAGCCTTTGCACGTTGATTGGGCTTTCATATTCCTACCCGACTGCATGGGTTTTGCTTATTTTGTGTTTTCCTCCCACATCAAAATCTGAAAATTTCTTCAGCTCCTTTTGATCTAGTTATTGTCAATTTTGCTGATGAATGTACAGTATAATTTTTTTTTTTTAAAACTTGAATAAATAAATATTTGTTACTGATGACACCAAGGTTGCAACAGCATTCAAGTAATTGGATTGTCTTATTTAACCAATTTGCGCCCCTTATCTTTTTGACAGGAGGGTGTGCCCTCGGATGATGCTGAGAAACCAGAAGATGGCGGAGATTCTCAGGAGGAGGAAGAAGGAAAGGAAGGGAGTGGTTCCGTGGCTGTTTTATCCACTACCAGTCTGCTTGTTGGTCTCCTCATCCTTCTAGCTTTGGCATTGTAAATGATCTCCCTTCAACCAAGCAAACGAGATGGCTGTAACTTAAAATCCACCTTAAGTAAATATGCAATTTCCAAGAAACGAGTTTTTACCGGAAAAGTTCCAATTAAAAATTATGTTTATTATTTTCAATGATTTAAAGCTTATTCTACATTATTTATTTGTGTAGGTTTTGTTTTATTTTGTCATTGCTTTGAAACTTTTTTGATGGAGTGAATTTGGTAGCATCTTTTAAACAGAATCTTTCGGATTATTACCAAGTGCTTATCATTTACAGGATTTTCCAGCAAGCTTGAAATTAATTGGTGAGAACTTAGTTTTAAAAAGTTTGTTTGATTATGTGTTTGAGAATTTACAAAAATCAGAACAATTTCAAATTGAGTAGCTGTAACTCTTTCAAGAAATTGCAAATTTACTTGTGGTAATTTTGACAAACAATCAAGAGAAAAAGTGAACCACATATTACCATATGACCTTAAAAAAAATATATATTAAAAAGAAATATTTATAATAAAAAATATATATCTATTTAAACAGTATCTGTAGTAATTTGTAGTAATACTCAAATTTATGATGAGAATGTAACGATTGCTTTCCGAGTTTATTTAATTCTAGCACTTCATGAGTTTGGTAAACCAGTCGCGGACAACAATAGCCATTATTTATTTAAAAATCACTTATTAATTGCACTTTTGATGTTAATAGACAAAAGAAAATGCCAAAAATATAACTTAAGAAAGAAAAAAAATAATGCTTTACGGGCTTGTTTGTTAATATTGTGGTTTGATGTGAAATATTAAACAATCTTGTATTTTCATAAAGTGATGCATTTTTGTTTCGTTTTTTCGTTGTTGGTTTTTTTTTGGGGGGGGGGTTCTTTCTCTCTTTTTTTGGGGGGGGGACAAAAATATATTAAAAAACTACTGTGTACCATTATTTTTCAGATCTGCATGCCCCAATTATTGTTAAAAAGTAGGCATAGTAATCTTTCTTCTTTAATACATTGTTTTGTTTGCCCTCAGGAAAAATTTGTGACTTTTCATTCAAAGCCTGAAAAGTATATGAAAACATTACATTACATTTATGTCAGCCCTTTTACCCAAACATTTTTCCTACTTTTTTTTAAAAGACCAAATGTCCCTGAAAAGATAGGTCCGTAGGTACATAAATCGGTTTCTTAACAAACTTGCTTTTATACACGGGGTAAGCTCTGGGTTAACTGTTTGCCTTGCCTTATGTTGCAGGCTTTCAGGTAATAAAGAAAAAGTCTCGCTGGTAACTTTGAAAGTATGTTTATGGATTTACACATAACATTAAACATAAAGGTGGTCATGGTGAAAATACTTTTGCCTGCCCTGCTATATTTCTGAGTAAAACGAGGTTTGATCTCGCAAGTCCAAATCCGATGTTTGGAAATGGTAGAACAGTGATGTGGTTTTTCACTGTTTTTCTTGTGACTCCAATGACGGATTGAGCTGTATGTTTCACAGGTGTGTTGCGCGGATTGAACCTCCGCATAATGCGCGTCTTTCTGCCAAGGCATCATTATTTGAAACGATGTTCAAAAATGCTAATTAGGCCTATGCATCAGGATCTCGGCTTCCATAAGGAGACATTGGATCAATTGGGATCTGACAGCTTTTTTGAGTTCTGATTAGATATTTGTTAAAACACGTGGATAACATTGCTTTTTATGAAACCAGTCATACACTTTTTATCCAACATAATACATGAAATAACAAACCTGTGAAAATTCATCAGAGGTGCGAGGACAATTTTGAAGAAAAAAAAACGCCTTACGTTTTCACTGTTTCAAAGTTAAAATCAAATAAAATATAAATGCAAAAATGGTTTTTGTTCAACCCCAATTTATGTTCTGGTAATTTGGGTAGATTTTGAAAATTTTAGTGGTGTTTGACCATTTGAAAATTGTAAAAATAGTTGCTTTTACTATATTTTTTTCAACAGAATAAACAATGCGATGGCCCTAGGCCTGTAGCATATATTTGTGAAATACTCGGACTTTTGTGCCAAATTCCATGCCTGTATCATCAAAAGACGCAATTCCCAAAATATTTTTCCTATCTTCCCCACTTTTTATACCAACCTGAATACAAATCTGTGAACATTTACACGGCCCTTTTCTGCAATAGGAAATATTTCATCCCGCTGACTATCGAAATTGAAAACTAAGGCACTGCTTCAAAAAAGTTCCCTCCCTAAAGTTGTTTGTTTGGTTTTTAGGCCTGAAGTAAAAAACAGGGCAAGACAAGAGTATCTGTGCACCCGACACTACTAATACTAGGATAGCGTGAATTGTCGACTTGCTTTCAATTCAATTCAAGAATACATTTATTTCCATACTCTCATAAAAGAATAACAACAGTTACATGTATTACGGAGTAAAGCAAAACATATCTTTAAGTAAGAGTAAACATAAATAAATAAATAGAGTACGGGGCCGTTTTGGTAAGCATGAGCTTGTAAAAAACAGCCAGACAGACAAGAAAACAAGACAACCAGATAGACAGACCAACAGACAGAAGGACAGATGAACAAAACACATGACACAACGAATTCGTGATAAAAGCGACAAGATGGCGAATTACAGGTTAAGCTGAAAATAAATAAGACAAGTATTGAAGAGATGGATGTGGTTCAATTACATAGGATGGGGAAGCTAAGATACATAATGGGAGATAATGTCACGTTTGAAAGCAGACTTAAAAAGACTCACGGACCGCTTAGATCTAATGCGTTCATCTATGGCATTCCACACACGAGGACCAAAGAAGCGGATTGTGTTCATAGAGTAAGTGGTGCGAGTGAAGGGAACATAAAGATTAGTGGAGGATCTAGTGGAGTAGCTGTGAGTTTGTTTAACAGACGTGAAGAAGGAAGAGATGACGTCGGGAAGAAGATTATTATTGAATTTAAACATAAATATCCCAGTATGGAGCTTATTAATATCAGCGACAGTGAGAGTGTGCAATTGTGCGAAAAGAGGTGCTGAATGTTCTCTGTAAGATGAGAAAGTACAGATGCGAATAGCCCTTTTTTGAGAAATAGCCACAGAGCGCAATCTAGTAGTATTCACAGATGCCCAGACAATGTTACAGTAATTTAGGTAAGGAAATATAAGGGTATTGTAAAGAAGAACAAGCGAAGAGGCAGGCAGGAAATGACGTATCTTGGAGATAACGCCAGAATTACGACAGACGACTTTATTGACAGAAGAGATATGCTCAGACCAAGATAGTTTTTGGTCGATAATGACTCCAAGAAATTTAGTTAAAGAAACTCTGGTAATTGCAATATCGTCAATGATCACTGGAGGTAAATTGATGTCTACAGAGCGAGGAGACTTAGAGAAGAAGATGAAATTTGTTTTAGCATGGTTTATGGAAAGTTTGTTTGCCTTAAACCAAAGAGAGACCTGACATAATTCAGTGTTGAGTGTGTTAAATAAGGAGGATAGTTGACGGTTAGTTAGAGTATAAAATAGTTGTATCATCTGCAAACAATGTGAAAGAAAGAAGGTTGGATGAGCAATATAGATCATTAACGTACAGAAGAAATAGGAGCGGCCCAAGGATTGAACCCTGAGGAACACCATGCTTAATATTTAAACGAACAGAATCGCAGCCCTTTATAGAAGTAAACTGGTGTCTATTAGCAAGATAGTCGGAGAACCATTGCAGTGCGATTCCCCTGATGCCATAGTGTTCAAGTTTGGAAAGAAGAAAAGAGTGGTCTATAGTATCAAAGGCTTTAGAGAGGTCTATGAAAACACCAACTGCGTGCATTTTATTATTTAATGCATGAGTAACATTGTCAACAAATTCAATAAGGGCCAAGTCAGTGGAATGTTTAGATCTAAAGCCATATTGATGATCGAATAGAAGATGGAATTGAGAAATGAAGCTAGAAAGACGATTATACATAAGTCTTTCGAGAAGTTTGCAGAAACAAGGAAGAATAGAGATAGGCCTGTAATTAATAATGTTGCTCTTATCCCCGTTTTTGAAGATGGGGATGATTTTCGCAACCTTTAGATTAAGAGGCACAGATCCACTCAGAAAGGAGAGGTTGAAGATGTGAGCGAGAGGTTCAGCAATAGAAGGAAGAACAGATTTCATAACAGTAGAACTAATACCATCAAAACCGCAGCTAGTACCCTTTTTTATGTCTTTACCGATACGTAGGATTTCTTGTGCATTAGTGGGAGTTAAGAAAAGGGAGAAGTCATTAGGATTGTGCATGTAATCTGAAAAGTGCGCTCGAGAAGAGGGTATTTTCTTAGCAAGAGAAGAACCAATGCTGGTAAAGAAGTTGTTAAAAGAATTGGAGATATCATGAGGTTGTGACACATAGGGTTTATAGGGTTAATACATTTTTGACCCCCTCCGTGATTGGTTTAAAGTTTGCATGACGTCAGACAGGGCGTGGTCCGGGCCGGAGGGGGAAAAATTGGGGAGGAGCCGGTCCCCTGCGGCCCCCTACGACAGTAGTGGGCATAATGGGCGTTTCCCAACTTGCACACCCATCGATGAGTTGAACAAAAGTTGTGTCAAGTTCGTTTAGTGCGGATTGCATTGCTAAGGTAGTTGCGATTTTTTACTTTTAACTTATTAATAACTTATTAACTAATGTCCGTGTAGGCTATAGTTAAATGGATTCACATAACATACAACGGGGGTGGATCTGGACTAATCGTGGCAGCGTAGCTGATTAAAATAAATCATGATTAGTTTTAATACATTTAAACATTATTTCTACACAATTCTTAACCCAAACCATGGCAAAAGCGCACACACTGCGATATGAAGGGGAAGTCGTGAGTACGGATTATTCTACGTTGGGTTGATTGTGTCATCGTCGAAAATAAACAATTGAAAAGAAAATATTCGTCACACAGAAAATATTACACTCCGTGACTTATCGTCACACGGTCATCACATTGGCTCACACACACAATACGCCGAGTCCATCACAGGTACTCGTCACCAACTGTTTTCATGCGTAAATACGTTGAGTTGCATGCCGATTACCTGCGTTCTATTGAAGCCATTTTGTCTATGGTGGGAAACATTGTATAATCGGAAACATCGTAATTCCTAAGTCTTTGGAGCTGAGGAACGTTTCCGTTTTAACACTTTGTGCCATATAGCCCAAGGAAAATGTCGGGTGGTACGTTACAGGTAATGGCACTTAAGTAACTGCATTTTTTTGTGTTACTGTTAAGAAAACAGTTGATATTTGTGAATGTCTGTGCTCTGTCCATGGGCTGGCCATGGTTTGACTAAAAATCGTGTTGTGAATGATCGTGAGTGAATCGGTATTGATTGTTTACACTTGCAAATGTGTGAGGTTGAAATGTGTGGAAGGCTGAAGACCGCCATTATTTGTTTTGCCATTATTCTACTTCTAGATATTAGAAAACCCACTATAATCTCTAGGACTAGGAATACCATTTTCAGTTGTCCAGCCCCATAAATAGTGAAAATAATTTATTGTTGATTGCGATGACATCATGATCGTAACTTTAGCTAGCTAGAGCTAGCTGTGTCATGTGTGTGAGTGTAAATGCGAACCGTATTTGCAATAATCCTATTCCTCACTTCTCCCGACAATCCTACTCTTTCTCTTCGGTCTGAGACTAAGAGAAGTGCCAAAGGAGCTACGGTACATTAAGTTTTTTCCTTGGCGTTATTTCCTTGGCGTTATTTCCTTGGCGTTATTTCCTGACTTACTTACGGACATTGCCGACGTGGCCGAGTACCACGTAGAAGTAGAAGTAGAAGGTAGTGTGGTACTCCTAAATGAGTCTGACTGGTCCGCCATCGTCTCCACAAACCTCACCATATTATCATAGCGTTTAAATAGGGCCTAATCTGTAATCAATAGTAAATCCTATTCCTATTCCCTAATCACGTTAATGCACCTAATTACAGTTCTTTTTTTGAAACCGGATCTCGCTATAATAAGGCTCTGTGTTCTTTGTCTTCTCAGTGAGCTTGTGACTATTCCAAACAATTTACTGCTTAAAAAGCAAATTGCAAAAGTGATGAATTCTCACTGTCATTCAAAGTCCTTAAATCGACATCGCTTTATGATGATCAAAAACAAATATGGCCTCTTCCATGTGTAACACATAAACTGTTGGTTATCGTGGACCAGCGTTGCATGCAGCATATCAATACTATACTAGCATACCTGGGCATATATATGCTACGCTGGTCCTCGGTAACCAATGGTACATGTTACACAATGGAGACGATAGCAAAACGAACCTCATAAGTACTAGTATGAGTACGATTGTCATTGCTCTTGGTCACATTTTTACAACTGTCGGGACGCTTCTGGGTTAGCTCCATACATTTTTTATAAATGAAATAGCCCTTTAAATTTAGTGCCCAAAACAAATTCAAAAAGGAATTTTTTTATTATTATTTTTTTTTGGGGGGGGATCATAGCAGTGAAAAAGTGGTAGTCAGATTGCACTTTTAACCTATAATCCCATTGTATGATTACAGCAGTAGAGCCTGAGCCATGTTAAGTCAAATATTTGTACCCTGCTCTGGTGTTAATGAATGGATGAAAGATTTTGTTATGATGGTACAATTGATTTACACTTTCCCTTGTGTTTGACTGTTTCAGAAAGCCATTGACATTGTTACCAAGGCAACAGAAGAAGATAAGAATGGGAACTACGAGGAAGCTCTGAAGCTGTACACACATGGCGTAGAATACTTCATACATGCTAATAAATGTAAGAATACATTGGATGATTTTGAATGGTCAGACAGTAGGAGGGTTGACTGTGTACTGTGTAGATGCATTTACCACATGACATCATATTGCAGGCTGGCATAGTTTGTCATTCAAACCCACAGTGGATGATAATGAATGGTCAGACGGTAGGAGGGTTGACTGTGTACTGTGTAGATGCATTCACCACATGATATCATACTGCAGGCTGGCATAGTTTACTTGGCATTCAAAACCACATTGGTTGATACTGAATGGTCAGACAGTAGGAGGGTTGACTGTGTACTGTGTAGATGCATTCACCTCTTGATGTCATATTTGCAGGCTGGCATAGTGTGTCTATCATTCAGAACCACAGTGGCTCGAACATCTTGAGAATGAGTAAGGAAGATAATTTGTGTAGTTCAACGTGTCTTAAGATTTTCTTGTGTATTTTTTTGTCTTCCATCTTGCATTTAGATGAGGCACATGGAGACAAAGCTAAAGCAAGCATCAGGGACAAATGCACTCAGTATCTGGAGCGAGCAGAGCAACTGAAGAAATACATTGAGAAGAAGAGCAACAAGAAGAAGGCAGTGAAAGAAGGAGGTGGAAGCAGTGCTGCAAAGAAAGGGTAAGTCATTGATATGACAGTCAGCTGTATTAAAGATGGATAAAGAAATCCTTTTATTCAGCAGAATCATACATACATAGGCTTACCTCTAGACACATGTGGCAAACTGTTTGATGTATGTATTTTGCTCCTCTGAAAGTGTAGGCCTTTTCACACTACAGAAAATCTCTGTGTTGGACATGGGTTTGATCTGTGTAGTCTGGACTGACCTTTCACACTACAACCTTTTAATTTTAACACGGTGTTGAGAGGTCTCTATCCGTGTTAAAAATTCCAACAGGTGTTGTAAGCCGTAGTGTGGACACTCCTGGGTCTTTTTTTTCTGTGTTTGTAGTATGGGAGTTTTCCACTACGATCCGTGAAGGATTCTGGCAGTGTGAAACGTTTGCACAATATTTTTGCACAGAACTAATGTGAAAGCAGAGGGGATTTGAACCGTGTTGAAACTTTACCGAGTCAACACAGAGTTGACCCGTGTAGATCTCAACAAGGATCGGCCATCGTTAGTGTGAAAAAGGCCTTATCACAACAGTCATTTTGTTGTGTACCTTCATTGTGTCTTTTTTATTGACACTACCAGTACTAATACTATACTTTTGCAAGTGATATTTTTCTGCTTGTTCTGCCTTAACAAACCTGCCCCTTTTAAAAATATTTGTTTACATTAATATACATGTACAATTACCGGCCCAAAAGCAGAGGTAGTTATCAGTTGCTACTTAGGCACAATCTCGTTCCCAGGGGTGATCAATCTCGTTCCCAGGGGTGATCTATCTCGCCGCGCCATTTTGTCCAGCATGCCTTGCTCGCTCATAACCCCTGGAATTGGTTATTAAAATGTGCTCATATACTGCACATTTTAATTAGGCCTGTGGCCGATCCACCTTGCGCATGCTCAAGTATGGTTACCCCAAAAGAGGCCTGAAGTCGAGGAGCAACTGGTCTTCTTTGTCTTGTGACATGTCTAACTCTATGCAGTTTAGGGTGACAGTGTAAAAACATGATTGATTTGAATGAAATGCGTCAAATGCTTGCATTTTCACACGCGTGTACTAAGCGTCCTACAAGCGCCATACAAAACGCTCAGAATTTTAAACAAGCGTGCACGCAAAGTATCACGTTTGGGAGCCAATCAGCTTGTTTTTTTTCAGTACAATCCCTACCAGGGGTTAGTGACGAGAGGTATCGATAACGGCGCGGCCCATGGTAGCGAGGCTGACTTACGCACTACTTCACTTTTAGATACTTTAACCTGTACGCAACTCATACATTTAAGGGTTGGGTTTGTCGCTAGCCCAGGACTAGTGGTTTTACTTTGCCCAAAACAGAAATGTGATGAACATTTGCGTTACTGCCTGTGACTAATGCATAGGTCGGTTTACGTAATTGATTGAAAATTTAAGGCGGGCCGGCTGCCTGAGACCAATTTGGAAGGAGCATAATTTGTCGGTCGCACCGCGAACTGACGTAGGTTAACCACAGCCAAACCTCCATGTGTGGAGAACATTGTGGTTGAAGTTGAACTATTTTTCAAACTGCTAATTAGTGTAATTACAAAACTATGATGTGTTAGGTTCTAAAGCTTGTTGGAATGTAAAAAGTAATTAATATAAAAAATAATTTGTTCAAAAACTGATTTGCAAAGTTTTGTGATTTTTAACCCATACATCAGTTCGTTGCGGACGGACGAAATGTAAGAACAAAATTACAGATTTCAAGCTTTTTTCCGGCCTCTAAAATCTAAACAGGGCCATCCCAAAATCTGCGTTACTAGCCCTGCTGGCTACCATAAATACCTAGTTAATATCCACTTCTGATCATACTTGTATGTAACTTCTAAAGAGCTTGTCTTTTATCAAATCATTTATACAGGGGTAAAAGCAATAAAAAAGAGGCCGACAGTGACAGTGACAGCGATGATAATCCAGAAACGAAAAAGATGCAAAACCAGCTGCAAAGTAAGTTGTCTTCTAAACACAGATAAATTTGTGAGTGAGCAAACGGAAGCGTTCTTGTATCTAGAGTTTTTCTAGTATTTGTTGCAAAAGATGCAATTAAACTTAATTTTTGTGTCTTCTGAACAATAAGTTTATGACAAACAGACAAACTTGGTCAAGTTGTTTGTCAGTCCAGTATGTCGGGCCTGGAATTTCATCTCGGAGAGGGCAAGGCCATGTTCATTTTGCAAATGGAAATCTTAAAGTCTATTGGAAACTTTTGAAAGGGGCACCAAGGCCAAGACCAGGGCAACAAAGGCCATTTTGGTGCAAAATGCATACAAGGAAGAGAGTTGATTTGATATTGCCCACACAGTGCAAACAAAATATCCTGGTTCAGGGGCCAGCTATTTGGTAGTTCTCAAAGCCAGTCTTCATACCACTTGCTAATACACCCCATGTGACCAGGCTTTGACCAATCAAAATGCAATAAACTGTCCAAGGTATTTGTTATCACAGTGTAATAGATGCACCTAAACCTAGAACCAAGTGACTTCGGCTATGGCTGATGGGCTTTGGCTGCAGTGGTAACATAAAAGAATAGGGCCTTTTCAGCCATTAATTCTGACATGGCCATTGTTAGGATAAAAAGCATGCTAACGTGAACATGGTTGTGTAAGTCGCACTCTGAAAGTATATGGGGCTTGGTGAACTCTCGAAAAATTTCTGAACTGTTTGTCTTCATCGTATGATCAGGTGCTATTATCATGGAGAAACCGAACATCAAGTGGAACGACGTCGCTGGCCTGGAGGGGGCAAAGGACGCCCTGAAAGAAGCAGTCATTCTACCCACAAAGTTTCCTCACCTCTTCACTGGCAAGAGACAAGCCTGGAGGGGAATCTTGCTATATGGGGTAAGGTCAATACACAGTTATTGATTTAAATATGCTGATTCTGCTGAATAAAAAATGTATAATAATCATGCACCCCCCCCCTCCACTATCTTGCCGAGAATACTATTGCTAAATCTCTTCATTAGCATTTTTTTACAGATGTGTTATCCATGTTGGTTTGTCTGTTTGCATTTACATTGCAGATAATATTATGTTTAAATATTTTGGGTGAACAAAGACAAAATTACTAGCAGGATTTTGAACGTGATTCCAAATATTGCGCCGTGCTCATACCAATGTGAGCTATCTATATTGGCAGTCTCTACCTAACAAAATATTGACAAACAGGAAACTGCAGTATGGCTCAGAGGTTGCAGGTTCAAATCCGCTCCATCAATATTTCTTTGTTCAAACCCATTATTTAAAAATTTACCCAGTCATTTCCTGGGCTAGTACTTAATATAAAGTCATCTTTTGTTGGAAAATTAAGACCTCGATTAACCAATTACAACTTGCGCAAACTGCAGGTAACTCATTGTAATCACTGCACAGCGAGAAAATCACCGGGTTTGCAGTTCTAACATCAATCTTATAACTTCATTGTGACTATGTGTTTTATGTGCAATTTGTTTATTCGTCAGGATAAAATTATCTTTCAAATGTTTACACCTTTTGTGTTTATTTGCTTTTACTGTTGAACTTTGAGGATGCCAAATATAACGACACATCAACTAAATTAGAAAACTTGTAGTTCATATGGGTTGAAGCTTGTTCAGAGATGGAACTCTTTGAAAATTGGAAATCTGATTTTTATACCCCAAAGTATGATTTTTCTGAACCCAAATAATTGTTTTGCTCCTTAAAAATTTGAATCTGTCTTTACGGATGTGCATTTATCCTTATTAGAACCAGTCATTAGTACACACTTTCTCTGATAAAAGTGCCATTTTCTATAATACGGTTAAAGTATTTAATAGCTGGATATAAATTTATGCATTGATCCGTGACCCGGGAGAAACTTCAAGATAATGTGTGTTCGTCGCACATGTGTGGAGAATTGTTGACGTTTGCATTTAATGTGAAGTCTCAGAATTATTTTGTTGTTTGATTTTTACCACAGGTTAATGTAACATTGATATTTATTCAAACATTATCTGTATGTTATCATAGATATTGACAAAATAGGGAGACCTGCCAACATAGGGCTAGGTAGAGCGCTGGCACGTTAATTCAGAGGTTGTTGGTTCAATCCTGCTCTTGTCAATCTTTTCTTTGTTCAACATATTTTTAAATTACCCTGTCAGTTTCCCTTGTGGTTTATTACTTGATATTGATATTAATTAATGGGCTTGTTTTTTTAACACTAACAGCCACCAGGTACAGGTAAATCCTACCTGGCTAAGGCAGTCGCCACAGAGGCAAACAACTCAACATTTCTCTCTGTGTCTTCATCTGATCTTGTCTCCAAATGGCTGGGAGAAAGTGAAAAGTAAGTCATCGTACAAAACTATAATTCCAGTCTCACCATTGTATTTAGACTCCTTATTCTGTTGTGAAGTCATTACATCACACAACGTTGGTGTGTAATTTGAATTAAAAAAACACTCATTTCATCATTCAAAGACATTTCTTGTGACAGAAACTGATAAAATCTGAGAAGACCTCGCCACATTGCAAAAAATGTGAATGGGAAGTTAAACTTTTTTTTTTCATTCCTTTGTTCTCAAAGATTAACTAGCCCAATGCATTTTCCATGGCAATCGTTGGAGCCAGTTTGTGTGAAGTGCCTCAAATGAAGCAGATATTTAAGATCAAGAGTCTTCCAGCTCAGGAGTTTTCAATGGCTTTTTTCTGGCTTCCATCATGAAACTTTTGAGTTGAAACACAAGAAGAAGTCTTTGCAATCTGCAAATCAGGCATGGAGGTTGGCAACAGACAGCACAGAAATAACAGACTTGGCAGGCAATCTGGAAGGGGGCCTTAAAAAGTTTGTTGTTGTTTTCTATTATTGTAGTTGTAAACTGAACTTCGATTTTTCAGTTATTTCCTTTGACCTACCAACCCACAATTTCGAAAAAAGATTGAAACTTGTAAACGTGATTATTCTGAATGGCCCCTAAGATTAACCATTTGCAGTCCGTGATAACAATCAATGCCATCTTTCCCATTGTGCACACCTGCAGGTTAGTCAAGACGTTGTTCTCCATGGCTAGAGATAACAAACCATCCATCATCTTCATTGATGAAGTAGATTCACTCTGTGGCTCAAGGAGTGAAAATGAGAGTGAGTCGGCGAGACGCATCAAGACGGAGTTTCTTGTCAACATGCAGGGTAAGGAGGCAGTAACAATAATAATAATGATATTAATAATTGATTGATTCATATTGTGCCCGTTCCATAAAATGTACAAAAGTGCACAACAAAATACTCAAGAAATAATTAGACACAAAACAAATTTAAATAAAAACAATGCTTATTATTACAATTAATATTAAGTATGATTGTATATTTCTGGTAATGAAACCAAGGATGCCTCATAAGTGAACTTAATCACTGTAGCCCATAAGCCTGAGGCAACATGTAAACAAGGATGCTTGCTATGTGAACCAGAAACACCGGGTTAACCACTACTCTTCCACGATAAGTTTTCTGGTTTTATTTTTTTAACGTGCACTACCAATCCTAGTAAATGGGCCTAAGTCTTAATGTTCCATCAAAGGACAAAGCAGTTGTGGTAGAGTAACTTGCCCAATGACACAAGTGTCACGACCGGGACTCGAACCCACGCTCTGCTGATCAGAGACACCAGAGCCTGAGTCCGGTGCTCTTAACCGCTCGGCCATGACATGCTGCGATGAGTTGATTGCAGCATAAATGCAAAGGGACTAACAGGGTTGTGAATCTATGTTATTTTTCCTAAAATAAATAGAATTATTAAATAAAATGAAAATCACTTTTATGCGAGCCCCCCCCCCCACAACAACAACACATTGCTGACTATGTTCTTACCAAAGTGAGCACCCTGAAGGGTTTATGTATTTTTAATCCAAGACAACCTTGAATGAGAAATGCATGTGAAAATATTGTACAGTTATTGTAAAACTGAAAGAATGACAAACATTGCTTTTCCATACATTTTTTTTATAATTTTAATTGTTAACTGATTTTGTTTGCTTCTTTTTAATCTGTATTCCCATTTTATTGTACAGTTTTAATACTTTTTGTAACAGTACCTTGCTTAACTTTTAACTAAAGTCTTTTTAACTAAAGTCTTAGTTTAACTAAAGCCTTTTTTCCTTGTGCCTTTTAAGTAGCTTTGTTATTGTAACATTTTTGTTTATTTTCTATGTTGTGACCTTATTGTGTTTTCTTTAAAAAAAAATTACTGTTACTGTAAATTTACTTCAAATTTGGCTTATGCTGCAAATTATTAATACACCATTTATGAAAGAATGCATGAATGAACAAGGTTTTTACACTTCACTGCTTTTTATTTCACATCTCACAGGTTATATTATATAGATGGTATAACAGACAAATCAAAGTACAGCGGTGTTTTAGAAACACATTTGGCAGACACAACAAACAACAATTTATAACGTTTGACATATCTAAGTAGGATTCAGAATAACAAGGAAACATGGCCCCCCTTTCATGGCACTACTCGCCACAGAATTCTACGCTTACTGCGCCATGTAAAATACACTAAGCTATAGGCTGTAAGCGCAGAATTCTGCAGTAAGCAGATCCATGGAGTTGGGCCCTGGCCATCCGGTGTTATCCAACTCTTCATAACTGTTGATGTTTTTTTTGTTTTTTTCTTCCCTTGATGTAGGAGTCGGATTGGACAATGATCAGGTACTTGTATTAGGAGCTACCAACATCCCTTGGTCATTAGACGCTGCCATCAGAAGAAGGTACAAGTTAGGATGTAGACCATACAAAATAGTTTGCAACTAAACAGAAAGTGAATACTAACATTCTGACTATAAAAAAAAACGTGTCAATGTAATGCATTTTAAACCTAACCATGCAGTTTCCAGGTCTATCACACTTAAATTCACCTATTGTTTGTGCCGTTTTCAGCATTCAGTTCGTGTTTAGATGCAAATATTTATGGTCAGTGTTCTGCATTGTTATGTCATGCTGTCCTGTCAGGGAAATTGTGTAAATTGCTGATTCACTTCACTTAATTCACATAAAAAGTGAGCGAGAAAACAATTTGTCCATATCTTTGTGTACAAAACTTTGCGCTGCCAGCACCCCAGCAATGGTGGTGTGGCGAGCAGCACTTGCGCATACAGATTGGTCTATAAGCAGGAAGCGCAAAATTCTACGGTAAGCAGCAGTATCAAATTTGGCCCAGGACATCAGAGATCATGACCTTTGTGTTATTCCAGGCCTACTCTGATTTCTATATTATTTAATGAGTGTTCAGATCAATTAGACCACTTTTTTTTTAAAGTTACTTTGGACTCAACAAAATTGATTTCTCCATTCAGGGTATTGTGGCCGAGCGGTTAAGAACACCGAACTCAAGCTCTGGTGCTTCTGTTCAGCAGAGTGTGGGTTCGAGTCCCGGTCGTGACACTTGTGTCCCTGAGCAAGACACTTATCTATAACTGCTTCTCTCCACCCAGGGGTAAAATGGGTACCTGTGAGGGCAGAGATGGTTCTTGTGATTGATTTAGCTTAGTAGCGCATATTTGTAGCACAGGCTGTATACTCCCCAGGGAGCTGAGATGGTTTAAGGAATGAAACTAATGGCCCAGTGACCAGGGGTAATAAGTGTGAAGCACTTTGAGACACCCTTCGGGTGTGTAAAGCGCTATATAAAAACCTCCATATTATTATTATTACTCTGATTTCTATATTATTTACTGAGTGTTCAGATCAATTAGACCACCTTTTTTTTGAAAAGTTACTTTGGACTCAACAAAATTGATTTCTACATTCAGATTTGAAAGAAGAATATATATCCCCCTACCCGAGGAGCAAGCACGCTGCACAATGTTCAAACTACACATGGGTAAGACGCCCTGTGTAATGACAGAAGGTGATTACAGGTATCTGGCTGAGTTGAGTAAAGGATACTCTGGTGCTGATATCAGCATCGTGGTCAGAAACGCCCTCATGGAACCTGTACGCAAAGTGCAGACGGCTACACATTTTAAGACGGTATGTTCAAAAGTAGTGTTTTGAAAGTAGTGATGAAATTCATCATGGTATACCCTAAGAGATTTTTTATGGATGGAATTTTGTATGCCTAGATTGCCTTCAAAAGTTCTTGAAATGAGAGTTATTGCAATTATTACATTTGAATTAGTGTATGAAATTGGCCCTTGTACTCAACCAAGTTTTCCTACTTTTTGTCCAAGGGTCAAATATCAATACTGTAACCCTAAGCATGTTTACTCGACCTCCTTTTGATAGGTAGGGAAATCTGTGTTTGGCCTTCGGGTCACGCGGTTAATACAAGGTTTATGTAGGATTGTCAGCACTCATCCCAATGCTTGAAAACCAAATTCCAGTAGCAGAGCTGCCAACTCCCCTGATTCTGCAGAAAGTTTGAGCCAAAATACACCAATCTTTCCATGATGTTCTGATGAACAAATTTGAAAATCTCCTTGATGATGAAAATGTTTTCCTTGTTATGTTGAATGTAATTCTAAATATCTCCCTGGTTGTTGTACAAAATCTCCCTGAATATAAGATGCAAATGCTGGCAGCTCTCTGCAGTAGCAAAGTAAATTTGTCATCCATTTCAGGAATTTTGAATTGTATACCTGAAAAGATTGCCAACCTTAACCACCGCTGTGTGTTTATTTCAACAGATTTCAGGCCCCTCACCAAAGGATCCCAATGTCACGCTCCATGACCTATTGACCCCATGTTCACCTGGTGACCCCCAGGCCAGAGAGATGACATGGCTCGATGTTCCAGGAGAGAAGCTAGCTGAACCAAGGGTTACAGTGGTATGTTGATTGATATTATCAATTGGGCTATTTCTCGTTTGTGTGATTTGAGTTGCATATAGAGTTGCAAATTTTGTGAGCACACTATAACATTTCTCAAATTATTTAAAATTTTATCAGTCAGTTTATTACTTGACATTTGTCACATCCCCTTAATATGATCCCTCTCCTGCCACTTCCAGGGTTGTATCGTAAACATGGGTGTGATCCCTGGCTACACGGCAGTTACAGGTTGTATGGCTTCTGACTGGCACCCCTGAACAAATATATTGACAAAATAGGGAGACCAACATTACGGCTAGATAGCTCAGTTGGTAGAGTGCACATTAATCAGGAGGTTGCAGGTTCAAACCCTGCTCCAGTCAATGTTTCTTTGTTCAACCTAAAATCACATGATAAATGTCATATTAATTGCCTGTGACTAGTCTATTCCTGTTAACATTTGCTGAAGATAACACTTTTTAAAGATATTGTGCGCAAGTTCATAAAGTTTGTGTACTACCTGCTCAGACTTATTATTTAATAATCATGCAGATGTAATTTTTACATAGCATTTTGGGTATCTTACTTGAAGAACCTACATCTTTATGATGTTTATTGTATTCTTGCATCGATAACAGAAAGACCTGACTGCATCATTAGATCGTATAAACCATCATCAATGAGGACGATCTAGGTAAATAGTCAAATTCACTAGGACTTCGACAGGAGGTGATCAAAGGTAGGACATTTCATGTTTGTTGTCATATTCCTGTCATAGTAATGAGTTTAATACGATAGATAAAAGAGCCTGACTACTTTTGTCTGTGGCCGACTGAGTCTAGGGCCCTTCGGAAACAACGGCTTTGGCTTGGGCTTGGGTTTGTCAGTTATTTGGAAAGCATGCACTTGCATTAATTGGCCCAACTTCATAGAGCTGCTTAAGCACCAAAAGTACGTGTAGCTAAGCACAGCAAAATTATGCTTACCAGAATAAGGTTACCCGCCAAACTACATACCACATGTACAATTTGTGACTGGTACCTGCTATTTCTGCTTAGCAGCAATTGTTAAGCAATATTTCTGCTTAGCAGCTCTAGAAATTGCCCTGGGTCGATTTCACAAGCACTAAGATTCATCTTAAGATAGTTATCAGTATACAAGTGATTTGTGTTGTGACATCACTCTTTGCTAAGCAACTGCGATGGATTTGCATTACGATCAGTCTGAACTCTTTGTGAAATCGAGCCCTGGTCTTCAAAGAGGGGGGCAGAGCCCAAGCCAAAGCCATGGTTTCAAAAAGGGCCTATAAGTCAGGCAGTCCATGCTCAAGGTAAAATCAAAGACTCACCTCTTTAAGGAGGCTTATGGTCTGCGATTACATTTGTGTGTTGATAACTATTTGTGCATTGTTGCCAGGTTTGAATTTCTTGTCATTCTTTACTTCACTGTGTTTATTGCATTGTTTTGTTCCTCATTGCATTTAGGGGTGAGGGTGTCTGCTTAAAAAAAGAAATTAATGCTGTATTTTTTGCTGAGTCTGTATGTTGTTTGGTAAATTTTTGAATTTTTGGGCATTACTGTGTGTATTTTGATGTAATTGTTATGGAATTGTTATTGTAATTTGCCCCTTTGAACATCCTCGTATGGAGAGGGCGCACGTGTAATAAATTATTATTATTAGTATCATTATTAACATCACAATTTTGATGGTAAGGAGTTAAATTATTGAAGTATGCAATCTCCTTCCCAGTGGTGTACGTTCTCGCCGCACCATTTTTTCCCAGAATGCCTTGCTCCATCATAACCACATAAGTGTGACTTTGAAATATCCAGTTTTACAAGGTCACTGTTCGAACTCCTGACGTTATGTTGTATTGATGTTTTAGAATTTCTTATGTTGTATTGATGTTTTAGAATTTCTTAGACTTTATGGTTAATTACTTAGATAAAGTGTTTGGCCTTACCTTTTTATATTGTATCTCTGTGAAGCGCCTTGAGCCTTGATTATTATTATTATATTATTGTAAGCAAGAAGTAAAGAGTTTTTACATCATTCGTGGAAAGCCTGGGTTGTGGTCTCTTCCAGCCTCAACCTGATCAAATCAATTGTACAGCAGTAAAAGCAAAACTCTTCTTCTGCAGACAAAAACTTCAAAGCGTGACATTGTTCTTGTACCCTTCTCTTGATTAAAATGCACAATCTCATGTATTTACTTGCAGGAACGGATATTGACAAGAGCACAAAATACACACAAGTGGAGGAAAATGTACATACAAATGCTGAATACTACCACTACCACTAGAGGCAAGGAGATACTGAAGATATTACAATGACAACAATCTTGGCTTTCTGGAACAATGAAGAATTCCTAGTGTCGTCCCACCACAGCCTCGTTCAGACATTTCCCAAACTTATACAAGTAAATGCACAAAGGAGTGCCATATTTTATTGTAGAGAAGGTTTAAGACTGTTTTTCTGATTTTTGTTTAAAGTTTATCTCATTAGCTTGGAACTTTTCTAGGAAATTTTCAGAAGTACTTTGTTTTTTCATTTCGTAACCAACTCGCTTATTTTTCCGCCTCACTGCAAGTATTTGGTGTAAGGAGAAATGACAAGCCAACAATAATCATTGCATCCGGTCTGGAATTACACAGAGGCCAGGGAGGCCATGGCCTTCATTGCCCTGGTCTTTGCTTGGTGCCCCTTCAGAAGTTTCAAGTTTTTTTTAGATTTTTCGTTGGAAGTGCCCAATTTCAAATAAAAAATTGCCTTGCCCTCTCAAAGAAAAAATTCAGGTATGTGCATGTCATGAATTAAGGGATTTGAAAGCAATAAGCGGGGACAAAGTGCCAGCATTTGCCTGCTGCGACAAACATTTGTTTCCAGTCACTGTTGATGTGACCACCTCGTCTAGCTCATCAACAAGGGAGAACACTGGAAGTACATTAGAGGAGATTCTCACGTATCAACAACGAGAGATTCTCAAGTATCAACAACGAGAGATTCTCAAGTATCAACAATGAGAGATTCTCAAGTATCAACAACGAGAGATTCTCATGTATCAACAATGAGTCGCTAGTCATTAACATGCTGTGTTATTGCCTTGCCCTTGCCTAGGCCGTGTTTATCCAGTGTCGGATGTAGCCCTTGTCATGGGCTCGCCATTTTCCCTCTGTCTTGTGCTTGTCTTGTCCATGTTGTACACAGGTAGGGTGTAATGTCGTCTCTCAACCTCTTTTTCTGTCTGCCTCGTTTCCTCTTTCCTGTTCTTGGTTGCCCCCTGAAATTCTTCTGGTCCATCTGTTGTCACTATCTGTTGTCATGTCCAGCCATCTTCAATTTGCATCCCTGATTTTTTACAATTATGTCCGTTAGTCCTGTTTTCTTCCTTATATCACTGCATTTTTTTATGACCTAGTAATTCCTGATATAATGATAAGGTGTTATTAAATTGATATACTTTTCATATTTTCTTAATATCTGGATAACTTCACTATAAACCAAGTGATCTGCCAGAGAATATTATGATAATTTTGAAATCATGTATTTGGCCTTTCTGCGCTTGGGATTAAAGTTAGGCACTTGGTCTCAGCAGAAAGATCAAGGACTGCGATATCTCCCATCTGTGGAAGGGTCCAGATTGTTGTTTTGTCTTATTTATCGAGGCTGTTCTTCACATGCAGAAAGGATTAATTCCAAGTTGGGGTGATTTCACAGTTGGAACACTCATGATCAAGGGAAATGAGGACCAAGCCCATGTTTGGTTTTTGGTACCTTTAGGTAGTCACAACAATGCGTAATTCTATGGAGCTGGCAATGGCTGGTATCAAGCCTAAAATGTTTTCAAGTTATTTTGTCTGAAGCAAAAAATTTCAGGGGACCAGTCACAAACAATAACAATTTCATGGTATTTTGGCTGGTAATCCGTTTTTGCTAAGCAGCTATTTTCTGTGCTAAGCAAAGCAAGCCTGCTGGCTAAGCACTCTGTAAAATTGGCTGTTGGTCGTTTGTTTAACGACAGTTCCAGAAGTCGACTTTCTTGCATGGAATTATTTCAGTGTTAAAAATGTTTCACCGCTTGTTCCTATTGCTAATTATCTATTCTAATTGCAATACTTAAAAACTGGTCGGGTTTCTTTGGTCATTTTGTGATAAATCGGAATGTAATTGTATTTTTGTATTTTTTGTTTTAAATAAATATAAGCTACATGTACCTTCACTAGTTTTCCAAACAGTTTGGATGTTAAAGAACATTTTCATAGTTATGACCGGATGCTGAATCCAGCAAGTCAGTAGAATGTAAGCTATAAATTGTCATGTACATATCCGGCCTTGCAACTGAGGAAGATTTTATATAAATTATATGTACAGCAAAACTACCAAAGCGTCAAAGGCAGGCGTTGAATTTTTTTCCAGAGTCTTACTGCAGTCACAGTATTGGCACTAAAAGTTTTCTAGAAATCATATAGTTGCAAATAATGCTACCTGAAAGGTTCAGTGTTTTTTTTTAATGAAGTATTTGTAAGGGAACGTATTTTGCTTAAACCTAAAGGGCAAAAACCCAAGTGTCTGTCAATGTTGTGCATGATTAATTTTAATTGCACCATGGAGCGCTTCAATTTTTAATGGATAACTCAATATGATTACATGGAGCAGACTTGTTGCCAGGCATACATAATCTGTGTTTACATGGAGCAAACTCGTTGCCAGGCGTACATGTTCTTATTTATGCACTCTGCACAATGTGTTACACTTAACGCGAAACGGACGGTTACGCACCTATGTTCTGACACCCCTATGTTCCGACACCCCTAGTGTATTTTCCCAATCCTAACTCTAACCCTAACCTTAACCTTAACCCTAACCCTAGCGTGTAAATCATAAGGAGGTTTTTGGAACATAAGGTTGCAGGCCTGGAATTTCATCTTTGAGA
Source organism: Pycnopodia helianthoides (assembly GCA_032158295.1). Taxonomy (NCBI): domain Eukaryota; kingdom Metazoa; phylum Echinodermata; class Asteroidea; order Forcipulatida; family Asteriidae; genus Pycnopodia; species Pycnopodia helianthoides. The sequence continues at coordinate 7,094,676 of CM063246.1, forward strand.
GGGCAAGGCCATTTTCAATTTGCAAAGAGCACTTTCATTTGAAAATCTTAAAGTCTATGGGAAACTTTTGAAGGGGCACCAAGGCCAAGACGAGGGCAACAGAGGCCGTGGCCTCCGTGGCCTTCGTGTAATTCCAGGCCTGAGGTTGTCGGAACATAGGGGTGTTGGAATATAGAGCAGTCACCAAACGGACACATTGATTTCTGGCCTACTTCCTGGCATTGATAAGCAGCCTTCAGATTTGCACAGCAGATGGTTAAGTAAGACCCAAATTATTTGCACTCTGACATGATGGTTACGCCTGGCCTCATGCTGAGAGAGGTTAAATTAGCTGACACAGAATCCTTCCAAATTAGGCAAAATGAAAGGAAGCATTTTTGTTGATGTGGGGGTAATAAGCCATTTGAAAGTCAGATTTGAATAATGTCTGGTGCAATGACTTGCACTTTGTCGACAGTTGCTAACACCCATACACAATTCTGAATGAATGTGTAGGGCACAATGGTACCAAGCTCTGTACCAGTCTTGTGACTGAGCAAGTCAATTTACCAGGCATTATTCAAATCCAACTCGCAATTGGCTCATTAGTGTCAATGAATCAAGAGATACACACAAAAACCAAAGTTTATTTTGTTCAGCTTCCAGGAAGAAGTGTATGTATGATGGTAAATATTTATACATGTTTTAATGTCAAAATTGAGTTGGCCTATGAACCATTAGTTCTTGTTTTTGTATTTGCTACTTGGGAACTTTTGGGGTGATTTGCACCACACAAGTATTGCCACAGGAAGTAAATTTGAGTTTTGTAGAAAATAAGAGGACCTTCTGAATATACTACGGAACCATCTTGTTCACCCAGATATGTGAATAAGGTCTGGAGGAAACTCGGCTGTGGTTTTTTGAACTCCAATGAGACCTTTGTCAGAATTAAAATATGCGATGTCCCTATAGTCAAATATCTTTCTCATGACCTACTCTGACTGTGTGCCAAATCTGATGTTGCATCATCAAAGGCATGATTCTTCAAAATATTTCCCCTATCTGACCAACTATTTAAAATGTCAAAATGCGCACATTTAAAGTAGGCTTGTACAGTGGCAGATCCACATCTCAAGTCTTATAACTAAACCCATATTATTCTTTTGTGATTTTGCTAAAATGTGAAAAACTGATTGTGTGAAAATAGTTTAACTTTTGATGGGTACATGATAAGCGCCCTACAAGCGCTTCAAAGATTTCAACAAGCGTGTAATTAAAGCAGCCGCCCTCGAGTCCCAATCAGGATATTTGTTTGTCACTGTCCTCCCCTCCAGGGGTTAGGGACGAGATTGGATGATATGTACCCTCACCTCACCATGCAGAGCTGCCAGCATCTGCATCTTGCAATCAGGGAGATTTTGTACAACAATCAGGGAGATATTTAGAATTACATTCAACATAACAGGGACAAAGTTTCCATTATCAGGGAGCTTTTCAAATTTGTTCCTCAGATCATGGAAAGATTGGTTTATTTTCAGGGAACTTCTTGCAGAATCAGGGCGAGTTGGCAGCTCTGCACCATGTATCCCGTCAGAGGTGTTATACACTGGTGCCTTATTTCATTAAAAATCATCAATTAATAAACCACAAGGGGAGCCGTCTGGGTAAATTTTAATTAATGTTGGACAAGAGGGATTTAAACTTCATTCATAATAATCTTCACCTGATTTTGCACTAGGAGTGTCTCAGTATATATGAACATTATCCCCCTCCCACCAAATGGCAGACAGATAAAACTGCATTATTGTCTCCTAGAGGTCTATAATGGTATAACAAACCAAGCCTATTTTTAAACAAAATTACAATACACAGGGTTCTTTTAGCATCGAGTTATAAGATACGCCATCTTTATTCTTCAATCGTCTGCCAAAGTAATGAACATTTTGGGTTGCCCTTCAATACAATAATTAGCTCTTATTTTATTGACAGTACTTTGTGTTTTATCAACTGGTCATTTTCTCTGGACGCTTCATGTTTTGCGAACCAAGCGGTCAATTACAACACCGGCATTGTATGAAAACAACATTTTGGTGTAAACTCCTCGATGACGGTAGTCACTCTTTAAGGGGTTATTTGAGGATTACGGCAAAGAGATGTGCGATAAAACATCAAACAAATTTAAGAAAATATCTTGATTGGTGTTTTGCTGTTTGGATTTCAGCAAAACCTTAATGAATATTTACCTATTTTTATTGGAAAGCCTCGTTTAGAAAAAACCAAAAGTGTAACATGTAAAATATAGCAATTAAAGCACAAACTGTAGTAGGTATTTAGTCTTAAGAAGTTAAGATGTAGATCCATTTGTTTATCAGTATTTTTCTGGTTGTTACTTGTATCATAGAATCAAAATGAAAAAAAAAATGCTTCAAATCTTACTGTGTAAAAAATATGTCAGATATTAATACAAAAAAATGTTGAATTTATCTTAATGCTGATTGTCCATTATTTGTATTTTACAACACTTTTTCAGAAACATTACAACCATAGCAAAACTGTTTTGTTGATTATCTTTTTTATTATTACTTTGTATTTAACTTGAGAACTGTTTATTTCAATAAATTGGGAGGTGGGGGGACCACAAAATTGTTATGCCAAAATTTGCAAGGCAAGAAAAATAAGATGTATTTCAGACAGGAAGACTAGAACCAGATTTTTACACACACTACCATCACCATCACCGTCATGTTTTTCCTTGATTGGGATACACCAGGGATTTTGAATGCTGGGTGGAAGCAGACGTAGCATTGTTGATTTGAGCATTTGCACTTTTACCTAGAACAATGGATTGATATGGTCCGCTGTAACCAGAGCCCAATTTCATAGAGCAGAAAAAACGCTAAACAATTTTCTGCTTAGCAGAATTAAGCAGAATACCAGTCGACAATTGTACACTCGACATGGTAGTTTTGGTGGTAACCTTGGTAAGCATAATTTAAATTTTGTTGCGCCTAGCTGCTTCTTGTACTTGAGCAGCTCTATGAAATTGGGCTCAGTGCTAAAATTAATAAAGCCTGTCAGCAGATGTGTTCTGCTTATTGAGCGGCCATTAGCAGAATTTCTATTCTTTAAGCTCTGCTAACTGTCAACAAAGCAAAAGGCACGCTAACTTGCCAACAGTGTCTGTAGTAAGGAGATGAGTGACGCGACGAACGTCCACACAAGCGCTGCTGTCAAATCGTCTTGATCGTGTATGAAATAAACTTTTTCTTAGACATGTTTTTCTGCTATAGTAAGCACAAACATTTGCTTACCAGGAACGGCTTTGTCAAATTGAACCCAGGCCTCCCAAAGGTCTTGCATTTAACTGTTCAAATGTTCACTGGTTGGTACACAGGATTCAAACATGAAATATATTGCAATTACTTTCACTGACACTATGTCTTTTAATACTACACCTAATCAAGTATCTTCCTGCCTAAGAATTCCTCGGTCCTTTAGTGATACGAAACACGTGATCTGTTCCCCAAATCTTAAATTTCACCCTCTTTAAAGTACAACCACTGCTGTTCTTTCCTTTATATTTATCCTAACATTCATTGCAAATTATTGCATTTTGACCTAAAATAGCAGCTTTTAACGGGTAAGGCTGAAATCATTGATGGAAGTATCTATCTGAAAGTGAAAGTATTTCTGAGCTAAGGGAAAAAAGGGTTAGTAAGTAGAATATAACCTACTTGGCCAGTGCTTTGTTTCATTAACCTGAGAAGCATACTTCTGCTTCTGCTAGTACACTGTACTCATCGCCCTGCTTGACTATCTCGCTACAGTGTCAAATGAGGCAAGCATGTGACGGTGCTTTGTCACATTATTACCTTTGACTGTCGCATACAGTCGTGCTTTAGTACATTTCAGGTTTGCTCAGAAAATTACAGCACACAGAGCCATGTATTATGCACAGTGTTAAGATTGGTTTGCAATAACTTTTGCTTTAGAAAATAAATTTGTCAAAATGAAATTTGAGCACGATCAAAACCGGTTGTGAATTTAATCTGTTTACGGCATTGAACTTGAAATGGAATTAGTTTGTATTAGTCGTACTGCTGGGACCAGCCTCTTACACCAGTCGAATTTTCTTGCTAGCATTCTGCACTAGTTCCACCTCATTGGAAAGGCTCTGACCAAGGGGCGAGACTGACTGGAGGAGTGCAGAGTGTGATGCACGGCCGAACAGCGCCACCAAGAGTGCTACACCGTAGCCAGTGGCTCTCTCTCCCTGTGTAGGAGAAGAAGTTAAAAAGGAACCTTAATTTAGTTTCATGTACCTTGACGAAAAATTTGTAAATTCTTAAAATCAAATAATTGGAAGATTTGTTAGTCAGCTTTATGTAAATTAAGCACTTTCCCTTAAACATAAGGAGATAATATAATGCCATAACATCATGGAAAAGGCCTTTTCCTGAGTTATTCAACACATTGAAGTGCTGCAGTCAAGTCCCTGTTGTCCCGGTCCGAGTCTCTGTTGTCCGGGTCTGAGTCTGAGTCCAAGCCTGTGATTAACCAACGGCCAATTCAAGTGAACCCACTTTTGACCCACTTGACCCACTTACCGTTGCTTGGCACAACACAGCTTTGGCATGGCATAATGTTACTGATTGAAACATTGAGTTGTTACACCATTGGTTCTTTTCAAGAACCCCCACAACTCATAGAGAGATTATTTTCATGTACATGGTGTTACTTCAAACCTTACTAGATTGTATCTCCACCATGCAGAGTTTCAAATACTGCTCATGTACATACTGTTAACCCAAACCTTATTAGCTTGTATCTCCACCGTGTAAAGTTTCTACTCCTACTCATGAACACGATGTTACCGCAACCTTACTAGATTGTATCTCATCCATGCAAAGTTTCAAATCCTACTCATGTACATACTGTTACCGCGACCCTTACTAGATTGTATCTCCACCATGCAAAGTTTCTATCCTACGCATGAACATGATGTTACCGCAACCCTTACTAGATTGTATCACCACCGTGTAAAGTTTCAAATCCTACTCATGTACATACTATTACCGCAACCCTTACTAGATTGTATCTCCACCATGCAAAGTTTCTATCCTACGCATGAACATGATGTTACCGCAACCCTTACTAGATTGTATCTCCACCATGCAAAGTTTCAAATCCTATTCATGTACATACTGTTACCGCAACCCTTTCTAGATTGTATCTCCACCGTGCAAAGTTTCAACTCCTACTTAGGTTTGACTTACATAGTTTGCAGGGCTGGCCATGTCCACATGAATCCATGTACCAGAGAAATCAAACCCAATGTGAGCTCCAATGAAAAGACCAGCACATGAACTCTGTGCATTGCCACGGTCCTGAAACAAGAACACAGTCAATGTTACTTTTCCCTGCACCAATGTATGATTATCAAGCACTCTGTACTCAGAAATCTGAGTCATATCAGCAAACTATAAAAATGAACACTTATTATTCAGGAAAATCCTTAATGTTGGAGCCACAGATTTGACTTTGATGGAATTGTGCCTTTGATGATAACAAGCATGAAATTTGGCACACAGTCAGATGTCATGAGAAAGATGTTTGATTTTAGGGATTTCAGCAGACTTGTCATTTGAAAAAATATAGGTTGAATAACAAGCAATGGAAGCCATTTTGAAAATGTTGAAAATTGCTTGTTATACTACCTATATTTTTTTGCTCAAAGGACAAATCTGAATTACTGAATTACTTTGTCATTTAGGTGGGACTTAACATCTTGGAAATGGAGAAGACAAAAATTCCAATGTTTCTAATGAAAGCATTCATAAAAATCTTGAACACACTAACAGTGTTAAGTTTTAAAATACAGTGGAGAGTACATGTTTCACATCGTACAGAAGAATACGGATTATTTTTGAATGAGAAATTCATGCAATTCTAATATTACCGTGGCGTGTTGTGGCTGAGCGGTTTAGAGCACCGGACTCAAGCTCTGGTGATTCTGATCACCAGAGTGTGAGTTTTGAGTTCCTGGTTGTGGCACTTGTGTCCTTAGGCAAGACACTTAGCCATTACGGCTTTATACCCTTCCAATGGGGCGTAAAGCCATCGTCCCGAGTGTTGAGTAATGCACGCAAAAGAACCCAGTACATTTATTAAGAGAAGGGGTTTACCTCGGTGGCTGCAGATTGCGCCACAGCACCTTGTAAACCGTTACATGGTGCTATTTAAATAAATGGTCTTATATTTCAACCATAGCTCCGCATACCTTGTAAAAAAAAAAGGCTTTGAGGCGCCCTCGTGTGATATACCGTTATATAAGAACTGGGTACAATAATTATTATTATTACCATGACAGAGTTCTTCATGTCTGCAACAGCACTACCAAATTCACTGAAGTGAAGCTCAGGGCAGAAGACGAGAGGGAACACTAAGTCACCGCTGTTCCTTCCTGAATCCAGATAAACAAAAACAATTTTGAGTTAATTCCTGAATTTTGATGAATATTCAATGAAAACAGCATTAAAATTTGATTTTTTTGACCGGCACAAAATTCCTCTTGGGATTGTACAGACTCATTTGTTTTTGCTGTCGATGACGTCATGTTTCAAATTTCGCTCTAAAAGTGTATAAGATAAAATGGCATTTTACACATTTTAATGTGAGGTTGGAGACTTGTAATTTTTTCCCCCTCTTTCTTGAGGACTCTATCTATTGAAAAAAATGACTGAAATGAGTACAAAAACCATGACTGACCAGCTACTGAACAAGCACCCTCCCATTCCTGCCTGTTGGACAGCAGTCCAGCATGGTACTTTCCCGTTGAGATGCCTTGGGCTCCAGTCAGTGTAGCCATGTCTAGTATGATGTCTGCCTTCAGATCCTTGACTGCATAGGCCACCTACAGAAAAAACAACAGCGAAGGTTTTTCATAGAACTTTGTTTTGCAACTACACAGCAGCAAGGTTGCCAACCAGTGGTTGGCAAAAGTATGAGCAGGCTTTACTGCTAAAAAGTCAATAAATTGTAAATATTACAAATTTATATCTTTTTTAATGTTCACTTTGCATCGGGGATAAAGATACTATTTTGTTTTTTCCCTTACACCGATGTAAACCAAATAGTATTCTTTATCCCCGATGCAAAATTAACAAAAACGTTGAAGTACGTCGCTGCTAACAATATAGGATTAAACTGCCGCAAACCACCCAGCTACTCGGTGGTCTAGTGGTACGACATCTGCCAAGATGGCTTTATGTTGTGTATCGCACTCTCAAACCGTGCGCCATGTTCTTTATGTTGCTTAGCCCTTGCTGTCTGACATCAACCATTCACTGTGGTTTTGAATGTAATACTATGCAAGCCTGCATATGATACCATGAGGAATGCATTCACGTACACAGTTAATCTGCACAGTTGTGCAGTACACACTTGCAGTCAATGGTTTCAATGTTGGGCAATCCGAAATTGCAGATCATGATAGAGGGTTTACATCCGTATTCCAAACAGATTTCCATCGATGAATGCTGATGGTGTTCAGATTGTTAGAGAAGAAATCCTCAAAAGTTGACCAAACACCAAGGCGTTAAAAAATATAACTTAACTCACCCCATCACCAAGCACTAAGCGACCCTCTGCATCAGTGTTGTTGATTTCTACTGATCTACAAGGAGGTTAACCCAAAACATTGAGAGAACATTGGTAACTTTGGTTTGACTGAACGGTGATTACAAAATGAATTTGTCATTTTAATCATTAAGAGAACAATTTTTAAATTATTTCGAGTCGACTGAAACGTGATTACAAAATGATTTGTCATTTAAATTGTTAGAGAAAAATTGTTTTAGTTACATTTCATGCATGACTACGAACGTGTATTTGAAAATGATTTGTAATATTAATACATACAGAGAAGAATTGTTTAAAGTACTTTGAGTCACTGAATGTGGATTACAAACTGATTTGTCAGTTAATTGAGAAGAAATGATTTTAGTACTTAATTGACTGAAACGTTGATTACATCAAAGATTGTAATTTAATCACAATTCCACAAGAGCTTAACAACCTTTTTTCCTACATGATGACATCATAAAATGTTTTTTGTTTACAGTCAGTTCTCGTGATCGTAACATAAACTCAACTATATGCATACTTACTGAAAACCTCATAAATTTATTTCTGCTAAAAACTCCTGTTTTTACACAAATTTTATACACTGTCACTGGAGTTGTATTAGAATTAAATTGAATTGAATAGTCTGTATTCCCTGTACGCACCTTCCAGAGTACAGGATGTGAATATCATCTGGTCGTGTAGCCAGTGGTCCTACAGCATTCTCGGCAAGCAGAATATAGCATGCAGATTCTCCTTAAAACCCTGTCGGTAAACAGTCAAGTTATAATCAGTTCAAGATCTGAAGTTCAGCATGGTGTGGGAAGTAACTGGTTTATGCGTGAGACCACATGAAACTAAGTTCATAAGGGATGGTACTTATCCGCTGGTTGTCCTGGACTAATTTTGACAAGGTCCCTAAACTAATATTCTTGAGTTTTGTTGAGCAAGAGATGAGGACACTTACCAGTTTGACAGCGGATGCAAAGGCTCCCAGCACTCCAGCAGCACCGCCCAATCTCTCTTCATACCAGGCATGGCAGTCTGTAGAGAACAAACACAACAATCACAGAAGGCCATTTTATACTGAAACCACATCGACATGTCAGCAAATCAAGCACCAAATCGCTTGTAGAAAAAGGTGCCCCAATCCTGAAGGCAAATTCAAAATTTGGGGTTTGCTGACTGAGTATCCATTGTGTTTCTTTTAAGCTCTCTAAAATTTTCCGGGATGTTTGCAGGGTTCTCCCTATGCACAAGCTAGCGTATGCAAAATTGTGCACCTATCATTCAAAATCATGAGGTTGATATTGGACGGTCAAACAGGAGGAGGGCTATAACTCACCTTCCCTTTAATTGACAAGCCACCGGTGTCATAGACGATACCTTTGCCAACCCATGCTATTGTCTGAGTTGCAGAGTCTGGCTTATGGCTTAGTACAGCCATAGCTGGCGGGTTAGCCGCTGCCTTTCCAACCCCATAGATACCTAGTGGACATAAAAGCATAGTGTACAAATCAACTAATCAATATCATTCTAATATGTACACGGAAATGTAGAACAAGTCACTGTGTATTAATCAAGGCCTTTTACACACCACAAGAAATAGGCCATGATACATGGGTCAGTTTCATGTTTGTTCGTGCAACAGAGCTGGGAATTACTTACTTTTTTCACTATATAAAGAAAATTGTATAGTAAGGTCAAGTTCAGGTGAAGTTGCAGGTTAGAGGTGTAGGTTAGAGGCCTCTGTTCTGTTTTGCTTTTTTGCAACCATAGACAAAGTTTGTCCCCCCCCTCTCAAAATCAGCTACAGGTTGAGAGACAACAATGACACCACTCCCCTTCCCCCAGGCCCGATACTTGGTCCTTAAATGGTAAGCAGTCGTTTCCTTTACAAGGGTCACCTCTGAAAAGGGGTGGGGCTCCCGGCTCAAGGGGCAGGATGGGGCTCTCGCTCAGAACCCTGCCCCCCTCTTGCCCTCCCAATTGAGATCGAAAAAATGCACAAATGAAAGGTTCAAAACATTGAATAGCCCCCTAAATATTGAAAAGAAGAAAATGTCTGGTTACGCCACTGCTGTGAAGCATCGGGCTTTCTCCCCTCTGAGCCTGTCTATACAGGCGCCATATTGTCTCATTTACCTCCAAATCCTTTTTTCTGAAGATCTTCACCCCTGATGATAAAAGGTTCTATTCCAAGCTCCTTGCCTACTCTATGAATCTCCTAAATAAAGCACAAACAACAAATATTTCAAAAACACAAACTATGTAGTCAAAGTTTCTCTTAGTAATTAACCCGGTCGTTGACAAAAATATTGTTTTACTGTTCCCTACGGCACATCACACAGAAATGTCAATCAATTTATCTAGTACCAGTGTAATTACAACCTCATACTCAGGGCTATTTATAATATTGTACATGGCGGTGGAAACGACCAACAATGGGCACGATCAAGCTAATGCACCCTGTGGAGTACACCACTCATGTTCCCCTGAGCCAGAGACAAGCGTTTTGTAGCACATCGTGTGATTGTTTCTCGACCAATAAAATTCAAAATCTATGACCGCGATATCAAAAGGTATTTTGCTATTGGAAAATGAGGGCATCATAAAACTTGATTTGACCTTGGCGGCCCTCTTTAACTTTCACTTTAATGTGAGTTTCAAACCTGCTGAAACTTTCACTACTTCAGACTGTTCCCGTTTGTTACCTGCAGGAAATGGTCAGTGTTCATTTCATTACAAGGCGTGTCAACAATGCGAGCAGAGTGGCGCACAGCGTCTGCAGTGACAGCGAGGGTTTTGACGTCGTCTTCGGTCAGAGGCTTGCTGCTGTTCTCTCCCACCAGGATAAACTCGATGGTTATGACCCGCTTACCGGACCCCTTAGATCCAAGCCGACGAGAGAAGATTGGGAATGCTCTGGCGGCTGCGCAGGCCGATGCGAAGACGCAGCTGCGTTCACAAACGATCTGTGGAGAAGGAGTAACAGCAACTATACTTGAGGAAATTTGTTGGGGAAATCAATGTTATTTTGGAATACCTCAACCCTAAGCAACCCTGGATGACTTAGCAACAAGAACTTGAGTCTTAAGTGGTATCATCCGAATTGGTGGCTACAGCTACGGCTACGACTGTTTCTAAGGGTGTTGCTAAAGAGGTACTTTACTTTACCGCATGATGACTTTAGCCGTAGCCGTAGCTTTAGCAGCCAATTCAGACAGGGCCTTACACACAGAAGGAACAGCCATGTCACGATACTGTGCAGTGGCATAACCTGACATTTTCATTAGGGGGAGGGGGAAGCTGGGGGAAATACACAATTTTTGGGGGTATTTAATAGATCGAACTGTTCATTTGTGCATTTTTGGGGTCTCATTTTTTAAGGGGGTTGTTGAACAGGGGGTGGGGCCCCTCCCCCTATCCCCCCCCCAGGTTATGCAACTGAAACTGAAAACAAAATCTTTCAAACTTTCAGATTGGCAGAATATACAAACCACAATGCACTCCTTGGCCATGCCTGGCAGGCAATTCTTGACCAGCTTGGTGACGGCATGGGCTCGTGATGGTGTGTTGTGTCGACTTGCTTTGAGGGGCAAGGCTGCGACTGTGGCATTGTTGACCCACAAGGAGACAGAGTCCGTTGGCGATGGATGCAGACTGTCCAGGCCCACTTTGAATGTCTGTTGAATGCATACAAACAGAGATAGAAAATAGTAGGCTAGACTATCTTACTTTCGAACAAATACAAAGCCAACCAAAGTTAATTAATAGGTGTCATTATAAATCGTCATCATCCATTAACTACTGTCCTGACGACCACAAGTATTTACCACGCTGCTGTCTTGGCAACTTTGCTCAGGGCAAATGTGTAGCCGGGACGACTTTATAAAGGGGTAAGCTTCTTTACACAATCACAATACAATGTCAATCCATGTCAGACAATGATTATTGGTATTGGGGGTGCTTGATGCTGCTGCTGGGGCCAGGGGGATGGGGTCAACTTTGTTGTCAAGGTCAGGTTGTTGGCGACTTTATTGTGGGCGACTTTGCTAAAGAGAAGTGAGGATCCGAAATAGCCGGGCCCGGTACCTACCCCAAGATATCTGCTCTAAGTCTTAATCCCAGAACTATATCGAGTGTGACATTACGACGAGCTAGTTAAGTTAGTCATTGTTATTGTAATGTTACTGTGGTGTTAGTTAGAACGCCAAAAACTAAAAAGTCAACATAAATGAAATAGTCATGACCTTTGAGTCTTGACATGATTGATATACATCGATTTATTTACCTCTGGGGTCACCCTAGGCTCCAACTTGGAGCGGACTGCTTCATAACTGATAGCTGCTAGGTGTGATAGTTGTCCAAGAATCAAAACTGACCGAGAACTTGGGTCAGAAACGCTGTTCCCGGAAGAGAATTGCAGGACAACATTCGCCATGTTTATAGACACAGCGCCCTCTAGAGTCCAAAAATATTTATTTTATTACATAAACTTTCTGTGTTTATTTTAAAATCTGTACCAAGATCATGTGCCAACCAACTACCCTAACGGGAAACATTTCCATTTGAATGGTTTTGTTTAATTACCTGTGATTGTTACTTTATCATGGAATGCTTTGCCAATTGTGTTCAAATTCAAGGCTGGGTCAGCCTAGGTCAGCCAGGCTGGGCACCTGCTTTTAGCAATCCATTTTAGTAAAAGTTAGCCTCAATTATAGGTACAGTTTTGAGTTTTTTGGTACATAACCACACAACAAGAGGAACACAATTCCATTACAAATGACAAACTACATATTTGTTTGAAACAGTTGATTATTTTTGTGTTTTATTACGGCAGAGATTGAAAATATACATTCTACAAACAATGTTAAAGGAACATTACAGAATTTGTTATTGCTAACAAAACAGTTGCTGGCAGGGTGTAAGCACTTTATGTAATCCACCATATACATAAACTGACAAACCTGTAGAAGTTTGAGATCAATCGGCCATCTGGCTCACGAGAAAATAGTAAAAAACCGATTACACATTTGCATGAAATCATATAGATTCAACACATGAATAAAACGCTCACTGAGCAATAAACTCTTATCGGAAAATTAGTTTATTCATTTCTCATCAAATATGGTATTTCAGACAGAAATATTTCAAAGGATGATTTATACTATCATCATCATTAGATCGTGTAAGTTTTATGTAAATCTGTGATCAAAAAGTAAAGTTTTTTTCTTACCAATTCTGTAATGTTTCTTTAACTTTCATTTTACAAAAAAGTTAGCTGGATAATTGTTTAATGCGTGAATCTGAATATTTATATGAATAATGAATACAATAACAAGTACTTTGGTTTGATTACATGATTAATGAGACATGAAGTTATAAGGATGGTTTTAGAAAGCGTTTTAGACCACTCTACGGTCAAATTAAGTTTTTTGATTCAATTATGGTCGTTTTAAATTTCTTAGATTACTTAGGTATCTATTTTGTGGTTCCTGTTGTTGATTCCTGTAAAAAAAAAATAATAATAATAATAATATTTTGTGGGCTTTGTTTTATTGTGCCTAAAGTTGTTTGGTCACTCCTTTTTTGTACTTTTTTATTTTTATAAATTGTGTTTGGTCTTAGCTTTTAAACTGTATCTCTGAGAAGTGCCTTTGACGTCTTTTAAGTGGAATTTGGTGCTATATAAGTTTACGTTATTATCATCATTATTATATCACCTTCCAATAGAAAGAGTCCTTATGAATATGGGACAAGTCTCTAAAGAGCTCACATTAAAATGGTGTAAAATGTCATTTTATTTGATACTCTTTCAGAGTGAAATTTGAAACATGATGTCATTGGATGTCAATAATGCTTTTTTTTCTGTAGGCTTTATTCCACACAGAAAATGTTCTTCAGTCAAAAGATTGAATTAAATGCCGTTTTAATTGAATATCATGGAAATTCAAAAATGATCTTTAAAATTCCCCCCTACAAAAATGTACAGGTCCTATATATTTGAAATGTGATGGTCACTTGAATTGTTTTTGATGTTACACTTTGCACTGGAAGGTACGCCCATCATCAAATAAAATGGCATTTTAATGTGAGCTGAGTGACTTGTAATTCTGTACCCACTTCCATATTAAGGACTCTATTTAATGGACAATGAGTGCTTCAGAAATCTGAATTTGACCTTAGAGCCCCTCTTAATTTGAAGAAGTTAATGAGACTTCACATAGATATTAATACCAAGAGAATGCCAAATGCATCACCTATTTACTATAACAAAAATTTGCAGTTGATACCATTTCATTGGTACAAAACTATTTCAATTTTGTAAGCAGAAATCGCACAAAACTGTGTGTAGTGTTTTCACTTTTTCTATGGCAATTTTATATAACAGAGGAAATCGGCCGACCAACAGACAAGTTGCATGGCCGTAGGTAACTAGCACAAGAACATAGAGGGTTGGCCAATCGATCAAGAGGCCGTCATTCCGAGGTGGACAGAAACCGTCCGGACACCTCGTTAAAAGATCAACCAATGAGGTGGTGTAAATTTGCGGGCATACACACCTTTGTGTGACAGTGTAAAGGGCACCCATATAATGTAGGAGCCAGTTAGGCGAATTCCAAAGCATTCTGTTGGGTCTATTTTATTTTTATAAAGGCATAAATGTATTTGCGTGAATTCCATTTGAAATTAGTTTATTGCCATATCTAGAGAAAAACACCCATACCTTGCTTTTAAAACAAAAATTTACCTTTTTATGCACCATGCTCAAAGAATACAAAGTTGTTACAATTTTTACTTAAAAAAACTGTGTTACGATATAAAAAAGGATTTCTATAGTGTATGCAGCTACACTGAGTCGCACTATTAGGATTCTTGCCATTTGTTACTAATTAATCTTTTCAAGTAAACAAAACCATCAAACTAATAATAAAAAATAAATTTGATTGACCTTATGTAAATGTTAAACAAACACAACAAAATCAACCTCATTTAAGTGGAACTGGCTTAAGATTGGTACAAGTCCACTCAGTCTTCAGTTAGTATTCCGTCTAAACGAGAAAGAAAAACATTTTAAAAACAATATTTTACTTTAAAGGAACATTACAGAATTGGTTTTTGCTATCAAACAGTTGCTGGCAGTTTAAGCAATTTATGTAATCCACCATATACATAAACTGACAAACCTGTAGAAGTTTGAGATTGATCGGCCATCTGGGTCACGAGAAAATAGTGAAAAACCGATTACACATTTGCATGAAATCATATAGGTTCAACACATGAATAAAACGCTCACTGAGCGATAAACTCCAATCGGAAAATTAGTTTATTCATTTCTCATCAAATATGGCATTTCAGACAGAAATATTTCAAGGGATGTTTTCTACTATCATCATCATTAGACCGTGTAAGTTTTGTGTACATCTGTGATCAAAAGGTATATTTTACAAATTTTTTTCTTACCAATTCTGTAATGTTCCTTTAACAAAGTTCCAAAGTTTACAAAATTCTTAAACTGTCTGGACTTGAACTGGAGCCTTCAAATACACAATTTAACTGTTACATACATCCTTGATGCTTTACTTTTCTTAAACAACAGTGTTCCGTCAAAATCATCTCGACCACTTTTTCTCAGCATCTCAAATCAATCCTGGGGGTTATCCCCTTCACAGTCCCCAAGGATGTAGGCTTGGGTATCTTTCACTAGGAGCCTGGCTGGTAGAGCAGAATGCACTACCTTCCCAAGTGTCATGACCGGGATTTGAACCCACACTTTGCTGCTGCCAGCACCAGAGCTTGGTGAACTAGACCACTTGGCAATGACACGCCATCTATATTGCTCGCCAATGCTTCATTGTCTCAGGGCAACACTTGTAAAGTAAGAAAGTTGATACAAAGATTGCCAATATCATTTTTTCCTGAATATTAGCTGGGTATATCTTTTCAATCGATAACCACTTTCTTTTCATCGTTTTTTTTCTAAAATCTACAATTCTTACACGATTACAAACAAATTGTTATTACTAACCTCAATTAGAAAGTTTATTCTTTACCAAAAACGTAACTTCTCTACGTTATTTTACCAATGATTTTCCATAACAACAGCAAGTAATAAATAGCATCACTGTCATGTGACATCAACGAAGGATTTCAAAGTTTTAAAAAAAAATCACGAAAAACACACTAATGCAATGACCTAATTCCTTGCAGATTCACATGCAATGCAAGTCAAACAAACAATTAGATTTAATATTTCAGTTTTTCATTGACAAAATACTGTCAGAAATGTGATGCTCAACTTGAAGGGTGGATATGCTTCTGGTAATTACTCAAAACATTAATGTCCATAAAAACATACTTAGCAGGAAGCACTGCAGCTGTTCATAATGTACATGTATAACATTTCGAGAAAGGACTCCATTCTGTGGTTTTCGAGAGATTGATACAAAAAACATTTCAAACTGAGAATTGTTCTGCTTGAAACATTTCTCAGATTGTGTATTCCCAATTACAGATTACTGATTCCTGCCCGGACATAACCACTCCAGCTATTCTGTGATATCTCAAAAAAAGCTACCACCTTTCCAATTGAAATTTTCACAGGTTGGTTTTATTGTATATGTCTGCATTTATACAGGATTAAAACAATCAAACAGTTCCAAGAACCAAAGGCATACTTTGTCTTTAATGGGCGACTGCCTGGATCTCTTTTTAACAGAATTCTGTTTTTTTTTAAAAACTGACCCTGCAACTTTCTGAAATGAAAAATCATTGGCAATATCACATTCTTACCTTTCAGAAAAATATTGATTCCTAATATACACATAAGCAAAAATATATAATGGATAAATCCTTTCACTACAATAAGTGAAGGCTTCCTATTTACAGTATTTAGATGTTAAGTCACTTGAGTTGTTTTTAAGTTTAGTTCAGTAGCATATTTTAAATAGATGAATGCAAAAGACGAAGATACTTTAGGGTTGTATAAACTAAGCAGTTTCTGAAATAGAGTTGACCCAAGCCTATTCTTGTTGTTAATGTTCTAATAAATTCTGAGTTTATCAATTGACTGTTCATACGAACAGAAAGCTGTACAAACAAAAAAGGTTTAAAATGTCAACCTTGTACATAGGTTTGTCAACAACTTCACACTCTAGGCAATGTAGATATAAAACTCTATGCATCTACCACATGTATTAAGCCCTTCCATCCTGCATGGGAAGACATCTTCAAACAATATTGTTCGAAGGGTAGCCGCCTTGCTGGTGGGGATGCTGCGTCATCTGCTGTGGCTGCCAGGTCTGTACTTGAGGCTGACCATGGGCTTGGAACTGACCGACAGGCGGGTAGCTTGCTGGACCACCGAGTGTGGGACCTCTGGCAACAGCATCTGTGGTAACAGACCATGTCACATTGTAAACTTTAAAAAGCGATCTTGGGCTTTCCTTGGCATTTTTGGGCATTGTTTAATTGTTGACTGCTTTTAGGACAAATGGCATCTCCTGGTTAACTGTAGAGGGCACCGCTATTTTATAAATCAACCATATTGCAGTACATTGCTGTGGTACATTTGAGGCCTGAAAGTTAATTTTTCAGAGAAACCTTACCATGTCAAAACAAAAATACTTCTTACCATTATAACTGGGTGGCAAATCCACACTCGTTGCCTCACTAGCTTGTTCTTGATTAAGCAAATGCAAAACACAAGCAACGGTTTCCTCCAAGTTCCTCAGCTGAGCTACCGGACTCCAGTATGCAGCTATCACACCACTAACTGGACCACCAAAATCTTCAACTGTTAAGGCACGGTGGACCTGCACAAAATAATATAATTGTTCTTAGTTGTCTCACTACAATTAGGTTTCCGGCTTATGTCAGTTTTATATCCATGTTGTCCACAAACGTATTAGCTTTCTGACTCATGTTGAACAGTAATTCCAGGTGATTAATTCCAGTTACATTCTAAATTAATCTGAACACTTCAGAAGATTCCAATTCTGTTCTCTGTTGTTTCATCAACAGCAGAACTGCAGAAGTTATACCATTATAGTGCACTAACAATTGTTATATTGATATTGATGTTGATATTGAAGGGAAGTGAAGGAAAGTAGGTCAAGTCTTGCGGTCGTTTGCAGCCGCTATGGTCTCTAAAGGGTTAACTTGTGGAGTAATTACCAAAAGTTCACCCTGACTTTAAGAGGCAGGGAACTTACCCTGTAGCAGGGACACGTCAGCAGGCAGCAAGGAAAACAAATAAACCAGGCAAGCACTCCAGGATACTGGCAGGCATAGCAGTCTTCAAACTCGCTGTAGCTCGTGACGGTCACTTTACCATTCTCACAGCTGTAGTTAGTGTTGCAATCACATAGGTCCTGGTTGTCTTGGTTTTGAAACAGTGTTTGCACCCAGGACACAATGACAGGGTTGAAGTCAAACTGAAAATATAGTCATAAAGAACAAGATATGGTGTATATGTTATATCAACAAAAATGACCACTGCCAAGACCACTCTCAAGTCTCTATGACTTACCTCCTACCTTTACAATGTAACATTGGGTCAGTACAATGAAAAAAAGGTACAATTTACAAGACTCAAACTTTGGGAGGAAATCCTCAAGGACCGCACACCTTGTAGCTCAGAACTTTTTACTGGACCAGAATTTTATTTACAAGACCATAATCAAAATTAGAAGAGACCAGAAACGTAATGAGAACACATCGTATACTCTGTATTATTTGAATAACACTAAAATGAAGACTAAGACAAGAGAAGATTGATCTCTTCTGTCTTATTGAAAGTCAGCACTTAAACATCATTTTTTTTAAAACAAAGATATTGAATTGAAAAACACAAGACCACCGCACATGTCTCGTCTTGACTTTACTGGCCTGACGCTGAAATCACTGGCCTCGGGCTAGTGGTACAGTGCAAAGTTTGAGCCCTGATTTGAACCATGTGTTTGGTGCAGTGGTTTTGTTTTTTCTTCAATGAGGGACAGGTGAGTGAGGGGTTGACAGGTTATTACCTGTAAAGGATTATTGTAAATAAAATAAATGTTTTACCAGTTTACCTCAACAGCAAAGTTCTTTCCCTGCCTCAGAGCTGCCAAGCCCTGGGAAAGTTGAGTCTCAAGAATGTGGGCAATGTGTGGATGCTTTGTGTTCACTGTCACTGACAGCTGTCCTGTAATATCCAATGTCAATATTAACACTCTGTTATCATAGATTAATAAACACCTCGGAGAGTTTCTAATGCACTCTGATTGGTCCAAGACTGGTCACGTGGGGGTGTATTAACACGTGATATAAAGACTTGCTCGGTGAACGAGCGAATACATGGCCCCTAAACAAGCACTTTGTTGTGTACAAGTTCATGCACTCTGATTGGTCCAAGGCTGGTCACATGGGGGTGTATTAACACGTGATATAAAGACTTGCTCGGTGAACGAGCGAATACATGGCCCCTAAACAAGCACTTTGTTGTGTAAAAGTTTATGCACTCTGATTGGTCCAAGGCTGGTCACATGGGGGTGTTTTAACATGTGATATAAAGACTTGCTGGTGAATGAACAAATACATGGCCCCTAAACAAGCACTTTGTTGTGTACATGCAAAAGGTCTGTATGCACTATGTGCTTGTTGTTGTGCGGGAACATGTAAGTTTACTAGCCAAACACTAAAAGTACTGGCCTTGGGCCTGGGGTACAGTGTAAAATTCAAGACCTGCCTAAGCTGGGCTAGTTCTATATCAGAGAATAGCTATTTCCCAGGAAATTCCTAAGGCAGCAATGAAACTGTGAAAAAGCGATCAAAAGTTTCTTTGAAATTCCTGGTTTTAAAAGCTCCTTACCTCTGGTAATGTAGCGAACATTGCTACATGCAGCCTTGCTAGATCGCTCAATGTCAACCGTGAAGAAAATGGGATTTTGCATTAGGCGAATTATCAGTGACTGCAGCTCGGCCTCTGTTGAAACTTTCAGAACTCTTTATTGCAAAAAAAAATAAAAATGTGAAACTTTCCTAGCAAGAAGAAGTTGTTTTTATAATCATAAATCAGCTGCTTGGTTCCATAAAGCATGTTTCATTCGTGAAAAGAGCATTTTTTTTTTTTTAATAATACAGTGACGTTCTAATTAGATGGTGACCCAAAACCTGAACCTACAAAATTGCAATCTTTTTGAGCCTCACTGATGAGATTGTATCAAAATAAAAATCCTCAATGCGCTCTTTTGACTAGTCCTCTGAGCTAGTCAGCCATGTGTTCTGCGTAGTCTGCATACGTTTTGACAATACTATCAAAATGTCAATCCCTTGAAAATCATACTGTACAATTTATATTAAGTTGTAATTTCAAAGAGTTAGGTTGTTGGAGTTTGCTACTAAGACTAGAGTCAAAACTAACTACCCCCCTGGGAAACCTAAGTGCCAAGTTGGACTAGACCTCTGGACTACCCAAGAGCCAAGAAGTTTGACTAGCCCACTGGGCTACCTAAGAGCCAAGTCCAGCTAGCCAGCCAAGCTACCTTAGAAGAGTCAAGTTTGACTAGCCCACTGGGCTACCTAAGAGCTAGTCCAGCTAGCCAGCCAAGCTACCTTAGAAGAGTCAATTTTGACTAGCCCACTGGGCTACCTAAGAGCCAGTCCAGCTAGCCAGCAGGACTACCTTAGAATGAGTCAGATTTGAATAGCCCACCAGGGCTACCTGTAGTCAAATGACTAGTCTGCAGCTTTCTTAACTAGTACTTTCACTTCAGGCTGGTGACTAAAAGTAAAACAAGCCCTGCTGGAGAAACGGTGGTAGTTTTTACATTAAATTTCAGAAAATTTGCATAGTCTTTCACGATATCTTCATCACATCAAAGGCGAAATTGCAGGTTTGAGCACAATGTGGGCTTGTCTTTCTAATTTACTTCACGGTCAGCTTACATTTTTCAAGAAGTGTTGAAAGCAACGAAAGACCTAGCTATGATCGAACAGGGCTTGAACATGGTGTCTTTTTGCTTTGCAAAACCTTCAAACCTCCATACTTTGGCTCTACTTTTGCATCCATCAAGGTGTCAATTTTGAACGAGTTGTGGGTCAAAAATGGTTCTTACCCGCCCATAGAGTCTGGAAACAATGTCTTCCTCTTGGATGAGCGATCACAAACATTGATCTGTTGTGGATCATGTCTGAAGGTGCGTCCATGCACAGTGAAGAACCTGCTTGGGTTACGCATAAATTCACTGATCAGGGTGACATAGATCGCCTGCCCCGAGGACGTCAAATTCATCTCTGGGCGACGTACTACGATGGACATTTTGCTGGAATAGTCTCGACAACCTGAAAACTGTAAAAGAAAAGTATTTATTAATTACATGTGTAAAGCATGCCCATAGAGTTCTATTTTTTCCTTTTTTAACATTTAAAGCTGTTTTTGACAATTGTTGTGTAGCTGCACTCTTAGTCTTATTATTAGTTCATGAATAGCCAGCATTGGGCAATGTACCCAAACTTTTTAATGACACGTGATGTAGCTAAAATGTTAATTGTTGATCTTTTATCATGAAAAAAAATAAAATCAAATTTCGGACATTTCATCAAACAGTGAGCTTCAAACAGCCGTAACTCTCGTGCACACACATGCCATGCATGCCAAAAGAAACTAAAATGGCACTCAGCGATAAGTGCTGTCAAGACCACCAGTCCATAAACCAGCCCTTGTAGGATGCCAGTTGCAGTGGTGTGCACTAATGTATGCGAGGAGTCCAACCTGGGCAATCGATTTAGAGCTGAATAATTTCATGAATATGACAGATTTATGAATATAATTACTATAACTAAATAATGAGTATCTGATGTCAAAAACCCAATGCCCAAAAATGTATGCCGCCATGGAATGTCATTGTTAATCTGGTGAAATTTAGTAGATTCTTGAAGGTAAGATATAACCTGTATGGAGCACTGAAACCACCCCCACCCCCCAAAAAAAAAAAAACCACAAAACCAAACCAAACAAAATGGAACCTTTTACTTTTTTTTAGTGGGTAGCCTAACTAAAAACTAAAAAGCCTGAACATTCAAAACTGAATCTGCCAGAATGGTCGGAACTGTCAAATGGGGTTATCTTAAAAATATATCATAGCGGACAGAGGTAGTTTAAATCGTCAGAAATATCAGTTTTATGTCATAATTACCCACTTAACTCTATACAAAAGAATCACGCAGAGGAATATTCCTACACCAATTTGCAATAGCAATTGAATTGAGTGTTGACGTGCACTTACTTGCACTTGCACTTGCAGGCTGTGCACAGACAGAGGAAGGAAAATCCTTGTGTGATCATGGACGAGGTGACCTTTCGGTTTTTCTCCCAATTGTTCACTTACCTATAAAACAGTTGTCACAGTTGCGACGAGTACATTAAACGATTGAGTGCTGGCTGGTTTGGGTGTAGGTTTATGAAGAATCTCCAAGTCCAAGCCAATCTGACAAGCTAAAACTCGTCTGCAGATGATGTTTACGACGTGATCGAGTGTCGTGTGTGTGAGATTGACTGACTGTCATATCTCATGCGTGATAACCTGTCTAGTCTTTTTTGTGTCACTTTCGGGATCGTTTACCCTGTCTGTGTGTCGCTCTGAATGAAATACAAAAACACAATGCATGTACATTAAATTGGCAAAGGGCACTTATTCTTGTTCAGCACATAATAGGTCTGTACACTTGCGTGGCTTATGGTCAGAGAGAGTGCATTGCCCGAACTTCGAAGTACACAGAAGACGGTCTTGCTGCTGGAACAGAGACTAGGGTAGGGCCTGTATCAGCGCGCATGCGCATTAGTAAACATGCGATAAGTTTTATTTTTAACTCGTCTCTCCGGCCGTGTGCTGGTGTTTTGTGGATGTTGTTTTGGAGGAGATCATCATAAAATTACTCACACTCGCAGTTAAACCCGAGCCTGCTCTAAATCTGTTTTATGTAAGTTACTCTTGCCACAACCGTGTTTAACTGTTAACGTTTGGGTAGGTCGTTATTGTGAGAAACATTTGGGCAAATTTTGAGCTCTCATTCAACAGTTCAAAAGGTCATTACACTTTACAGTTAGAGTTCAGAGTTCAGAGTTACACTGATCTTGTCAGTCATGGACTTCCATCCATGAATGATACTAGACTACTATACTCTCACATATCTCAGAAACGGTACACACACACAGAGTTAGCCCTGGTAGGACGTCCCGTTGTATACAACAGAGGAGTCCAACCTGGGCTCGAATTCGAATGAGTCCTTGTTTGATGATGTGTGTGGGCTTGCCTTGGGACATTGGGACGGTGAGCCCGCGGTGGTATACTTCATCATTAGAATAAATAGATTCCACCCATATTAATTATATTTGTGTACGTGTATCTGAATTATCCAGAAAACTCCTCTGCGTTACTACAAAAACTTTATCATGAATGGAAAGTTCAATACTTCTAGGCTAAGTAAAGGGGTTTGGTTATGTTATGATCAAACAAGTAGGCCTGTGGCACATGCTTGCTCCCTCCCTTCGTATCATACATTACATCATGTATCTATTAAAATAGAGGGTGTGCGCCAGTGCAGTAACTCTAACTGGGTCTTCTACAATGTGTATGATCATGCAGACACAGCCCCTTTAATGGTGCGAGCAAAATAAGTCCCTTGCGCATGCATGTTTTCACCTTGTCATTCTTGTAGACCCATCGATCTGGAGCAAGTTCAGTGCGTACCCCACAGTTTGAACACCAAGTGTGCAATGAACATAATGTGCTCGACATATTGTAGCATAAATTACTAACATTTATGGAGGTCAATGGACAAAGTGCAAAAAGTCCATTGTGAACAGTTTCATCCAACCTTGTTTCCAGTACAAGTAGTAGTGTGCTGTACGATCCACCAAGCCATACTTTCCCAGAATGCCTTGCTGGATCATAACCCCGAGGGCAAGTATTGGCGACAATTTCTCAGTTACGACGATGTGGACAAATATCCTCAAAATTTAGAACCTTTATGTATAATGTTGGTTACTCATTTATGTATAATGTTGGTTACTCATATACACGCGTCAAAGAGGGCACTATATGATCCCAGCTTAATATATTTTACCCTAATGAAGCAGGTGCTGGCAAGATACACTATTATGCTGTTTGTTACAGCTAAGCGTTTCTACAAGACAGCTTCGCTCTACAACACCATGCTCCTCAACATTCCTCGTTCTAAACATGACCTGGGGAGACCGTTCCTTCTCACATGCTGGACCATCTCTTTGGAATGCTCTTCCACTGAACCTCAGACTAGTAGACACTCTCTCCAGCTTCAAAACTAACTTGAAAACTCACTTGTTTAGTCTAAGCTCTAAGTACCGTCACTAGCAGAGTCACTTTTCTATGCGCCAGGAGTGTCTTTCTGACAGATATGGCGCACTACAAATGTCCATTATTATTATTATTATTATTATTTGTTGTCTGACCATGGAGAAGAGAATGGTCTGATGAGCATGAGTGGAATTTGGGGTAATTTTTTGACAGAGCGCAGAGTGCACATCTCAGATTGTTTTCAATTATGAGACTGTGATGATTATACATCCATCTGGGCCCTAATTTTGTTAATACTCTGGCGTACAAACGCTGTTTCAATCCAAGGTTGTAACTTACAAAATTTAGTTAGTGTCCTGACGTTTTGACCCTAGCAGAGTTTTTCTCGAAGGCTAAAAGTTGTAACTTAACGTTCGAATTTACCTAATGGTCTCGGTCATCCAAACTAAGCATCAAAACTCAATTGTACATTTGAAGTCTGTGTTATTATCAGCACATGAACAATCAAGGGCCATTGCCAGTGATCAATTTACGATTCAGTGGAAGTACCGTGTAGTTTTTTCACCTTGACTTTAATATGTATTGAGTTTTTGTTTCCCGTTTTGGTTTTCAGGTCTTCCATGTTCCACTCATTGTTTTGCTGAGACGCATTCCTTCACAATGAATGTACCAAGATCACTCTGGAGAAGTCAGTTTAAACAAGAGAACATGTCCGCGTTCACATGGAGTATGCTAAGAAGTTCATTCCTAAGTAGTCAACTTGGCAATTCTCGGGTGTCGTGCCACAATGTACGGCTTTCATCAATCACATCCGCTAAAACGCCCCCTGTCAATGAGGAAAATGTTGAAACAGTCTCTGTTGGCGGTCGAACTCTCCCCAGGGATAAAATGACAACAGTCACGCCGAAGATACTTTCGCGTGTCGGCCGCCAACTTCACAACCAAAAGCACCACCCTCTGTGCCTCATCAAGGAACGTATAAGAGACTTTTTCTACGCTGCATTTTTGAATAGACGTGGCAACCCTCTCTTCTCGATCTATGACTGTGTCAGTCCAGTGGTTACTATGCAACAGAACTTTGACAGTCTTCTTGTTCCAAAGGATCATGCCAGCAGACTCAGGGGAGACAATTACTATTTAAATAGGTACCGTATACAAAAGGTGGTACAGGATTGTGTTTTGGAAGGGAACATTCAGTGATTTTCAAAATACATGATTTTAATCTAACTAACAAATGAATATTTTACTATGTATGCAGTATCAAGGTAAATAAATTTTAACCCTGCAACGATGCACCTGTTTTGGGCCAACGGTATTACGTCATCCTGTCATTGAGGTATGGCAGGGTCGTTTGATAGGTTAAGAGGGTCTGTTCTGCCTTATCTCAATGATTTATGTCTGCTAAACCAGTCTGCTGTCAGCACAAGATCACAAGACCTTCATTCACAAAAGGCCATTGAACCTAGAGCGGTCAGACACAACATGCCTTACCACTAAGCTGTGGTAGTGATCTGTGGCGCACGTGCCGCAGAGATAGGAGTTTGTGCATGAGCTATGGGGAAACATTTTTCCCACCACCCCTCCTGACCAAATTGACGACCCCTGTTGATTGACACCACTCCTAAAACGTGTGAATTGGTACACTGCAGGATATCAAGGGGTTGGGATCTACCATTTTGAAATGGTTATGTTTTTCTTGATATGTGCCAGTGCGCTGTGGTATGGTGCATTACTGCAAGGTTTTAAGAGATTAAATTTGCATCAGGGAGGAAGAATATGGCTTATATTTTAGCCTTCATCGATGTGTGTTGAGCGCTGCATACTTGATATATTCCAAAATCCTATGCAAAAAAGCCCTGAGGCATATTACTTGGCTGGGATTTGAACCGTTGACCTTTGCCATTTTAGAGCAGATGTCATACAACTAAACCACCGAGCTTACCCGGTATCTATACGCCAGTTTGAATCCTTTATATCAGCAGTGGGTGCCGCGATGATTTAATAATAGACGTTAAATTTGTAGTATGCAGTTTCAAAATACCAACTGTAAAGTACTGTATTCTTTACACAGTGAGTTCATGCTTCGAGCCCATACCTCCGCCCACCAGCATGAGTTGGTAAACTCAGGCCTGGATGCTTTCCTGTTAGCAGGTGATGTGTACCGACGTGATGAGATTGATTCAAGTCATTATCCTGTGTTTCATCAGATGGAGGGAGTCAGGCTATTTACTTCACATGAGGTGAGGGCTTTGAAGAAAAGTATCGACTTTGTGTGACAAGCACTAAGAGAAGATTTATCACATTTTTTTTTAAGGTCTTTTCATTGGTAAATATACTTCAATGCTCAATAGAGTATTCAAAAAGTTTATCAGACTCTAAGTCAATATTTGAAAATAAGTTTTTATTACTCAGTACTCACCAGACTGCCTGCCTTGTCCAGTTGTGACTTTACTGGCAAGATGCTAAAGTCACTGGCCACTGGCCTGCAATCCAGTGTAAATTTCAAGCCCTGAGTTTAGACATTAGTCAACCAGTGCTCAATGCACTAGATGGTCGTTAATTGCAATTTTATATTTGTAATGACCGAAAGGGTTTTATGGGGAAAAAAAGGATAACTTTGAATAAATAAATGAAAATCCAAAAAGAAATGTTTTTTTAAGGAACTGAATGTTTCTTTTCTGCCAAACAATTACTTTGGAGAGCACTCTCGATAAATAAACTCCATTTACCAGGAGCTCCAAAATGTATGAAACGCATTGAATGAAATCCATAAAAACTGCACTATTGACCTTATAGTCCTGATCCACAATATTTATCATGGATAAATTTGTATAATAACTTGATCTGGGTTCACTGATGCAGTGTTGAGCAAGGACCTAACCTGCTTCTTTCAATTCATAACAAAACTCCAAGACTAAGAATTTTGATTTTTTATCTTCTCTGATTCAGCTCTTTGAGAAGTACAATGATAAGGAGCTAAGCCTGTTTGAGAGCCCAGGAATGGATCATCAGACGATTGAGAAACAGGGTCACCACACCATGGAAGCTGTCAAGCTGGTGGAGTATGAACTCAAGACCACTCTGGTCAACTGCATGAGGAATCTCTTCAGACAAGGTAGCCTGTTATAATAAACTTGTTCTAGTAATATTCATCTTGATCTTGATGTGGATCCACATATTGATCTTGATCTGCATATTGATCTGGTTTTTATCTTGATCTGCATATTGCTATTGATCTTGATCATGATATTTATCTTGATTTTGATCTATGTATTGATCTTGATCTTGATCTGCATATTGATCTTGATATTGATATACATATTGATCTTGATCTGCATATTGATCTTGAACTTGATCTGCATGTTGATCTTGATCTGCATACTGATCTTGATCTGCATGTTGATCTTGATCTGCATACTGATCTTGATCTGCATACTGATCTTGATCTGCATATTGATCTTGATCTGCATACTAATCTTGATCTGCATACTGATCTTGATCTTGCGTCTATGGCGTTTGCCAACCAATAGTGTCTGTACGCATGCATGAATGTAGTTAGCATATTTAGCACAACTAAATTATGCTTACCAGAATGAGGTTACCAGCCGGACTGTTATCCTGCTAATTTTTGCTAAGCGCACAATTTGTAAGCAAAATTGTCTGCTCAAGCAGCTCTATGAAACTGGGCAAAGTTGTTACATATTACCAGCCAGTCAGAGCAAGGTGCAGAACAGTTTACAGTATTTCTCACTTTGTGTCATGCTTTTGAAAATGGTGGTTTTATCTTGTGTTTCCCATAATTTTTTGATGATATATATATTTTTTATGTTATTTTCCAGATCTCGAAAGCCGCTGGATTGAGACAGAGTTTCCATTTACTCATCCCTCTTGGGAACTGGAAATTAAATTCCAAGGGGAGTGGTTGGAGGTTCTCGGCAGTGGCATCATGAAGCACCAGATCCTTAACTCAGGTTAGGTAACAATAATAAATTGGGGTTGAACAAAGGAAAAATTGACTTGAGCGGGATTTGAACCAAATACCTCTGATTAATGTTCTGCGCTCAACCAACTGAGCCATCTAGCGCTATGTTGGTGGTCTCCCTTTTTTGTCAATATCCTTGTTCAGGGGTGCCAGTCAGAAGCCAAACAACCGCTAATTGCTATGTAGCCAGGGATCACGCCCAAGTTAATAAACTTACGTTAGTAAACTGGTTGTAACTATAGATTTATTAAGTGTATCAAAACACCACATTCAAGCCTAGGAAGGCATGAAACTTCTCTGAGGGTTAGCTTTTTCTTGTTTTTTTTATTGGTCATCAAGTAACTGACCAATACAAATATTTGTGTCCAAATGCAATTGCCACTTTTTTGCAACCACCAAGTTGTACATCTGCTTAAATTTGGTTAGTTAAACTAGTTAGAAAGTCAGTAACTGCTTAAAGTAGCCAACCAATTTCAACTTCTAAGGAGAACAAGAACAAGTTGTTTCCTTGTTTGTTTCTGTAAAGATCCACTTGAACGAAATCACACAAACTAATTTGACTTTTTATCCTTGTTTTTTGTTTGTGTTTAGTTATTATTTGGTCATAAGCGTGAAGTTTTCCTCTTTGAAGTTTTGTTGAAGATTGATCGGAAAAAATAGCCCCCCCCTTTGATTTTTGAACAAGTGTTTTATCCTGCTGTTGGGGGCGCTCTTCATGGTTCCCAGCAAAGGACAATAAAAACAAAAAGTGGTATCAACACTGAAGTACCAGTGCCTGATAAAACCAGGGTAAAAACCAGTCCCGTGTTGTGGCGTAAAATTCATCACAAAATTTACATTATGAAACCCATTTTTATTTAGTTTTAATCAATTATAAATATGTAATCATTACACACTCGTTTACCTTTCTATAACAAAACATCAATAATGTTAATTTTGTTCAAGTTGATCTTTAACAAACTCAACTTTGAGGTCGCAAAGCTACAAATCATTGTAACTAACCGTATTCTGTAACGGTTTGTAATCACTAACCTGGATTATGGTAAGTTTCATAAAGAAAAGTCTGCTAAACAATTTCCTATTGAATCTGCTTTGATTTTCCTTGTAGCTGGAGCTGGTGATAAAATTGGCTATGCCTTTGGTCTTGGCCTGGAGCGTCTTGCGATGATCTTATTTGACATTCCGGATATAAGACTCTTCTGGAGTGAGGACGAAAGATTCCTGTCACAGTTTCAAGTTGAAGATCCAACCAACGTCAAATTCAAGGTTTGTTGTGATTTGCTGATTTTACTTCTTCCTTTCTTTAATGCTGCCCATTGGCCCCCCTAGCTGTAGCTGACCTTACAAAATCACTTATAAGTTAATGACCAATTAATTTAAAACAAATGTTTTAAGTTTTTGTATAGTCCATTCTCATAGCATCGCAAACAAACGCGACAAATTTCACCAGAGAAACTTTGTTTAGCCTGTTCAGATGTGTGAATCTTTGATCCAACTGCCTTTGCTTATTAATCCCTGGGGGTCACATATTGTAAAAAGCGGATAGCCTCCCGAGAGGTTTGTTTTCAACAAGAAAAATAATAAGTATGTAATTTTAATGATTGATATCTGCAGACCCTCATATGAAAGAAGAACTTCAAGATGTAAAATTATGTTTTTGATTAGTGTACGAGTATACTGTTGCGGGAAATTTTCTTAACAGTATATGCACTTTTTTCTTCTTCTTGCAGCCCTTCAGCAAGTACCCACCCTTAATGCA
The DNA here is from genome assembly GCA_032158295.1 of Pycnopodia helianthoides. Lineage (NCBI taxonomy): Eukaryota > Metazoa > Echinodermata > Asteroidea > Forcipulatida > Asteriidae > Pycnopodia > Pycnopodia helianthoides. The sequence continues at coordinate 7,124,338 of CM063246.1, forward strand.
GGATCTGTCCTTCTGGTGTCCTGAGAGTTACAGTTCCAACGACTTCTTTGATCTTGTGAGGAATGTCGCCGGTGACCTTGTTGAGAGAGTCAGCATCATCGATGAGTACACCAATCCCAAGACAGAGCGGACGAGCAGATGCTACCGCATCGTGTACCGCAGCATGGACAAGACGTTGACTAAGGACGAAGTTGGAGAAGTGCACGGCAACATCCGGACCACAGCAGAAGAGAAATTGGGTGTAGAGATGCGAATCAAATGAGTGTACCCCAGAACAGGGAGTCGAAAAAGTAGATGCCACTTGATTGTCTACCCTGGTGTGAGTGTTGAGACATTTACCAACAAGGACAGACCAGGATGAGTCCACAGGGAGGGAGTAACACATGACTGATCAGGTGATCAAATGGATACCAATTCCAGGCAGGCAAACTGCTGCTGCAGGAGGACTTAACCACTTTACCTCGGATGACGTGTATACATGCCAAACTTTTCCAAACTGGCTTACGGTGGATGTTTATAAATGCCCGTAACTACTTCAAAGCATCCTTTTTTTTGCGGTTAGTTGATTGACTGATGTGTCTATTCACCCGGACATTCTATTGTGTAGCGTGCACAGGCATGCACCTACCGTGCTACGTTTTTTTCCCCCGTAAAAAGAGGGACAGGTGGTACTGGAATTCATGCTCGAAATCGCCCTTTTTCTGTGGGTTATTTTGTAATTGCCGATTTATTCATCAATCTAGTTATCTGAGCATGTATGCTTGGGAGTGACAATCGATCACATTTCTTTAATATTTACATGAGCCACCATCTTTTCTGTCTGAAAACTTAGTTAAGAAAGAGAGGTACATGCATACTGGCTCGAGACGTCAGATTATTTAAATTGAATGATTGACCAGCCTTCTGCTGCTGGCTTTTAGGAAATCAAATGATCATTGTGACCTAATGAATGTGAATGATATTATTTGACCAGTGTATGCTAAATTGTTGAAACTGAGTTACTCCTTTTGACTGTTGAATGCTGACTCAACAGATAATGTATTTTCAAAGAAAATAGAATTGAATTCAATGAAGTTTTGTTGGAAATGGCTGGGAAATACCTACATTACAGGTTTACGGACAGTTGGACATGCCGGAATAACCTGAAAAGGTGATTGAAAAATAATTTGAAATATGTTTGCCGATCAATGAAAATAAATACATCTTACAACTGGTTGAGACGAAATTGAATGCATCTTTTACAGGGACTAGTGGAGGTAAGAGACGGTTGAAATGCCCCGGGTAGTTAATCGGGACGATTTGTTTTGGTTGTTGAATGACGATATGCTTGATCGTTCAATTTTGATCCAAGTTGAATAAGAACTTTGTGGAATTGGCCGGGAAAATCTATACTGTCACCTTGGTGGGTATTATTAAATGAGAGTGCTTGCCAGGTGCATCAGTAGTTAGCTAATTTTTACTGATAATTGAGAAACAATTTTTTTTTTAGGAATGGGTGTCCTTTTTCAAAGAAAAAGGAGATTTTGGGGAGGGGTTAGTTTTTGGATTCACAGAAGAGGAGCAAGGATAAGGACTCTGGAAATGTTTTGTATGTTTATTTCTAAAAATCCTAGAAATCTTTATAACCTGTGTTACCATTTTGTGCAAGAGAATACATTAATTTCAGCAAAATGCTTCTATTGCTGGTGTGATTATTTCTATAAGTGAATGATTTTCATTGAAAGTTGGGATCAATTTTCACTTTGGGCCAAATTTTTGAGTTCAATTTTATGGGTTCAAAAGAAGCTGGCATCCATACTAATGCCATTTCTTGTCACTTGACCTCAGGCATCTTTCATATTTAAAAACAAATTAAAGTCTTATTTTTGTCAAAAAGGTATAAATAAAAATCTGGGTCAAGTAAAAAAAAAAGGACATCAGTAGTGTATGCTAGAGCATGAAGAGTTCAAGACAAATTAATGTCTTTTTTCCTGTATACATGTTTAATGCAAACTCATTCCCCTCTGGAATTCACTTGCTGAGATATGCCTTCAGAAGTTGTACTGGTTTACAATATTATTTTATTATTTTGTTCAATCTCGATAACACTTTCAGTTTAATTGAAAGTTTTACAGTGTTTCTTTCCGTTTTACACATTTTGTCCTTGGTAGAAAATGTTGTGGCTTGCTTTGCAATTTTTGGAATTTAACCCAAAGTGTCTGGGTGCAGCAAAATATATACTTGTGAAATATGATGCATTACAACACAAATTACAACATATATATATATTTATTTTATGTATAAATAATTACATACTGCATATCGTCACTGTTTTCACGAAGAGCCAAGTATTTTAAAATGACAAATTAATGATTGATACAGGAAGGGGCCTTTATCTCAATAACTGTTTTTGGCGTTTTCACGAAGCGCCACAGGCCCCAAAGATGCATGTAATACATTGCAACAAAGGAGCATAAATGTAGGCAGGCATGCAACTGTAACTTCACCAAAAAAGAGGAAATTACAAAATTTCAATGATTTTGTACAGTATTTTTCAATTTTGAATGGTAAAACTGAGAATGAAAAAAGAGGAAATCAGCTGATCGAGGAAAAGTTGCATGCCTGTGTAGGACAAATAGTTTTTTTGGTTTCACGAAGAACCACTAATGTCGGTATGCGCGTTATCACGTGATACGCGTGCCCCTTTCCTATGTAAAAATACGTTACTCAGTTGGGTGATTTTTAGTTTCACGAAGAGACCATATCTTTGACTAATAGACCGATTGTGCTCCGTGCGTCACGTGACCTATAGTGGGTATTAAATGTAAACAAACTATAGGCGTCCTCCGTGGGAATGTGTTGCTGTTGCAAAGTGCATGATAACTGTTGCGTTTGTTCGATGGAAACTGTTCCTTCTCAAGATCTTTGAAGAATATCCCGGAAATTCTACAAAGAACGTTATGTTCACGATGTGGTTGTTGCACGGAACAGTAGTTCACAATGTGGTTGTTGCACGGAACAGTCAGTACGGGCCGATCTATCTAACCCCTTTTTTAACACAAGAAAATCACAATTTTGAAGCTCAACTCATCCAAAAGAAAAGTGTTTCCTGTGTGATTCCTTTGCAGTTTAAATTCTGCAAGGTTTAAAAGCTCAATATTCCAACCCTATTTTAGTTTCACATGTTTACATTCATGTTCGACGGCGGTAGTTTCACGTAACCTTGTTGAGTATGCTCAAAAAACCTCTTTTTTGTGGAATACCTGGTAATTTATAAAACGGTTATTGTAAACCATTGTCACAATCATACAACTTTAATAATAGGGGTTTGTAAATGTGTTATAAGTCATATTTACCCCCCAAAATGGCCGATTGTTGGTCCACTCAGAATCCGCATGTCAAACTCTCATAGTCTTTGCACGTAAAACAACAACAGCTGCACTGCCGAAATCCAACCGAATACCCACTAGAGGTCACGTGATCACATGTAAACATTGGGAGCGCAATCGGTCTATTACTATGGCAATTAGCCAATATATTTAAAGAAACTTGTTAGTCAATGGAGAGGTTAAACGTTCACAGAATCATATGAGCAGGTCTTTAACTGCAAACCGTGGCTTTAGTATATTGCAGATTTGTTGAAATTAATGTAACAAAAATAATTTAATTATTTTACAATTTATAAAATAACAAGAAAAGTTGTGTTTGTTAAACACAAATGCCCAGCAAGCCAGTCCATTTCTAGGTGGTCTAAAAATAAGAGGCTTATAACTGTATCCGGAGACCAATTAGGAGTTGATATGCTAAGTCCTTAAGTAATCGCTCAAACAAGATTTCTTTTGTTTTAGCCATAATGATGACCTAAATATTTAACTTAGGGGTCCAAAAACAAAAGGCTTTTCGGTGATCCCAAGACCAATCCACAAACCAAATTTGCAGTTAATATGCAAAGTCCATCTCAAGTTATCACTCCAACAATATTTGTTTGTTTTAGCCATAATGACTATGACCATTTTTTTTACAACAGAATATACAAACATGCACAATATTCCGTAAAATCCGTCATCTCATCAGACATGTATGTTTGAAATTACAAAGAAAGTTAAGATTTACTCTTGTGTAAACCCCCAAATATTTAGAATGGGGAACACCCTCAATCAGTCAAGGATGCGGACAGCCACAGGGCTTCAATCAAATGGCACAACTGAAGCAAAAAGATTGGTCAAAAGCACAGGCTACATGCACAATCTTATTGAAGGTTGTCATGTTTGTCTTACCGTGCTTCTTTGTTACCTTAGAGATCTTTACTGGCCCATTTAGTACTTCATACTATTGCCTGACCAAGCCTATCAATCTTTCAACATGTATTCGCACTGAAGCAAGCTTCTTCCTTGCTTAGTTGATTCTTGCCTTTAGTGAATGCAGGTACTTTTAGTGTAGCACCATGTAAACCTACTGAGTCATGAAAATCAAAACCTTGGGCTGCCAACACTACATCTCTTGGTTGCAAATTGTACACGAATCCACTATTTTCAGTGAGGTGTTTATCACTTACTCGACGCCCCCCGACCCACGCCCCCCACCCCCCCCCCCCCCCCATCTCTGTGGAATGTAAATGATAATTCCTTCAGGTGCAAACCCAATCAAATATTTCAATGTGTTTCTCGCCTTGTAGTTTGAATATGTTTGTGACTCTGCCTTGTGATCACTTATTGCTCCATGATGATTTCAAAGCAGTCAGTCATACATGTAACTGCACACTTTGGGGATGCAGCCCTGAAAATCATTGGAAGAGTTTTCTGCAGCTCTTCTCTTTAAGGCAAACGACTGCCTTAGGAGCCAACCTTGCACAAAGTACATCAACAACAGTTCTTAAAAACTGTCGAACAGTTAATATCAAACCTATAGGCTAAATCTTTATAACTGAGATTAAGGCGAAGATACATGGGTGTCATCAGTTGCTGCTGCAACTTTGAAAGTTTTGCTTTATGATGGCCATTCAAAAATGGTGACATTTCGTGCAGCACAGTCTGCAATAGTTTTGCCTTTGGTAGACCTGAGTAAAATTTGACTTTGTCATCATCTTTGAAGCCATTTTCTGACTGACAATTTTGAACAGTTTCTCTGAGGTCATGGTTTGTCTCCAACAGTCTCCTACTTTCTAACTCCACAGAGACTGGATCTGTTTTAATCTCTGAAGGTGAAGAATGTGTTGATATGGTTGAAGATTGGTGTGCAGAGTGACATGAGGAAGGTGGCTGTCCTTGCAGATTCAGTAAGGATTCTGCTGCTTCCTCTTTCAATACTTGCTCCCTCTTACATGTCTCCAGTGCTTCAGCTTGGAAATCTATTACTGCCTTTGCTGCTGTTTCTTTCTCAGCATCCTCTCTTCTGCAAAGTTTGAGTGCTTGACGTTTTTCAAACCTTTCCAGAGCAGTTTTCCTCTGTTTCTTGTCAAGTGATGATGTGTAATTAAAAATAGATGGCACATAATCCGGTGACAGTGGATTCTTGCTCTTTTTTCCTGCACAAACAAGGGAAAATTACAATATTTAAGTCATATTTATGTTGCCCAGTTAGAACTGGGTCATAATTATCATAATTATGAACAAGCCCTGTGTGTGCTGAATATGGATTTCTTGTTTGAAAGGAGGAAAACACTTTGCTCTAAGTTCGCTTTAAAAACTTTCAGGTCAACAGAATTTTCACCAAAAGATTTCAATAAGACACCCTAATCTCGTATCTAACTGAATTGTTAAAAATGTTTAAAGATTTATTTCTTTTTCTGTTTTAAAATATTGTTTGTATTGGTATTGTGCTGTTTCTTGTCTTTTTAAAAAAGGTATTTACATCGCCTGTTCTTGCGTTTTAAAAGGTTTTAATCGCCGTGTCGTAACTTTTTTAATTACCTTCTTTGTATTGTAGCTTTTTACCTACTGTAACCACTGTGCAATTCAGCCTCCAGGCTGCAATATGGTGTGAATAAACCAACACTATTAATAATAATAACTCACAGCTAAGGAGGGGGGGGGGCCATCAGAGGCCATCCAGGACTTTGCTGGTAATGAAATAACCATAATGAAATTAAAACTCATTTGATGGTCAGATATCATTCTTACTGTAGACATCTTATTTGATTGTATCCATTTAATTGTTGATAGTTACCAGTTAATTATGTGCGTTATTCTAACAGGTATGCATTAGCCAAAACCAACTTTCACGCTCAGCATTAAAGGTATTGTACACTTTTGGTAACAGCTCAAAATCAGTGTCCACATTTTGTGTGATTTAACATATGCATGAACAAACAAACCTGTGAAAGTTTGAGCTCAATTGGTCATCGAGGTCACGAGAAAATAGTGAAAAGAGATCTTATGTGTTTTCTGTTTTTTTCAAATTATCGCGCGCGATAATTACTATTGTTTTACTCGTTTCTCAGAAACGATAGTACTTTAGGCAGAAATATTTTAAGGAACCCTTTCTACCATTACTTACTTTAAATCATGTAAGTTATGTGTGAATCTGTGAACATTGTGTTTTTCGATCTTACCAATAGTGTACAGGGCCTTTAAGGGCCCTATGCCTTCCATGATTTGTTTATGAAAAAAGTGGAATAGGGGGTAGAAGGATGTGTACTCTCAATGGCATGTTTTAGAGACCCCAAAAGTGTATGAATCCAATTGAAAACTTATCATCTATTCAAAAATTGTACGAGACGGAACTTCTCCCGGCCACCATTACTTCCACCTTTTTGAACACTAACCACCCCCCTCGACATGTGGGCACACGGAAAGGCCAAGTTTTGAGGCGCTATATGAAGCACGCTTTCTTTCTTTTCTAAAAATAAATCATAAATTGCAAAGCAGAAACAACAAAATGTTTGATATGGCATGTTTAAGGCACACTAGAATTAAAAGAAAATCACCATAATGTCAATAAAATACTTACTTCAGCCCTAACTTCACTTTTGTGTCACTTTGTTGGTTTTTGTATACAGTGCCTTGATTGGTTTCTGGAGATGTGCGCATTATAAGTTCATATTTATTTTTAAAATTATTATTATTAACAACACACACCTAATTCGCCAAACAAAACCTGCACCATACTGCAGGCTAACCACTCCAAAACCAAATAAAGCCAAATAAAAAAAGGAACATGTTTCTCGTCCGGACTTTAAAAAGAGGAGGAGACAGGGCGTTACTAATTACTATTTTCCAAATATTTGCTATTTTATCCAAGATGGCCGCCATGCTAAATAAGGCTGGCCAAGGTATATGTATTCACAAATTTTGTGCTATTTGAGTATACTGATGCAATGTATGACAAAACAAATGATTTGTATTATTTTAGTCCACTTGCTAAACAGTTTCAACATTCAAAAACAGTGAAATGTACATCACGATTGAGGTAGAAGAGTCTAGACGCAGGGCTCATACACTGATCTGTGGCTCATACTCAATACTCTTCGCATGCGATGTTGAAAATAAATAAAGAATACTTAAAGGCCCTGTACACTATTGGTAAGATCGAAAAACAAAATGTTCACAGATTCACACATAACTTACATGATTTAAAGAAAGTAATAGTAAAAAGGGTTCCTTAAAATATTTTTGCCTAAAATGCTATCATTTCTGAGAAACGAGTAAAACAATAGTAATTATCGCGCGCGATAATTTGAAAAAACAGAAAACACATAAGATCTCTTTTCACTATTTTCTCGTGACCTCGATGACCAATTGAGCTCAAACTTTCACAGGTTTGTTTGTTCATGCATATGTTTGATCACACAAAATGTGGACACTGATTTTGAGCTGTTACCAAAAGTGTACAATACCTTTAAGGTAAAAAAAGTATAGCCAAATTCTTAGGCAAAAATAAAACAAGGAACTTCGTTTTTTTAATTTTTGTTGTCAGTGGATCCATGGCGAGTTTTATGACATGTTTAGGTAAAATGATCAACTTAAAAAAAAGATGTTAAAGAGATTGCAACAAAAACGATGTGAATTCAAAAAGTGATCCAGAACTGTTCAAACGACTGTACTGTACTGTACTACTGTAACAGCACAGCCTAAAAAAGTTTTTGGGGGGCTCGTCGAGCAGGCAAAAACAATCGCATAGGTTCGACCTTATTTATGAATAATATGCAATATGGCTAAGTAAAAGGGTCAGAAATGAACTGCCCCATCTAGACTTGGGCTACACTGGGTCAATAGCTTATTTACCTGCAATAAAATGCGCACTGCAGAGCCGACTCCCGTCTGTTGGCACCCAACCTAATTGTGACGTTTAATTGCGTTGATACAGTTTTGCCGACGATCCCCATCAGTCAGACGGAAACCGGTAGAATGAAATGGACGACCCCGCTGTTTTCCTGGGTTTTTTTTGCATCCTGCTACAACAAGTATGAACCATTTTGTACAAATCTCGGCGTGCACGACTACCACGAACAAAGCCAAGTGTCACAAGAATAGTTAAACAAAACAAGGGCGCAGGTTAATGGCGTGTGTGCATCGCGTGTTGTAATTTGACTCCCAAAATGGCGGACGGAACGAAAAAATTGCAACTATGTGACGTCATTGCAATGGGTCTATTGCGTGCAATTTCGCCCAACAAGCGTTTAGAGAGTTTTTTTTAAAGCGTACACACAGAGCAGTCACTTATGGCTAGCCAATAATGGGCTCAATTTCATGGCTCTTCTTTGATCTTGTGTTATGTATAACTCTATGCAGTTTAGGGTGACAGTGATTGACATGATTGATTTGAAATGCATAAAAATACTTGCATTTTCACACGTGCGTACTAAGCGTTTACAACTTACAAACGTCATACAAGCGGTCAGATTTTTTTTACCACGCAAAATAGTCACGTTTGGGAGCCAATCAGCGTTGCTTCCCTTATTTAGTCGTGACGAGGTATAGACCTTTCTTTTGTTGATCAACAAACCGAGCTGGTTGGCATGGAAGGCCGAATGTTAGCAAAACACTCAATCGTGTTAACAGATGTTTCAACAAAATTCAACATTTTCTGCAAACTTTCAATTAAGTAAAGTACCTCTCATGATTGGTTGCTTTGTTTCCAACAAATTCAACACTATTTTTAAATATTTGTGTGACATTGTTAAAAACTGTGGCTATCTGTTTCTGTTTTGCATTTATGGCTTTTCATAGTTTTCCGACCTCGGTTGGCAAAAAACTCGGGCTGCCGTGACGTTGCAAAAAAAAGGTCTATCGATACAGCGCGCTGCCCATGGTGGCGAGGCTGAGAACGAGGTTGACCATAGTGTGACAACAATTCAAGTCGTGTAATCATCCTGCGCGCACGAAGTGGGTACGAGAATTGTAACTGCGATCCGACTGTTCGACCACTGCCTATCTCCCGCCAAAGTTTTACTGTATGAATTTCAATACATGGACATCTCATTCTTAGTTATTTTGCCCTTTCGTTTGGGGTTTTTAGATCTGCTTCAATATAAGATTTTTTTCTGGCTGTACATCTTCGGTTACCACTTCTTGATAGGTAAGAATTTATGCAGTTTTTATTCAATCAAAGTTTTTGGAGATAGATCGAGCGGTGGCATGCTGTAGAAAATTTGCCCAATATTTTGACACAGTTCTTTTTCAATACAGCGTGATATTTCAGGGAACAGCTAGCTGTGGATGGTTATAAATACCCAAGTACAACATTGGATGTATGCTATGTAAGTAGGGCAGAGATTGAATGAGTGTTTCTGTGTGACATGTGTGAATAAGAGGTTCTCAGCAGAGTGTTATAATTATGATGTGTGTTATGTTGGAACAAGTGATTTGGTTAGGGTTAGGGTTAAGGATAAGCTGACTCACTTTCAACCCAGTCATATTTTGTCACGTAAATGCTTTGGGGGTAATTATTAAGCTGTTTAGTAAACTGTCAACTGACACTTGTGTGCTTGGATCATGCCTTTACCCTATCCCTAACCATAACCGAAACCCTAACCCTAACCAAACCCCTAACCGTAACCCCTAACCTAGCTGACACTAGCCTTACCCCAACCCTAACCAAACCCCTAACCCTAATCTCTAACTCTGACCCTGACCCTAGCCATAATCCTAACCCTAACCAAACCCCTAACCCTAACCAAACCCCTAACCCTAACCCTAACCCTAACCCTGACCCTAACCCTGACCCTAACCCTAATCTTAAGACCTAACCCTAACCAAACCCCTAACCCTTACCCTAACCCTAACCCCGACCCTGACCCTAACTCTAACCGGCCTAACCCTAACCCTAACCCTTACCGTAACCAAACCCCTAACCATAACCCCTAACCTAGCTGACCCTAACCCTAACCCCAACCCTAACCAAACCCCTAACCCTAATCTCTAACTCTAACCCTGACCCTTACCATAATCCTAACCCTAACCAAACCCCTAACCCTAACCAAACCCCTAACCCTAACCAAAACCCTAACCCTGACCCTAACTCTAACCCGGCCTAACCCTAACCCTAACCCTTACCCTAACCAAACCCCCAACCCTAACCCTAACCCTTACCCTTACCCTAACCCTAACCCTAACCCTTACCCTTACCCTAACCCTTACCCTAACCAAACCCCTAACCCAAACCCTCACCCTATTAAAACTAACCCTAATCAGTGGCAGCTACCATAGAACTTAGTGCTTGGTTGTGGTTTGTGGTTTAGCTTCATATGTCTGTTTGGTTATATATCTCGTTAAGAGGGTATAACTAAGGGAAGTTGGGCCCAACAATGTAAGTTAGTGTCTCACATCCCCATTGCCCAGTACTGCTATGCCAATGATACATTCTATGATAGTGAGCTTTAATGTGTCTTGTTTTACTGATGTTTTTTTTTATATTATGAAATAAGTGATTTCTAACAAGTTTACAATTGATAATTAAAGGAGAAAAATGTTAACCCATGACCATGTGAGGGATTTTACCCAAAATGTTGGCTGACGGACTTTGACTAGCTATCCTTCCACCAACAAGACAACAGATGCTGGAGGCAAGTGTCAGGAAAGCAGGACTTTTCATTTTTTAAATTTGTTCTTCAGTTAAATTTGTAGTGACTTTGGCTCTGTTTATTTATAATACCATGATGCACCAAGCAGTGTTGTGACTATACACTGGTCTGGGCTGGTCAGCACTAACCAGTTCAAATATAATGACCAGCACTTATGCAATGTTACAACATCAACGCTAGTACTTTTTGGCCCAGAGTGAAAAAAAAAACCATCTGGTCCTCTGGTCCTCTGGAAGAATGATTGACACTCTTATTGAGATCCCATTACTCAAAATCTTGATCCTCTGCAGTTTGTTAAACATTGTTTCAGTTTGTAATACTCTTGCTTCACTCCAAAGACAAGCCCAGCATGATTTGTCTTTGTGGTTTTATGACCTGATTTTGTGACCCTTAGGAGTGGTATAGTGTTCTATTAAACCTGGATGATAAGGTTGTGGTCATGCATGGAACACATATTTTTGGAATCTCCCTCACCAAGGTCGAATTTTTTGTAAAATTTTGGTTTTTGGTCGCCGATTTGTTTCACCTTTTCCGCGTCAACACTCCCCCTCATTGTCCTGGATCGTTGCTGGACTAGTTTTTCCTCCATATTTGATCTCCATACTCCAACTTTTAGATGTTTTTCTCTGTCTGTGGCCGTGGAGGCTGTATTTCGCAGGAACATTCACTGGTGCAGCCATATTGGTTTCTTTTGGATCAATGTTTACATCCATCGCTTGCTTACCAGTGCTGGTTGTAATATGCATGGTTTGACAGATTGACACCCCGTTCTACCCCCTACCGGATCTAAGGTCACTTATCACTTTCAGTCATGTTTATTGTCACAACTGATAGGGTATTTCTTACAAGTTTGAATTAATGAGTGTCTAAATGAAATCTTGACCTATGCCAGTGATTTCCCCCTAGATCTGCTTGAGATTTTTTGTAGATGCAAGTTGCAGTGAACCCAAATGCTTTCTACTGACTGTCTGGAGAAGAAGACATGTGATGGTGAAGGATGCCATTGGATGCAAGCTTCAGTGAAACAGGTGGAACCTTGCCTATTATTTTAATGAGTTTGTTATGTGAATTTTGATCGACTTGAAACCTTTTATAATCACTTCGGTTATTGCCTGTGCCAAAAAAGAATGAGGAGAAAACCCTCTCGAGAAGTTCACCTGTCAACCTTAATTCTGAACTTTTGTTTATAGTCAATTCTGAAATAGATTTTGAGTTGATAGTCTATTTCTATTCTAAAATCACCAAAAGACAAATTTCTGATAGTGTTTCATTGAAGAAACAAGAGGACCTTGGGTGCTTGCTTTGTTGATTTTTATTAATTTGGATTCACTTGACAACAATGGCATTCCATTGTTTTGAAAAGCATGAAGAAAACAGGAAAAACATTCCTCCATAGTGTTTCAATGAATTGAAATAAGATTAGAACGGACAAAATTACAAGACAACATTGCCATCAACCTGGTCCCACTTTAACCAAACCAAAGGTAGAACCTTCTCTTTTTGAACCTATGCACAGACAAAATACATGTAATTTTGCTCTTGTTTCAAAATGATAAATTTGTGTGTTTTTTGTTTATTGTCCAAACTGATAGGGTATTTCTTACAAGATTGAATTAATGAGTGTCTCAATGAAAACTTGACCTATGCCAGTGATTTTTCCCCCTGCTTGAGATTTTCTGTAGATGCAAGTCTCAGTGAACCCAAATGCTTTCTACTAACTGTCTGGAGAAGAAGACGTGTGATGGTGGAGGATGCCATTGGATGCAAGCTTCAGTGAAACAGGTTGAACCTTGCCTATTTATTTAATGAGTTATTTATTTGAATTTTGATCGACCTGAGACCTTCTAATCACTTCAATTATTGCCTGTGCCAAAAAAAGAATGAGGAGAAAAACCCTCTCGAGAAGTTCACCTGTCAACCTTAATTCTGAACTTTTGTTTATAGTCAATTCTGAAATAGATTTTAAGTTGATAGTCTATTTCTATTCTAAAATCACCAAAAGAAAAATTTCTGATAGTGTTTCATTGAAGAAACAAGAGGACCTTGGGTGCTTGCTTTGTTGATTTTTATTAATTTGGATTCACTTGACAACAATGGCATTCCATTATTTAGAAAAGCATGAAAAAACAGGAAAAACTTTCCTCTTTAGTGTTTCAATGAATTGAAATAAGATTAGAACGGACAAAATTACAAGACAACATTGCCATCAACCTGGTCCCACTTTAACCAAACCAAAGGTAGAACCTTCTCTTTTTGAACCTATGCACAGACCAAAAAACATGTAATTTTGCTTTTGTTTCAAAATGATATATTGTTTGTTTTTGTTCATTGTCACAACTGATAGGGTATTTCTTACAAGTTTGAACTAATGAGTGTCTAAATGAAAACTTGACCTATGCCAGTGATTTTTCCCCCTGCTTGAGATTTTCTGTAGATGCAAGTCTCAGTGAACCCAAATGCTTTCTACTAACTGTCTGGAGAAGAAGACGTGTGATGGTGGAGGATGCCATTGGATGCAAGCTTCAGTGAAACAGGTTGAACCTTGCCTATTATTTTAATGAGTTTTTTATGTGAATGTTGATCGACTTCAGACCTTCTAATCACTTCAATTATTGCCTGTGCCAAAAAAGAATGAGGAGAAAAACCCTCTCGAGAAGTTCACCTGTCAACCTTAATTCTGAACTTTTGTTTATAGTCAATTCTGAAATAGATTTGAGTTGATAGTCTATTTCTTTCTAAAATCACCAAAGACAAATTTCTGATAGTGTTTCATTGAAGAAACAAGAGGACCTTGGGTGCTTGCTTTGTTGATTTTTATTAATTTGGATTCACTTGACAACATGGCATTCCATTATTTAGAAAAGCATGAAAAAACAGGAAAACTTTCCTCTTTAGTGTTTCAATGAATTGAAATAAGATTAGAACGGACAAAATTACAAGACAACATTGCCATCAACTGGTCCCACTTTAACCAAACCAAAGGTAGAACCTTCTCTTTTTGAACCTATGCACAGACCAAAACCCCCCCAATGAAACTGACCTATGCAGTGATTTTCCCCTGCTGAGATTTTCTGTAGATGCAAGTCTCAGTGAACCAATGCTTTTATAACTGTCTGGAGAAGAAGACGTTGATGGTGAGGATGCCATTGATGCAAGCTTCAGTGAAACAGGTGGAACCTTGCCTATTATTTTAATGAGTTTTTTATGTGATTTTGATCGACTTGAGACCTTTTATCACTTCAATTATTTCCTGTGCCAAAAAAGAATGGGAAAAAACCCTCTCGAGAGTTCACCTGTCACCTTAATTCTGAACTTTTGTTTATAGTCAATTCTGAATAGATTTTAGTTGTAGTTATTTCTATTCTAAAATCACCAAAGACAAATTCTGATAGTGTTATTGAAGAAACAAGAGACTTGGGTGCTTGCTTTGTTGATTTTATTAATTTGGATTCACTTGACAACAATGGCATTCCATTATTTAGAAAAGCATGAAAACAGGAAAAACTTTCCTCTTTAGGCACAGACCAAAACATGTAATTTTGCTTTTGTTTCAAAATGATATATTGTTTGTTTTTTTGTTCATTGTCACAACTGATAGGTATTCTTACAAGTTTGAACTAATGAGTGTCTAAATGAAAACTTGACCTATGCCATGATTTTTCCCCCTGCTTGAGATTTTCTGTAGATGCAAGTCTCAGTGACCCAAATGCTTTACTAACGTCTGGAGAAGAAGACGTGTGATGGTGGAGGATGCATGGATGCAAGCTTCAGTGAAACAGGTTGAACTTCCTATTATTTTAATGAGTTTTTATGTGAATTTGATCGACTTGAGACTTCTAATACTTCAATTATTGCCTGTGCCAAAAAAGAATGAGGAGAAAAACCCTCTCGAGAAGTTCACCTGTCAACCTTAATTCTGAACTTTTGTTTATAGTCAATTCTGAAATAGATTTTGGTTGATAGTCTATTTTTTCTAAAATCACAAAGACAAATTTCTGATAGTGTTTCATTGAAGAAACAAAGGACTGGTGCTTGCTTTGTTGATTTTATTAATTGGATTCACTTGACAACAATGGCATTCATTATTTAGAAAAGCATGAAAAAACAGGAAAAACTTCCTCTTTAGTGTTTCAATGAATTGAATAAGATTAGAACGACAATTACAAACAACATGCCATCAACCTGGTCCACTTTAACCAAACCAAAGTAAACTTCTCTTTTTGAACCTATGCACAGACCAAACATGTAATTTTGCTTTTGTTTCAAATGATATATTGTTTGTTTTTTGTTATTGTCACAACGATAGGGTATTTCTTACAAGTTGAACTAATGAGTGTCTAAGAAAACTTGACCTATGCATGATTTTCCCCCTGCTTGGATTTTCTGTAGATGCAAGTCCAGTGAACCCAATCTTTCACTAACTGTCGGAGAGAAGACGTGTGATGGTGGAGGATGCCATGGATGCAAGCTTCAGTGAAACAGGTTGAACCTGCCATTATTTTAATGATTTTTATGTGATTGATCGACTGAGACCTTCTAATACTTCAATTATTCTGTGCCAAAAAGATGGAGAAAACCCTCTCGAGAAGTTCACCTGTCAACCTTAATTCTGAACTTTGTTTATAGTCAATTTGAATAGATTTTGAGTTGATAGTCTTTTTTAAAATCCCAAAAGACAAATTTCTATAGGTTTCTTGAAAACAAGGACCTTGTGCTGCTTGTTTTTATTAATTTGATTCATGACAAATGGCATCCATTATTTAAAAAGCAGAAAACAGAAAACTTCTCTTTATGTTTCAATAATTGAATAAGATTAAAGGACAATTAAAGACACATGCATCAACCTGCCCACTTAACAAACAAAGTGAACCTCTTTTGACTAGCACACCAAAACATTATTTTGCTTTTCAAAGATTATTGTTTTTTTTTGTTATTGTCCAACTGATAGGTATTTTACAATTTGAAAATGATGTCTAAATGAAAATTGACCACGTATTTTCCCTGTTGAGTTTTTGTAATCAGTTCAGTGAACCAATCTTACTAACTGCTGAGAAAAGAGTGATTGAGGATGCCTGGTCAACTTCATGAAAAGTGAACTCATTATTATGAGTTTTATGTGATTGATCCTGAGACTTAATCACTTCAATATTCCTGGCCAAAAGAATGAGGAGAAAAACCCTCTCGAGAAGTTCACCTGTCAACCTTAATTCTGAACTTTTGTTTATAGTCAATTCTGAAATAGATTTTGAGTTGATAGTCTATTTCTATTCTAAAATCACCAAAAGACAAATTTCTGATAGTGTTTCATTGAAGAAACAAGAGGACCTTGGGTGCTTGCTTTGTTGATTTTTATTAATTTGGATTCACTTGACAACAATGGCATTCCATTATTTAGAAAAGCATGAAGAAAGCAGGAAAAACATTCCTCCTTAGTGTTTCAATGAATTAAAATAAGATTAGAACGGACAAAATTACAAGACAACATTGCCATCAACCTGGTCCCACTTTAACCAAACCTAAGGTAGAACCTTCTCTTTTTGAACCTATGCACAGACCAAATACATGTAATTTTGCTCTTGTTTTAAAATGATAAATTTGTGTGTTTTTTGTTTATTGTCAAAACTGATATGGTATTTCTTACAAGTTTGAATTAATGAGTGTGTAAATGAAATCTTGACCTTTGCCTGTGATTTTCTCCCTAGATCTGCTTGAGATTTTCTGTAGATGCAAGTCTCAGTGAACCCAAATGCTTTCTACTAACTGTCTGGAGAAGAAGACGTGTGATGGTGGAGGATGCCATTGGATGCAAGATTCATTGAAACAGGTGGAACCTTGCCTACTATTTTAATGAGTTTTTTATGTGAATTTCGATCGACTTGAGACCTTGTAATCACTTCACTTATTGCCTGTGCCAAAAAAAGAATGAGGAGAAAAACCCTCTCGAAAAGTTCACCTGTCAACCTTAATTCTGAACTTTTGTTTATAGTCAATTCTGAAATAGATTTTGAATTGATAGTCTATTTCTATTCTAAAATCACCAAAAGACAAATTTCTGATAGTGTTTCATTGAAGAAACAAGAGGACCTTGGGTGCTTGCTTTGTTGATTTTTATTAATTTGGATTCACTTGACAACAATGGCATTCCATTATTTAGAAAAGCATGAAAAAACAGGAAAAACTTTCCTCTTTAGTCTTTCAATGAATTGAAATAAGATTAGAACGGACAAAATTACAAGACAACATTGCCATCAACCTGGTCCCACTTTAACCAAACCAAAGGTAGAACCTTCTCTTTTTGAACCTATGCACAGACCAAATACATGTAATTTTGCTCTTGTTTTCAAATGATATATTGTTTGTTTTTTGTTCATTGTCACAACTGATAGGGTATTTCTTACAAGATTGAATTAATGAGTGTCTAAATGAAATCTTGACCTATGCCAGTGATTTTTCCCCTGCTTGAGATTTTTTGTAGATGCAAACATCCTCCTTTATGTTTCAATGAATTGAAATAAGATAAGAACGGACAACATTACAACACAACATTGCCATCAACCTGGTCCCCTAAACCACTTGGGGGGGGGGGTGAAACTGGCATGCAACTCATTACCTTTAAGGAACATTACAGAATTGGTTTTTGCTAACAAAACAGTTGCTGGCAGTGTAAGCACTTTATGTAATCCACCATTTATACCTAAACTTGCAAACCTGTAGAAGTTTGAGATCGATCGGCCATCTGGGTCACAAGAAAATAGTGAAAAACCGATAACACATTTGCATGAATTCATATAGATTAAAAAAATGAATAAAACGTCACTGAGCGATAAACTCCAATCGGAAAATTAGTTTATTGATTTCTCATCAAATATGGCATTTCAGACAGAAATATTTCTAACAGTAGCGTTAGTTAAATACGAACTTTGTGCATCACTTCATGTGTGAACTGTGTTGTGTACAAAGTCAATGGCCATAACTTTGTACACATTTTTAATCAATATTGTCGTGTATAGTCATTTTTACATTGCAGATTGTACATGAGAGTGAGTGACCATATTTGCATAGTGTTACGCGCCGTTTAGCCACTCGTCAGCTGGTGCACAAACTAAGGCAACGCTGCCAGTGTATTGTAGTTGCTCTGTTGCCTCCAGAAGTTAATTTTTTTCTGCAGCACACGTCGGCTATGGAGTCAACAGTTAAGGGATAGGCTGTTCTTCCCTATCCCTTAACTCTTGACTCCGCAGCTAGCGTGTGCTGCAGAACATAAATTTGCCTCCAGAACAGAACCCTGAGGGAAGAGAAGCTATCTCAGAAAGCCAGAGCTGTATAGTAGTGGAGTGCAGAGGTAGCTAGCGCCCGGAACCTAGAAAACACTGGTGGTTATTGATAGCTGCTTAACAGATAGTATCCAGTAAGCAGATAGGCAGAATAGAATCCATTACATACCGTAACCCACCCAGCTAGAGCAGAGCACTCAAATAATTCAGACATGGGCAATCTGTACAGCAGCGCAACCCCCACAGATTTCCCCTTGAGTCATTAGACTCATGCATGCACCGTGTGCAAATCAGGTCACTCAATCTTATAATTAATTACCCAATCATACTGTGAATATTGATGATGGAAGTTTGGATGAATAAATAAGCATATGGTAATTCTCCTGTTATAATGAAAGGAAACGTTTTAAAGGCTGATTTATTGTTGTTTAATTACCAAATCATATTGTGAATATTGATGATGGAAGTTTGGATGAATAAATAAGCATATGGTAATTCTCCTGTTGAAATTAAAGGAAACGTTTCAAAGGCTGATATATTGTTGTTTAATTACTAAATCATATTGTGAATATTGATGATGGAAGTTTGGATGAATAAATAAGCATATGGTAATTCTCCTGTTGAAATTAAAGGAAACGTTTCAAAGGCTGATATATTGTTGTTTAATTACTAAATCATATTGTGAATATTGATGATGGAAGTTTGGATGAATAAATAAGCATATGGTAATTCTCCTGTTGAAATTAATGGAAACGTTTCAAAGGCTGATACAGTGTTAAAGTAAACGCCCGATTCCTTCCCTGACCTTTCAATAATTAACTTTCAGATTATGCCCCTTTCCCATACTGATATCATTAGACCCCTAGGTCAATGCTCTAAGTGTTATGAGGGTCTAGTGTGTCAGCTCATTGAGGGATTTACCTGCATGTAATGTCTTTCTTAAAGTTCCTAAGTATTTTCTTGTTACAACCATTATTTTGGGGGCTTTGGTTGATCCAGGACAGGAGTGTGCCACCGATGCCAGCACACCCGAGCTTCTCAATAAGCTTAGAATGATTGACCGAGTCCACCCCTCCCCTCCCCTCCCCTCCCATTGGCAACAGGACATCTACATCAACAACCTCCCTGTGTAAAATCAGCGATTGATTTTGGTGGTTGGAGAGAATCCGATTTGAAGCTCGCCCTCTATAGACGTCTACATTTAGGAAACTTAAAACATTACAGAATTGGTAAGAAAAAAACTTGTAAAATCTACTTTTTGATCACAGATTTATATAAAACTTACTCTGCTAGTGTTGTTTGCTTGTTGAAATGGTTGTGCTACTAAATAAGTTTAATGTTTAAGTTAAATACCCCCGTCAATTTCTGACGATACCTAACTCAAGTTTTTATTACGAGCATTATTAGAAAAACGGGATGAGAAGCTTTATAATAATATTATCGTAACAAAAAATTACCAGAAAAGTATGATGAAAAATGCAATTAAAAATTTGGTATAATTTTAGCAGCAGCAAAATCAAACCATGGACGTATGGTTGTTTGTTGACAACACGGGTTGATCACCCGGTCTTTAAATTTTGCACGCACCGGATTATTTCATAGTACGGCTACGTCTACGTACAGATTTCCGAAATCAAAATTTCCGCATCATCATGCGTTGAAAAAAGTCCATAGCAACACCATAAACCGGCTCCCCCCCCCCCCCAAGATAGGGACGTCATATCCAACTTCGTCTGAGTTCTTGAAACAACATCGTACTTCACACATTAAAACATTTTGAGCACCAGTCGAAGTTACGACGCCCACACTCGTCAGCTGGTGCACACATTGACCCTTTTCGAAACAACAGTATGTCTTTCGGCTCTGGGTCGGGGACTCTGGCCGCCTGCGTTGAAATCCCTTAACAAAAGCGCACGTTTTCAATATGATGACGTTGAAGCCGTAGTTTCGAAAAGGCTCATTTGACGTCACACACTACGGCACGCGCACGCAGTACGACCGGCGTTTTTGCGATGTGATGCAATTTACAGTGGCCGGCTACATCACACCAATAGTACCATGGATGCATCGCATGCACATTGTGACATAACCATTATTTGTCAAGAACGTGTGGAGTCTTCATTCTAAGAGTTACAGTTAAAGTTCTACAAATTTTGAAGTATTTAAAGTTAGCCTTATAATTTAATTTATTATCATGAAAATTTGGAGTACAGAACACGTTTTCCAGTAAGTATTGATTTTGTTTTATCGCAGCATTTTCAATGGTTCAATTTGCAATTGTCTCGGCGGCCGCCCATGGCCGGCTGCGGGCGGTCGTAGACCGACATTGTATTTCTTCCTCCAGTGGAAATACAACATTGGGGGCTTTTTAATTATAATAAAAAATACATTCTTGTTCATCTTGTGTTGTGCCACAGGGCAAGGACCATGCTGTATGACTATGATTGTGTCCATTATTATGTTTTTATGTGATACTGATTGTGAAATGTTTGGTGTTAAGTATCTACCTCCATGGAACCGGTAGAAATAACTGTCAGCTGTGTGTGGTAGTGTTGTGGATGTGGTACATTACGAAAACTAGGTATTTTAGTAAAAGTATGGGTTCCTACTAAACTGTCAACATACCGCCAACACAAACAGTACCGTCAACACACCCAAAACACATTCTAATTCGACAGAAGCAGTAGACCGTATTGAATATTCCCTTTGCTGCTAAGTATGAAAGTCGCCATCTTGGGTAGGGCAAATCGCATGCGCGTCTAAACGCATACATCAGTGAAGCACGCAGCGCGCAGCATTCCGGGTTTGATTTCTACAGCACACGTACACCCACACGCTCACAGACGCCATGTTGTAGGGCAGGTTTTTGAATGGTGACGTCATATTCAATACGGTCTATTGGACGCTTTATAGTTAAACTGGTCAAACAAAATGACATTTGACTGAACAACATAACACTACAGGAGGTGAGACGTCTGAAAATTGCTATTTAAAAGAATTTACTTCACAAAAATGTTCTCTACTTACAGCTTCGAAATATGCGTTTAACATGTGGGTCCGAAAACGAACAGCTAAACAAAAATACTATTCAATCAAATTCTCCAATGTAACAAAAACATATTCAATATGTTTTTGGGGGGTTTGTTTTGCTCGCAAACTTATGCCAACATGTATGTACACTTTGGCCAAGGCCTGACATGTAAAACTCTTATGATTGCAAACAAAATCTGCGCACATCCAGCATAAACGGATACGGTTATAAGTATCTGTATCAGTATATGTATCCGTACGCTTGTGAAACCTCTCTAACAAAAAGTAATATAAGGCCAACCTCTTCTACATCGTTTACCAAATTTTGCAAACGTTGTGTAAGATTGGCAAACTCTTGCGTCGTTCACCCGAGTGAAACACATCCCTGATGACCTACCACAAGTCTACAGCACAGGGCTAGGTGTATGTCCAAGTGAATGATACATATGGGGGATCGTGGCCGAGCGGATAAGAGCACCGGACTCAAGCTCTGATGATTCTGTTCAGTAGAGTGTGGGTTCAAGTCCCGGTCGTGACACTTGTGTCCTTAGGCAAGACACTTAACCATTATTGCTTTGTCCTTCGGATGGGACGTAAAGCTGTTGGTCCCGTGTGTTGTGTAATGGATGTAAAAGAACCCAGTGCACTTATCGGAAAGAGAAGGGGTTCGCCCCAGTGTTCCTGGTTTGATTGGCAGCATATTGCGCCACAGCAACTTGTAAAGCATTACATTGTGCTATGTAAAGGAATAGGTCTTAAACTTCAAAAAGTTAGTAGCTCCACATAATATATACCTTGCCGGAAAATACAGACTGATGAAGCACCTTGAGCGTCACTGAGTGACGGATGTGAGCGCTATATAAGAAGCCACTATTATTATTATATGTTGGCTGGATTATAATAAGCAAACAAATAGCCTTTAAAAAAATCTGAAACAAAAATGGATGTTGCAGAAAACTGCTCTTATATACATTAAAAAGAGATCTAATTTTAGCATAACAAATTTGAAAAGAAACTTGAGGTATGTCGGAGATGTTGCCAGTAAATAAATAGGAAACTTACATGTATAAATGATTGTGTCACTCAGTTTATGTTTTGGAAAAATTCAAAGAAGTATACCTTTGGCTTTTGGAACCATTGGATTGTTTGAATCCTATTTGAATGTAGATATTTACGATCAAAGTAACCTGTGAAAATTTTGTTCTAAAAGCTGGTAGCAATTTTGAAATATTGCCAAAATCTAGAGCGGTTAAGTCCACACAGAAAGAATAATCCATAATAGGAACACACATACATAAACACATACACTTCATGCACGAAACGTTTCTCAGATTGAATTTCTCTAAAACCACATTCCTTAGAAGGGAATCCTTTCTCAAAATGTTTACATTATCAACAGCTGCAGCTTCTTACCCAGTATTTTTTTATGGTCATTAACTTTTGGTGTAATTACCAAAGGCATAACCTGCCTTTAAATCATGGCAAAATGGCTTTCGAACAAATCGGTTAAATGCGTTAGGATGTGACTGCAGATTCTCCATACATCGACAGAGTAACCAGAAGAATGTATTAGTCCTGTCTCCAGTCTACACTGTGTTCACAAGCCACTTTTTTATTTGTTGAAGTTTATCTTGGATTTGTGTACTCTCTTACAGCCATCCGTGGGAGACAGTTGCTAAGGCAGCATGGAGGAAATACCCCAATCCAATGAATAACAGCGTAGTCGGGGTTGATGTTGTCGAGAGAAGGGTAGAACCATCAGGGAAACTATACAGCCATAGAATACTCACAACAAAATGGGGTCTACCCGGCTGGGTAGTCAGAGTAAGTCTGCAGTTAGATCAGGGCCCAATTTCATAGAGCTGCTAAGCAGAAAATATTGCTTAAACATTTTCTGCTAAGTAGAAACAAGCAGGATACCAGTCACAAATTGTACATGTGACATAGTGGTTTGGCTGATCACCTTATTCTGGTAAGCATCATTTTTGTTGTGCTTAGCTACTTTTTGTGCTTAAGCAGCTCTATGAAATTGGGCCCTGTAGAGTTCAAGATTTTTGCCCTAAACTTGAGTTCAAATGGACCGGTTTATTTAGTTTAGCGCTGCGGGCCAAAGCAAGTGCGTATCTACAGAGCTCACTTGTTTCCACCCACGTACAACACATGTTTCCACCCATGTAGTGTGCCACACGCTTAAAGCACCAAAAATTCATGAGACTATAGACAGTTGCTACGGCAACATAAATAAATGTGTATTGCACAACGGTACCAGTCTTTGCCCATCTGGGCCAAGGCTTTGCTCATCTGGGCCAAATTTCATAGAGCTGCTTAAGCAAAAAATACTGCTCAACAATTTCCTGCTTGTAGCAGAAATGAGCCGGAGAGCAGGCACAATTTGTACATGTGACATGGTACTTTGGCTAGTGACCTTATTCGGGTAAGCATAATTTTGTTTTTAGGTTTTATTTTTTGTGCTTAAGCAGCTTTATGAAATTGGGCCCCCCGGAGGTTGCTTTACAAAAGCTGGCCAGATGACGAAAAAATACATCTAGCAAAACTGTCTTTCCTCAGTCTGGGGATCCCAAATTGAGTGTTCAAATATGACCGATCAAGACATTGTACCAGACATTCAAAATTCTAAAGCCAGGTCTGAATTACCAGTTGTGGCTGTGGATTGATCGCCACATTAACATGCGTTGAAGCATAGGATGCCCGAAGCAACACCCTTAGCCACAGCCGTAGCCATAGCTGCTGTTTCGGACACGGCTTTTACAAGTAAATGCTGCATGAAGGAGGGTGTCCAAAAAGAACGAGTGGAGGGATCTTGCTTGTCCTTCACTGCTTCCCAGAAAATACGCTGGAGAGAGTGTGAAGGGGGACCCAGGTAGGCAAACAAACGGATGGTTTATGTACATGGTGTCACCGCAAACCTCACTTGTTTTTGTTATCGCCCCAGTTAAATTTTCAATATTTGTTCAAAGTTTGATACTTTTTTGAAGCCTTTGAATTTTGTTGTTGATTTCAGTTTTTAGGTTTGAATCCAACGTGCTTTGCAAGTGAACACTCCTTAGTAGATGCCAATGAAAGAACACTACGTCTCAAGTCCAAAAATGTAAGTCATGTACAGCTCTGAATTCTTAATTACTTCGCTGCTGCCTTCTTGGTTTTCTCCACCACCTCTAAATTCATTTGTCAGGGCTTTTCTTGAAATGAGCCCACATTCTTAAAGAAGGGTGCCAAGGTAATATTCAGTTTTATGATCCGCTCATTTTCCAGTAGATAGCGTTCTTATGATGATTAAGGCAAAATTACAATTCTCTAACCTTACGATAAAACGGTGTAAAACGTCACTGTGTTTGATACCCTACAAGTGCAATTTTGTAAAATCCAAAAAATATTTGATGATTTTACATGGTCTGTACATTTATGTAAAGAGAATTTTTAGTTAATTTCTGAATTTGTATAATATTCAATCAAAATGGCATGGAATTTGACTGGCACAAAAAATTCCTCTTTGGAATGTACAGACCCATTTGATGCCAGATACTGGCGAGAAGTGGTTAAAGGCTAAATGGGAAATTAGTCTTTGAGCAAGACTCTGCTGTGGTTGAATCGTGAGGCCATAAGCATTTTCTTTGTATATCCTAGGTCATTTTGGTTGGTAAGAAGTTTTCAACAGCCAATTCTACTTTCACGGCAATATTTTTGACAAACAATTTTATGGCTAAAACGTTCATAAAATGTGACCCGCCCTGTGAAAATGAGTCTGATGTTGACAATTTAAAGAATTGGATTATATATATGGCTGGAAAGAACATACCAACAGCAGTAATTTGGTATATGTCTAAGCTCTGGGGTGTATTGCGTTGCTGAGTTACTCCTGTTTGAAATTAGCCAATATATCATTTTTTTGTTCGAAAACGAGTTACAAGTAAATTGATGTTTAAAATTACCATTTCGCTCTACATGTAAGCAAAAGGACCCATATTAGACTAAAGTATATCACAAAATTGTTGTTTTCATAGCTTTATTGACTAAAATTGAGTGTTCTGAAAGTTTACCATGCATAAATAGATCTTAAACAAGTAAAACAAAAACACTTTTTTATTTTTTGTCAATACTTTCCACATTGAACAATAATGCATTGGGCGACATCAGACTCATTTTCGTAGAGCGGGTCACAAATAGACTCTTGCATCCCAACATTTCTAATGACTTTTAAATTCTTTCCTCCGATGTCCTCTAGATAACTCTAAATAGCTACGTGTCCATAGATGAAGAACTTATATACAAACCTCATCCAACTATAACAAATGCGTAAGTAACAAGGTTTGCACAGTGTAGTGCATCTGTCTTTTTTTAACATTAAACTATAAATCCAAAACCCTCAAAATTCATCTGCTGGCTTTTGCCAGGTTGGTGGAAACTGCTAAACCAACTACACTTATAGAGGCCAGTCATTATGCATGCTAGAAGTTTGTTGTGGCAGAGAGAAAGTTTGTAGCGGTGCAGCTGCCTATTAACTTGTTAGTGAAAACTGTCAAGTTTATTGCATTATGTCTCTTAGGCATAAAAATTTATTTTAAAGAATTCTAAAGAAATATATGTTTCTAAATTATGTACTGTTTTGGGGGTGGTTTTTGTTTGTTTGTTTTTTAATAGATAAGCCATGGTGGCTTGTGTGTAAAGCGCTCATTTCTCACCACTGTGCCCCTGGTTCGAATCCCAGCTAAGGCCGTATGTGCATTGGTCCTCTGCCATGCCATGAGGGTTTTTCCTCCGGGCCCTCTGGGTCGATGTGGCTGGTTCCCTAAAGGTGCCTTTACATGCCTGCAGCCCGACCACGTTGTAACCGCATCCTTCGCAATTCAGCTTCTCAGCTGTGAGTGGGGATGATTAGCCTCCCAAACTCATTGTATTATTCTATAAATGTAGGTCTACAGGACCAGTGTTGCTTTTTGTTGCAAAGACACTCTTGAAGATGTTTGACATTTTTGTCTGCCTTTACTTTGTCCACTCAATAACAGAACATTACTAACGCAAGAAGCTGTTGTCACTGTTAACGGTTTAAGTCTCGCTAGTCATCTAGAAGGAATGGTCACCAACACAATATCATCCAAATCTGCCTCAGTAAGTACAATTTCTCAAAAGTATCATTTCCTCCTGTTGTCCTACCCCCCACCGTCTTCCCCCGCCCACCACCATCCCCACCCCCGATGACAGTTCTTACTTTTTTTCTTACAAATGTCATTTGCATTTTGTTGAGACAATGTATCAGTTGATTTGTACAATTACATGGAGATTTTCTTATTCTTATTCTTGATTTTGTCAATCTTTGTCTTATTCATTGTACACCGGCATAATATTAATTACTGTTAGTTTACTGTGATGTTGATGCAAGGTGGTCAGCAGCATTTAACTTGCTAATCACTGATATTCTTCGTGTCTAATGCATGGGTCTTGTGTAATGTGGTCATTTGAATTATTTCAAGAATGATGGTTTCCTTTGTATTTCATATGTGTATCTTTTTATAATTTGTTTGTAGATTTTTATATGTGTTTATTATCTTTATTCTTCATTATCTTTTCAAGAGTCAAATATGCTGAAAGTGTGTGTTTGTAACAACATTTTCTTGTGTACTTGTTTTTTATGTTTATTAGTCTATAAATAAAAATTATTATGAATACTGTTTAATGTATTTTTGTTTCCTTCAGTATGTGACTCAAATCTAGAGCAGTACTTGAGCGTAGATTTAAAACTTAAGTTATTATTTCTTGTTGCACATCGCTATGACACCTAATCCAACGGTGCAGGCGTAACAACCACAGCCCATTACTAATGACTCGATCGTTGGCATCCCACAGGGTCGCGAAGCAATGGAATGGGTCATCCAGTCGATCAACCAAGAGATGAAGGACTTGGCTTCCCAGGTGAACAAGAGCATGGAGGATATAAAACACAGTATGGAGACACTCAACTACGAGTAAATCATCCGCGGAGCTCGCTCTTGTCTTAGAACATCCCACTCCTCATCTCAGAACATCTCGCCCGTCATCTGCATATGTAACTGTATGTATGTACTGCAGCTTGCCCGTCATCTGTTTGGGGGGCACATACATTACACGTAGTTCTCATTTCTCATTTTGTGGATTACATGTCGTCGTCTCGAGTCTCTCTCGGGTTCCCGACCTTACTTCACAACTTTGCTTATTTTATGCAAATTGTGCTCCCACTTGAGGGGCGGGGTCAGTTAGAAGGAACTCTTCAAAATTCATTTAAAAATATTTATAAGAAATATTTTTTATGAAAAAAGGGTATATTTATGCTTCAAAAATATATTTCTTAATCTTGAATGGGAAAAAAACCCATTTCACATATCCTTTAAACCTATCCCCAACTCTTGGATAACCAACCTATTAACCCTCCCAAAGGTGCCTACTCAGAGCCATGTGATTTCTCATAATTTTTCCTGGTTGCAGGATTTTTTTTCTCCAACCTTAAACCTTCTTGAGAGATGCTGTCACCAAAGGGAGAAAGAAAATAGTCCACATTGTATCCAAACATGTAGCTTTGTATTTCTGGTGATGCCCACCAATTAATACATTCTGTACACCTCATGTATGGGTACTTCACCCCCATCACCTACTAATAGCTTTTCTTCATCAGTTTCTCATCAATGAGTTACTTGCCCTACATAGATATAAGTGCATGTACGTAAAATGCATCGGCCATATTTAAGTTACTCAACTTGTTGTCAACTCGGAAATCATGTGACTGAGCTGGGAGTTTGAGGGTCTTCTCAACAGAGAAACCCTCAAGTTTATTAACCATTCCACGTCGGAATTCCGAAAAAACATTCTGTGCCCATGAGCAGTATTATTTTCCCAAACTTTTTGGAGCTTCTAGAGTGGTCATTTTCATTTTGGAATATCGTTGCCACAATGAAACTCTGACTTGTAAAAAGGGAAGGCAACAAGGTTCTCACAATTAGCATCGTGATTTGTTGTTGTCTTGTGAGAAAATATTGGTAGGCACTCGACCTGAATCACAGATCCTTGTCCGTGAAGCCAATAATCTGCCATGGTGTGCTTAAATCTCGGAACGCTCGGACTTGACTCCCATTGAGCCGAATATGATGACGAACAAGGGTGGCAGCCGGTCCATTCTTGTATGTCACATTTGTACAACAGGACAAAGGTCTGGAATCACAATAACCCCGCAAAAGGGATATTACGAGTATGATTTCCAGTACCTTCTGTCTCTCTTTGTATGAGTGAAACCGAAGCGTAGCGAGGTAGGTGTATGACTGTGGATGGATGTTCAAGTCAGCGTCCGACTGACAGCAATAAATTAAAGATGCTTCGGAAGTTGTTGGGGGCAATAAAAACCGCCTACCTTAGGCCAGTCCAGAAAAATTGTGCATACAGGTATGCATGTCATTCTGGCATGAAGTGGTTAAGGAGTGTTTAAAGATCCTTACCAATGAGTGAACCGTCTTTTTGTGTGTGAATCTTAAAATGGGTGCCTCATTGAATTCTGATAACATTGTGATCCTTAGGGCTTGCAGATTTTCTGTGGCCTATTAGTTTGGTTTGGGGGAGGGGCTTTGGTTGGTATGTGGGTGGGACGAGTGTGTGAGGTTGGGGTTGGAAGTAAAACAAATATACATAGATTGTATGGTGCTTTGCTTTGGCAGGAAATCCATGTGTCCGTCATACATAGTGCCTAATGCTTAAGAAATGAAAGTACACGCCGAACAAGCACATAATTCCAGGCAGCCGTACTACTAAGGCGTTATCTGTTAAAAGTTTGCGCATTGCTTTGTGTGTATTTCCATTTTAAACGGTTGCGCTCTATGCATTGTGCATAAGGCATGACGGACACACCAATTTCAGGCCTTTTTCAGATTTTTCTAAATGGTCGTTTTCCCCACTGTGGCCTTAGCTGTATTGTTTCCTGGGCGTCTAGTGAAGATCACTTCGATTTTAACCACCAACATCAAAAGGATTCAGTCCGTTTAGGACACGGGCCTCATTATGGGGCTGATGTACGGTGTATTCAGACATGCGTTTTCTCATTATATATTATTTCCTGATTTCAGGATTTAAAAAATAAATTCCTTGAGCCTTTCAATGTTCTTGAAAGAAGTAAAGCAATCACAAAAGGGAGAAAGACATAGTCCACATTGTGTCCGAACCTGTAGTTTTGTCTTCCTGGTGATGCACAGAGTCTGTAAACCTCTTGAATTGTAACATCTGGGCGAGTAATATCTAGAATAAGGGGAAACTCAGGCCAGCAAGCCATTTTTCAGGGATGTTCACCTTCATCCAATCTCACCCCTTTGTGGTGTACACAAGGCCAAGATGGTTGCTGAGTGATGAATGCCTAAGGTAGCTCAAACATAACACTGTAAATGTATTCAAATCAGCAGGGCCCAATTTCATAAAGCCTGTAAGCATCAAAATTTGCTAAGCACATAAAATAATCTTGCTAAATCTTTTTAAAATATATTTTAAAAACTTACCTAAAGTTTTAACTTTTTCGTTTGAATGTGAAAAACACATAAGCCATTATATGGCTGGACATTATACTATGGCACTATTTATTATTAGGCTTGGGTAAATTTGTCCGTGTAGACCTTTCTATTGTTGATAAACAAGCCCTGCTGGTTAGCATAGACAGCCGAACGTTAGTAAAACATTCAGTTGTGTTAACAGATGTTGCGACCAAGTTCAAAATTTCTGCGTTTTTCAATTTTAAAGAAAATATATCTCATGACTGGTTGCTTTGTTTCCAACAAATCCAACACTCATTTTGAATATTTGTGTTACGTTGTTAGAAACTGTGGCTGTATGTTTGTGCTTTGCATTAATGGCTTCCCATAGTCTTGCAACGTTGGTTGGCAAAAACTTGGGCTTTGACGTTGCAATAGAAAGGTCTATACACTCAACCAAACAGTGTACTCCTATAGACGATGTGACCTGTGACATCACATGTTTACAAAAGAGCCACAGAGCCTGGACTTCCTGCAGGCACGATTTGTACACAGCTCAATGGAAGAAAGCATAAAATCTTAAAATCTGATATTTTATGGAGATTGCACTGTCTAATTCTTATCAACTTTTGATATGATGAAAGGGGGCACATCTAAAAACTTGTCCAGCTTTACTTTCATAACTCTGGTTTTATGTGGGAAATTATGACACAAAATGTCAACTTTCCCATAGGACCAGTGTAGTATCTTGCCTGCCAGAATACTCAAAGAATGTACAAGGGTCACACTTATTGTAAACAACGTTCACATGGTCTATAGTGCCATGTCTCAAAAAAGGCTAATTGAGAACTTGATGGTTAAACTCTGTGTATTTATTGTACTGACCGCACAAAAGACCTTACTTGAAATATGTCCACATTTCAGTTTTTCTTTCTCTTCTGGGCCCAATTTCATGGAGCTGCTAAGCACAATCATTTGCTTAGCATGAAATTTCTTCATTGATAAATACAGGATTACCAACCAAATTTCCACATGATTTTCGGGATGAGCAAACAACAGCTGAATACCAGTAACAAGCAATATTCAACACATGGAAATTTGGTTGGTAACCCTGTTTTTATCAAGGAAGAAATTTCATGCTAAGCAAATTGTTGTGCTTAGCAGCTCTATGAATTGGGCCCTGATTGTAACAAATAACTTGACACTTGAGTTGAGCTTCTTTTTTGAGATTCACAATATTGCATCTATGTTTTCACAGACAATTTGTTTTTATGGAGATGCCACTGTCCAACCCTTTTATACTAAAAAAAAACATGTTGTAGTTTTATGTAGAAATGATGCCAAAGGATATTTGTCTTCCACTGGGCCTGATACTTCCCATGCTCCTGGGGCTGATTTCACATAAGAGTTAAGACCGATCTTAACTGTGTGTTGATGTTAACTGCTAAGCAAAGTGTGATGTCACAACACAAATCACTCATCTTAAGATGAGTCTTAGTGCTTTGTGAAATTGAACCCCTGGTCTTGTTTCTGGAAATGCAAATAAACCCAAAGATCTGGACTCTTGTGGTATGCACCAGCTAACCATGGATACATCCCTTGATCTTTAAGTTGATATTGTACGTAATATTTGCGTATTGAGTGTTATGTTCGAGCAGCACCAGCCTCATTTACAAGTCATTTACTGAAATATGATGCATTTCTGTTTGTGACCTGTGAACGTGTTCAATAAAACCTTAGATCTGAAAGAATGCTGCTATTAAGTACTACCTGCGTGGAGGTTAAGAAATCTCAGGTCGTAGTTGGGAAGCAGGACAGTTCTTGTCAGGACTAAGTAGTCTCCCGAATTCTGAAATCTACTCTGTGGCAGTAGAATAATTAGCAAGACAAGTTCTGAAGGAAAAAATATACGCAGCAGAGTAGATTTATACTCGTGCGCAAACTGAATGTATATTGATACCTCACTATGCAATGCCTCGAAACCCACAAAAATAAATGTGTTCATGTTTGCTGTAACTCCTCTGGTGGTTCTACAGTGTAAAGGCTCTCATTGCTGACTGCCAATACGTTCTTGCAAGCAGCCTGTACACTTTGTGGCCACTAGAGGGCAAGGCGGTGTACTAATCTCAAAAAGAAGATGTTGCTGGAATAATAAACATGAAACTAAAGTTAGAGTGGTTTGTTTTTATTGGCAATACGCACTATAGAAAAACATCCCTAGGCAACCACATAGTTGCTAATAAAAAGTACGTTGTATATATTTGAGTTTGATTTTTTTATTATAAGATTTAAATAGTAAGCATTTATTTCAATTTTATGTGAGGTTGGTTTTTTAACGGCTAATTTTATTTGTACATACTCTTGTCGAGGGTACTTTAGCTTCAGCAACAATCTCCCCTTTTTAATTAAATGAACTTTAAATAAACCTTGTAATAAATGTAAAGAGAATGGAGAAATTTCAATTTAAAAAAAAAAAGGGTAGAAAATTAAAAAGCAGCGCTACAACAGGCTTTTTTTCAAGACAACAGTATCCACTCTTTATGCAGTTGATGTCTCGAACCATGACCAACTATCTTTCAGGGCCAAATTTCATATTGCTGCATAATCTAAAGCAGACAACTCTTCTTAAAAATGCTGTGCTTAGCAAAAATAGGCAGGGCACCAATCAAAGAATGTGCATGTGACATGGTAATTTGGCTGGTAACCTTATCCTAAATAAGCATTATTTAGTTGTGCCTAGCTACTTGTTATGCTTAAGCAGCTTTATGAAACTGGGCCCTGGGCCTAATTTCATAGAGCTGCTTAAGCATAACAAGTAGCTAAGCACAATAAAGTTATGCTTACCAGAGTAAGGTTACCAGCCAAAATACCATGTCACATTGACAATCTGTGACTGGTATCCTGCTTATTTTTGCTAGGCAGAAAATTGTTCAGCAATATTTGCTGCTTAAGCAGCTCTATGAAATTGGCCCCAGGACTTTATGTGCGATCATATTTAAATTTATAATGTGGCATGGTGAAGGATAGGTCAAGAAGCACCTTGTCAAAAACTCTAAATTAATTATTTTATGAAAAGAACCAAACTATTCTTCAAAGATTTTTAACATGGAATGCTTCTCACAAACCATTTCAGGGCCCAATTTCATATAGCAGAAAATATTGCATACAAATTAGCAGGATACCAGTCACACATGGAAAATGTAACATGGTATTTTTGCAGGTAACTTTATTCTTGTAAACAACATTTACTCTTTGTGCTTAAGCAGCTCTATGGAAGTGGGCCCTAAGTAAGACTTAGTTAAGCAATCTAATGAAAGTACTTTAGTTCCCAGTTGAGAGAAATGTTTAGTACGGCAGGTGGATTGTGCCTTTGATGATACATGCGTCGAATTTTGCACCAGTCAGAGGATGTCACGAGAAAGATATTTGGCTATAGGGCCATTGTAGGGTTGAGTTTTCAAAATGGCTGCCATTGCTTGTTATACAACCTATATTTTTTCAAAGGACAACTCTGGGATGGCCCTCTAGCCAAACATCTTTCTCATCAGTTATGATCACATATCATGTGTGCCAAAATGCAATTCCTGTATCATCAAAGGCAGTTCCCCCCCCCCAAATTCCCCTATCTGCCCCATCAGTATAAAACAAATTTGAGAAATTTGTATTCTGAAATTGATGTTTGTTTCTTTTTCAGTTACTTTAAAAATATTATGAACTTCCAGAAGTTTGATCCATTCATGTTGTTTTCTTTGATTGAAAAAGTTAAGAATGTTATCAGTTGATTTGTACATTGAGCAAATTAAATCTAATGGGCATTGTATTATATTTTATATTAAAATAAAGAAGTTATTTCTGCAAGGTACATCAACCAAATTTATTTTTATGCCAGCGTAGAAAACATGTACTCGCACAATGGGTTTAGATTCTTTGAGGGAATTTCTTTTGTAAATTGGCATTGGAGTTCGTTTGTTAAGACAATATTTAATATTTAAACTTTATTTGTACCCTTGTGCTGGTCTGCGGGAAAATAAAGTTGCAGTGAGTTTGAGGTTTTCATATAATAAGTAGTTCTTTGGGTTTACTTTTGTTTCTCAGTGTGTAGAGGGACCCAGAATTGACAAAATATCTAGCCAAAAGGGGTGCACCTTTTTTCAATTAAACCGTTTTCATTTCTCTTCAACAAGCCCCTTTTCAGCACTTATATTCCATTTTCCTTTTTTTAATAAGATAATCTGATGCAAGTGTCTTGCTCTGTAAAATTTTAATCTCAAAAGTCCAGATTTCAAATGTTGGGGCGGGGCATGTACCCCCCTTCCCCCAGGCGTGCTTTCCCCCGCCCCCCCTTTGTTTATGCAACTGTCAAATTTGTGTTCCGCTTGGGTTTGTCGGGCCAAGGTGATAAGGCATTTGTTCATAGAGTAATCACAACATGGGTAGAATCGGAAGCATAAATATTTACATATTTGCACGGCGACTGCATGGTATAAAGTAAATGGTAACGGACATGGAAAACTATTCTTGAAATATTTTTGCTAGAAATGAGTTAAAAATGAGTGATATTGTGATTTAAAAACCTGTTGTTTTAAAACACATTAGGTTTTTTCTCACTATTTTCTCGCGACTACAATGACAGTTTGAGCTTCAAGTTTTGTTGTTAAATGTATATGTTGGGTCACATATGTGCGGATATTGGTCTTTGACAATAATCACCAATGTGTTCGCATGATGCTTACAGGTGTGCAGTGTTGTGACTACACCTGGTCGGCTCAAACCAGCCACTGCCAAAAACACCAGAGCAAACCCCTTCTCTTATCAATAAGTGTAAGTGGGTTCTAATCACACAACGAACAGGACCTATGGCTTTACGTCCCATACGAACTACAATGCAATAATCTTTAATTGGCTTGCTTAAGGACACAAGTGTCAAGACCAGGACTCGAACCCACACTCTGCTGCTCAGAAACACTAGAACTTGAGCGCAGTGCATTTGACCGCTTGACCACGACACGCCACTAACACAACCTTGACTCTACGAAAGTTATATATCTCCTAGGTAAACAATAATCAAACAAGTTAACGCAATGGAGTAATAATTGGTAAAAAGACACTGGGTTAAAGGTTAACTTGAGTTTCCATAAAATTTTATTAGAAAATCTGTTTAAATGGTGTAAGTGCAAACCACAAAAACTTACAGCAGGGTTTGCAAATGTAACAATAAGTCGTTTACAGTGTTTCTTGTTAAAATAAGTACATTTAATCAATACATTTATGACACGATCTGGACAGTAAAACATTGCACCGCTCAAAGAAACAAAAAATTTTGTAGTTTTTTTTATTTTTTTTTTAAAACAAAATCTGTTCATAAACTATAAATCGCAAAAGTATTGTTTATAAAAAAATTGTTGAAGTTAGGCTTTCATTCAGAAGAGAGTGTTGTGTTTCTCTAAACGATAAAAAGTGGGAAGTTTTTTTTTTTTTTAATGCATCAAATTTAGTCATTTTTTCTATGTGCATCATTTGCAGATTGATGTGGTCGTTCATGACCTCATGTGTTAAAATTTCGGTTTGTATATCCTGTGACAAAAGCATGTTTGCATTTGGTATATACACTTGTATCCCCCCACATTGTATCAAAATCAGAGAAACTATCACAACACTTCAAAATACCAGTTTCTCTACCCCCACCCCCCCCCCCACCTCTCCACAATTCTTTTGTGAAATCAACTTGGATATTTGGGCAAGCATCACTGGAATTCACATAAACAGGAAATGACAAACAAGTTCGGTTAAAGAAATTTAAAGGTGCAGCGGTTACATGTCTCATTCAAGTGTAATATGTGATGGACATTTTCACAAAAATATATTGATTTATAAATATACACATGTAGTGTAAAATCCTTTTGGGGGGGGGGGTGAGGGGTTTGTTATCATACCTTTAAATAGTGCCTGTAAATCATGTCCACAAATCTTATATGAATAAATGTTCCTACTCAAGTTGAATTTAAACCGGAAACATCCTACAGCTCATTTTACAATGTATCTAGTCTTACTTCCTGTTAAATTACTATAAAGAAACCGTGTCTTCATGAAAGCCTAATGTCCGCATACATGGAAATTTTGATAATTAAATTTGCAATTTTTTTTCCATATTATTTATTTAGCCATTAGTAAACAAACAAAATACTGTTATTGTCAGCGGTTTTCACAAAAGTAGGCAGGAACTTGTACTCTCACACACTAAAGGTTCAATATTTATTTTGTCACTCATATTTTTGCACCAATTGACTACTGTCTGCCACACTTGCCATTTTGGGAGTCAACTTGCACATAAAAACCTATGGTGAGCATGTAAAACACCTTGTAGCCGAAATATTCACCATACACTGTATAACACTATACAATTGTTGCCTGCTGTGACATGGTCCATGGTGTTTGGTACACCCTCGGGGCAAATGGCACCCTCGGCTTTCGCCTCGGGTGCCGTTTGCCCCCGAGGGTGTACAAAACCCATGGACCATGTCACAGCAGGTAACAATTGTTTTGTTATACCTCTGTCTTGAATTCTCAGTAATATTTTCCTCATCTAAAGGACTCCAGTTTCATCGAAACGATTATAATCGCGATCCTTTGCTGCACAGAAAGTTGTACGACGCGCGCGTGCTTGAGAGGAGAGTGGTACATGGATATTTGTTGCCCGCTCATGTGATCGTTGTGCGCCAATAAAAATACAGCATTCAAGACAGAGGTATAACACACAGGGACACTGACTCCCAAAATGGTGCAACCAAGATTGTTGTGATGATGGTGTCAGGTGAATTGGGTCAATACAGCTTAGAGCAAGTTCGAGTGCGGTCACTATAGTCGACCATTGGTTGATTTCGTCTGGTACCCAGGATGTATTGAATGCATAGGTAACCATGGAACATTGACCAGTGGTTGACAAATGGTTGCCACCCGAACTTGCTCTTAGGGGTTGTTGATGAAGTACTTCTTCTTTTTTCTCGAAGTCAAAAACTTCATAACATTCTCAGGGTTTACTGATACGAGTATCAACTATTAATAATAATACTTTTCTAAAACCACCAATGTATTATTTAAATGGAGTTAATAAAATTGCTTGTTTACTTCTCATTAAAAGGCAGTGCTAGCAGCTGCAACAGCACACAAAACAGCTTTTAAAAAAGTTACAATTACAATACGGTCTTCCACCATGTTTGAGTTACTTCTCACAGGGCGATATTTTATATATTTTTTTGCGGTCAATTTCAGCAACAACATTCAGATTCACGCATTTTGCCCTTATTTTGATCGAACCAAAGGGTTTCTTTTTTAGCTACATTGCATTCAATTTTGCTTTCGTGCACACGATTTCATTCTTTCTCACTCAGGTTCGTTTTTTAGTCATTCAAATTTATTTCATTTATAGACCTTTCTATTGCAATGTCACAGCCCGAGTTTTTGCGAACCAATTAGTTGGAAAACTATGGGAAGCCATTAATGCAAAACAAAAACAGATAGTCACAGTTTGCAACAATGTAAAACAAATATTCAAAAATAGTGTTGGATTTGTTGGAAACAAGGCAACATATATTTATTTTATTTGAAAGTTTGCAGAAATGCTTAATTTGGTCACAACATCCGTTGACACGATTGAATGTTTTGCTAACATTCGGCCATCCATGCCAAAGGGCATTTTGGTTATCAACGATTAACCACTATTCAGTTGAATTTCTACTACATATTTACAACTGATAAACCCGAATGGTGGACCATGTCCTTTGCAGCTGCCTTTTGCGGAATTGAATGAATTTGACTAATCTTATTTAACCAGTGAATACTAAGCTGCAGAAAGTGAATTAATCCTTTTTCCGGTTGAATGCTGATGCAATGGAGCATTCATTTTCAAACAAAACTGAATGAGCTAGGTGTTGATTTCAATGAGTTTTTTGTTGAAATTGGCCGAGAAATCTTCTAGTATAAAAAAATATTTTTTAAATGAATGAAAAATTGAAATCAAATTTATTATAAATGTTATTTACTTTTACGAAATTGAGCGGCAATGTGGGTGGCATTTGATAAGCGTTACTAAACTGCCGTTAAAATAAATTGTTCACTCGTTGTCGTATCTATATACAAATCTTAATTTTGCAACAAGTTTTTACAAAAATACTTGCGAGGTCATACATAGACTGAGAAATGGCCCCGTTTCATTTAACTTATGCATCTAGGTTAAATGAAACAGGGCCATGTCTCATCCCCTTTCTAAAAACATCTTTCAATGTACAATACATCATTGTTTTCCAGAAAATATCTAATTCACTCCCACTCACTTCTAGTTATCTGTACAAATTTCATTACACTTTGGTGATTGTCTTTCAAATCAAATGTCAAACACGGGTTTATTTTTGTCCGTGGTTTTGTGTGCATTATAGTATAGTTAGAGCCAATGCCCAAACTGAGGTTTGGAGAAGACCCATTTTGTTAACAACACAAGATTCATTTTGCACTCCTGTTTGTTTTTATCATCTTATTTCATACATATATATTGTGCATTGAGTGTTAGGCTTTTAAACTGACCATAAAGTAATATAAATTAACCAAAGCAAAATTGTTTGAATTTTGCCAAATTGAAATGGGTTGGAGCTGTCTCATCCACTTCAAGACACTGGACACCTTTGGTAATTGTCAAAGACCAGTCTTCTCACTTGGTGTATCTCAACATATGCACAAAATAACAAACCTGTGAAAATTTGAACTCAATTGGTTGTCGAAGTTGCGAGATAATAATGGAAGAAAAAACACCCTTGTCACACGAAGTTGTGTGCTTTCAGATGCTTGATTTCGAGAACTCAAGCGTGAGGTCTCAAAATCAATTCAAATATTTTACTGAGAAATTACTTCTTTCTCAAAAACTAGGTTACTTCAGAGGGAGCCATTTCTCACAATGTTTTATACTATCAACAGCTCTCCATTGCTCATTACCAAGTAAGTTTTTATGCTGACAATTATTTTGAGTAATTACCAATAGTGTCCAGTGCCTTTAATGGCCATACCAAAGATTGTTTCAGTTTCTGGTCCTATTAAGTGACCACTTGCATCGACGCCACACGTGGCTACTGTCCGACCATAGTCTACCATTTTGGCCGTCAAAATTGTATGTCAAGATATATTGCGAGTCTAACTGCCCGTGCATCGCCTAAAATGCACCCTGCACAGTAACACACAGGGAATCTGACTCCCAAAATGGCACGAGCCAAGATTTATTGTGAGATGACAAAAGGCAAATTTGGGACAATATATACAATAACAAATTCACTCTTCATCCACAACTAAAACTGGCCAAATCTTTGAGTTTACACATGCCCCCATTCAAGTAGGCTTAGGCAACGTCTGAATGATTTGGCTTCGGGCAGTGGCTATGGCCGGAACGCCCAAAAGTCCTATTCTCCAATGTTGTCATTGCAGCCAACGGTCATTAGTCGTAGCCGAAGTCACTCGATGGACAGGGCTTTAGTGAGTTTCTTCCCTCCCTTTTACCTCTGTGGACCCCGGCTGCGGTTCAAATCCCGCACCGGAGCCCAACATGTGAATTAGGTTTCCAGTCCCTAACCCATTTTAATTTGGGGTTTTTCTCCCCAAAATGAAATTTCTTCATCTTCTCTACACGTATCTTAAGTATCTTACAGTGCAAGGTTTCATTACCCGTTAGATATAATACTAATCAACATGTGATTTAGGTTTCCAGTCCCTAACCCATTTTAATTTTGGGGGTTTTTCTCCCCAAAATGACATTTCTTCATCGTCTTGACACGTATCTTCCCTGTTGATCTTACAGTGCAAGGATTTGTGACCATCAGATTAATACTAATCATATAGAATAATAATAATAATGCAGGCACATGCATTCATACCCATTGCAAGCGTTGGCTTTACTATTTTAGCCACGAGCAGATAAAGAGGTCAGAGGGAATCGTTTCTCCAAATGTTATACACTATCAACAGCTGCAGTGCTTTTTTATCAAGTCAGTTTTTATTGCCATTAATTTTTGGAGTAATTACCAAAGGTAAACCCTCCCTTTATAAGTGTAAACATAGAGGTTCACAGATTTGTACATAACTTAGATTGTATAAAGATGGTCATGGGGGAAAACCCTCCCTTAAAATAGTTCCTTGAAATGCAAAGGGGCATTTTTAGGCATGATGGACACATCACTGGGCAGTATTTGGTTTGGTAAGTTTGTCTGTATACACCCAAACCAAACAGTGCACTCCTATAGTGTCCGCCATTTCTCAAAAAGGCTAACAGTTTTTCCGGAATGAGTAAAACAATTAGAGCCCAATGACCGATTGAGCTTAAACTTTCACAGGTTTGTTTATGTCATGTATATGTTGGCTCCACATACAGTGTGGATACTGGTCTTTGACAATAACCACCGTTGTCCATGTGCTTTAGGGCATTCATACAGCTTAAATCCAAAGACAACTAATGCATACTTCAATTTTACAGGATAATTATACAGGATAATTATACAATTAATTGGTTAACAAACATTGTTACAATAGGCACTGTTTTAAAAATACAAAGGCACAAAGGTTTCCATGGTTACTGGAATCTTCACTGTGGGGTACAGAGTTCGGCCAGGGGCAACAGTTTAGAGATTTGTAAATCTGAAAATGTTGAGTCCGAGGATGCGAAGACGATGTTAGAAATGTTCTCAGAAGACTGTCAGAATGAAGAGGTGACAGCAGACTTTACCAGTTAAGCCAATAATAAATGGAAATAATGCCAATGCTCAGAACTGAAGTAAACGATGAAAAATTACCAGGGCCAAAATTTCATAGAGCTTCTTCAGCAGAAAATATTGCTGAACAGTTGCCTGCTAAGCGAAATGAGCAGATACCGGTCACAAGTTGCACATGTGACATGGTATTTGGTGGTAACCTTATTCTGGTAAGCATACTTTTGTTGCGCTTAGCTATTTTTTGTGTGCTTAAGCAGCTCTATGAAATCGGGCCCTGGTACGTCTTGTGCCACCTAGCGTTTTACAGTCCCCCAACTGATAAGTATTAAGCCAGGGAAGGATTTCAGGAGAAAGTAATATTCTGCGTACCAGTGGTAAAAAATTGGGGGGGGGGCAAAAGCAGGGGGAAAAGACATAACTTGAAAGGGGGCTTTTGATGTATCAGACCATTCATTAGTGCATTATTTTTATCATTTTGGGGCAAAGAGGGGGGTGGTAAGGGTTCCAAGCGGGGGTTCTTTTCAAAGGGACGGGAGGGGGAGTTTCAGGCCACTGCCTGATGTACCCATCTTGGTTTCCCAAGACTGTCCGTGGCTGTGTTGTCGCTACAATCTGTGGAGGCATTCTGGGCCTGTCTAAGGTTGGCAGCATGTCAAAAGACAGTGAAATAAGTTTGATTTCATACTTTTCAAATCAGGAAGTGAAAAAAAAAACCTTCCCAATAAAAACAATATTCACAACTGCTCATATGACAAACTTCCCTTCTGTTTTAATATTACTAAGCTAAACAGAAAAAAAAGCTTGTTGAAAATAATTCCTGTTTCTCATCGCATCATAAAAATGTCCAAATTAATCATATAAAATAATTTACAAATTAAAAATAAACACTGTACACAATCTCAAACATGTGTGTCTGCCCGATGAAGCTTCATGACCTCATCGTAATCAGGAGGTGGGGTTTCAGACCGCTGCCTGATGTACACATCTTGGTTTTCCAGGACGGTGTGGTAGGAGGGCGGACTGTCTACATACTCCATGGGTGTGTTGTCGCCTCCCGCCGCGGCCGATGCATTCTGGGCTTGTCTGATATGGGCAATGTGCCGGCGTAGGACATGTCTGTCCCACAGTTTGAGTGAACAGTAGATGAGACAGCTGATAACGATGAGGAGGGCTATCAGACCGTTGATGAGCACAACGATTAGAGGTAGGAAGGAATCTGAGGAAGAAGGACAAACAAAGACATTTACTCTCCTAATCTTCAAAAAACTCCACTGACCAAATCCACCTGGGCCCAACCTCGTCCCCATGGTTTACTTTATTTTTCCAACCATGTTTACAATAGTAAACCCTGGGAAGGAAACTCCTTACTTGGACCCTGATTGGACAACGACTTTACAATATTAGCATATGTTCCATATTCATAGTGTCTAGAAGAATTACACCGTATAGTTATTAAATCTTGTACCGGACCACGAGACTATGACGAACATGTGAATTTCGAAAAGCAGCCAGACTATTCTAATTTGTATCTGTATCCAAACATTTTGGATATGCAAATGATCCAATACCAGGGCGAGAGAGCGGTCAAACTCGTCCTGCTCGACACACCCTGGGGACGAAGTTGACCTGGGCCCAACTTCATGGCTATGCTTACCATAGCTTCTGCGCTTGCAATCCCCATTCTTCGCTTACAGGACAAGTTTCATAGTGTAAGCAAAGAATTCCCAGGCACATGGAGTACGCGTGCACACAAGCAAAAATTCTCTGCTAAAAACCTGTGAAACATGCTTGACGCAAGCGCGGAATTCCCAGAACTGTAAGCGACAATTCTTTGCTTACGGTAAGCAGAGCCATGAAATTAAGCCCTGGGCCCAATTTCATAGAGCTGCTTAAGCACAACAAGCAATGAAGCACAATAAAATCAATTAATCAAGGTACATGTCACAAGTACAATCTGTGACTGGTATCCTGCTTCTTTTTTTTTAAAGCTTAGCAGAGACTTGGTAAGCATAATTCTGTGCTTACGCAACTCTATGAAAGGGGGCCCAGTTTTTTTCATCTGGAATCAGCAGCTATTAAGGGAGACAAGTGAATATTTTGAAGCAGTTGTAGTTGTAATTGGAGTTGGAGTTAGAGTTAGGGTTAGTGTTGCAGTTCCTCTTACCTGCCGTGTCTGGATTCGTTGTGACAGGGGGGTCTTTATTCTCATGGCACTGAACACCAGCGTCTTCACTGTGCTCACAGTTGTGACTCCCTATCCCTTGGTGGGCACAGTCCAAGAGATCCGTCTCGTTCCCTATACACTCGACGTCATCCAGGAGGATGGGCCCGCTGCCCTCACCAAAGTATGCTTGGAACACCACTGCGGCAGCCCTGTAGTACCCAAGCTGCCGGCACACCACGTCGGCGTCGGCGTAATCCCAGTTGTCGTCGCAGACGGTCCCCCATTGTCCCTCATATGAAATCTCAACTCGCCCCTCATGGGGGAAGAAACCGTCTTTCAGACGGACTAGGAAATCTGCAAAGAGTTTTTGAAATTCATTAACCCTCTTGCTGTCTGACCATTCAATACCATTCGAGTGGTTTTGAATGAAGATAAACTATGCCAGCCTGAAATATGATACCATGAGGGAATGCATGTACACAGTATACAGTTAGTTCTGTGCACAGTTGTGCCACCGTACACAACCCTGGTAGTCGAATGGTTTCAAAAGGTTGGTCAACTCACTGGAAAATGTTGCCAAGAGTCACTGACAGTAGGAGGTTAAGACAGTCTTACATATGTACGCGATGACAGAAAAATCATTTTGGTGCAAAAGGTCATCATGAGTCGAGGTAGTGACTTCATGCAGTACATTTGTCGAACTTGATGTCAGGGAGTAGATCGGATGAATATGAAATAGCTTGCGGGTCTCGGACCCCCCTTATTCTATACCCGGAACCTCTAAAATGTTGCAGTTAAGGTTTACAGACTCTGCGCACCACCAGAAATTCAAAACTACAGGTTTGGACACAATGTGGACTATGTCTTTCTGTCTTTGGTGACTGCTTTACTTCTTTCAAGAAAATTTGAAGTCTCAAGGAGATTTAAAGAAAATCCTGAGACGTAAAGCTGAAGCTGTAGGTCCTGTGTAATGTGTAATGCACGTAAAAGTTTAGTTATGAAAATGTTTCGTTTTAGGTCCTAAAACCTGCTGAAAATGTTAACAGCAATGAGTTCGTCAAGACTTTGTAAACAAACGATTCATCACTTTGTGAAAGCGGTGACAAAAGGACTACAATTACCAGCGATAGTCAAAGCTTAGTCTCAAACACTGGTCAATCTCCAAGTCACAATCACTTGACATGGACAAAATTCAAAGTGTACAGACACATTCTAAGATGGCCCGCTGGCAGGACTCACCTGGCACTACGGTAGGCTCGCTATCGCTGCACTCCACTACAGCCAGGCGATCTGAACCGCACTCGTCCACTGTCGCAAACTGTTGCTGGCATTCGGCCAGTGATCCCTCCGTCCCTTTACATACGATATTGCTGATGAGTATGGACTTAGCAAGCTTCTGGAAGTCCTCCGCAAGATCTACAGGTAGAGCAAACTGAAAGCCAAGCTGTCTGCACGCAACCTTAGCAGCTGCAGCGTCCCATCCTTCACTGCATACAGACCACCAAGTTCCAAAGTAGTCGACTTCAACTTGGCCTCTGCATGAACCTCCTTCAGGAGACAGACGAATAATTGCTCCTGTTTGGGACAAAACACAATAAACTTTAAAAATACTTTGTCCCTTACTCAAAGTTCTCCGCGGATGTGAAGTGTGCTTGTCATGTTAGAGACTGTAGCCATAAAAAAAAGGCCCAGAGGTGGAGTGTTGGTCACGAATATGCCGGTAATTACTTGACCTACATGTAGGACAAATCTCAAGGAAGTGGCTTAGGATGTGGCTAACA
This sequence comes from Pycnopodia helianthoides, assembly GCA_032158295.1. Lineage (NCBI taxonomy): Eukaryota > Metazoa > Echinodermata > Asteroidea > Forcipulatida > Asteriidae > Pycnopodia > Pycnopodia helianthoides. Next base: position 7,168,820 of record CM063246.1, read on the forward strand.
CTTGACAAGTGGATTATACAATCCACACTCTTTAAAGACACTGGACACCTTTGGTAATTGTCAAAGACCAGTCTTCTCACTTGGTGTATCTCAACATATGCACAAAATAACAAACCTGTGAAAATTTGAACTCAATTGGTCGTCGAAGTTGCGAGATAATAATGGAAGAAAAACACCCTTGTCACACGAAGTTGTGTGCTTTCAGATGCTTGATTTCGAGACCTCACGCGTGAGGTCTCAAAATCAATTCAAATATTTTACTTCTTTCTCAAAAACTACGTTACTTCAGAGGGAGCCGTTTCTCACAATGCTTTATACCATCAACAGCTCTCCATGGCTCGTTACCAATTAAGTTTTTATGCTAACAATTATTTTTAATAGTTACCAATAGTGTCCAGTGCCTTTAAGTGCCTAACAACATTGATCTGTCAGGGCTCATCAACACCAGTTACCTGCATTTGGGGAGCTCTGATTGCTGCAAACAACACCAGCGTTCATGACACAGCTCCCACTAGTCGGGCCCTTACTCTGGCACTGCGCCAGGAACTCCTGCCATCTTGAACAGCTGAAATCCAACGACTGCCTCAGGTCCTTCGGGCCGGTCCCTCCCGTCTCCTTGGGATGGAGGGCCGTCGCCGAGAGCGCGTAGTGGAATCCGAGCTGCTGGCACGCAGCCATGGCCTCGTCTATGCCCCACTTGTCGTGACACACCGGTAGCCACTGGTTTCCATACAGGACTTCTACAGCCCCTTGGAAGGGCGACTCTCCCCCCACAAGCCGGACTGAACGTAAACAAAACAAACAAAACTTATGAAACTTCACGACAGAACAATGTCTCAAAATCATTGATTAAAGGAACATTACGAAGTTGGTAAGAAAAAAACTTGTAAAATATACTTTTTGATCACAGATTTACATAAAACTTACACGGTCTAATGATGATGATAGTAGAAAACAAAACATCCCTTGAAATATTTCTGTCTGAAATGCCATATTTGATGAGAAAGGAATAAACTAATTTTCCGATTGGAGTTTATCGCTCAGTGAGCGTTTTTATTCATTTGTTAAATCTATATGATTTCATGCAAATGTGTAATCGGTTTTTCACTATTTTCTTGTGACCCAGATGGCCGATCAATCTCAAACTTCTACAGGTTTGTCAGTTTATGTATATGGTGGATTACATAAAGTGCTTACACTGCCGGCAACTGTTTTGTTAGCAAAAACCAATAATTATATCGTTTAACCTGGTAGTGGTTTCTGTTGACAAAATACAGCAGCATCTTCTGCCCACTGACAGCTCTGCGTAAGGGGTTTGATGTGGGAGCACTGCCCAAGGTTGCTCTCATTCCCAGCACATTTAAACTCCTCGTTAAACATCGGACCCTGTCCCTGACGAAACTGTGCACCACCGATCGTCGCCAGACCCAGCGGGTCTGCATGTAGGAAACCTAGCTGGCGACACACCACATCAGCGTTGCTCGGATGCCAGTTACCAATGCAGACTGTCCGCCATTCCTCACCGACGAGGATTTCTATCCGGCCTTGATGAAGATATCTCCCCTCCACAATCCTGACGTGGATTTCTGAAAAGCAAATTCAATGATGGAAGTATTCAAATTAACGATTCACGCAAGTTTTAAAGGAACATTACAGAATTGGTAAGAAAAAAACTTGTAAAATATACTTTTTGATCACAGATTTACATAAAACTTGCACGGTCTAATGATGATGATAGTAGAAAACATCCCCTTGAAATATTTCTGTCTGAAATGTCATATTTGATGAAAAATGAAAAAACTAATGTTCCGATTGGAGTTTATCGCTCAGTGAGCGTTTTATTCATTTGTTGAATCTATATGATTTCATGCAAATGTGTAATCGTTTTTTCACTATTTTCTCGTGACCCAGATGGCCGATCGATCTCAAACTTCTACAGGTTTGTCAGTTTATGGTGGATTACATAGTGCTTACACTGCAAGCAACTGTTTTGTTAGCAAAAACCAATTCTGTAATGTTCCTTTAAAGAGGGCGCTCTTTATGTGAGCTGCTCCACTTTTTTTTAGTCTCTGTGTCGTTGGTTGTTTTAATCCTTTTAAATCTTCTTTGCCCATCCGTGATTATTTTAATTGTACATCATTTGAGAGCTGTTTGCCTGACATCTTGGAAGTGTTTTGGTGTACATTTTAGTCTGCAATTCCTTTACCCTTTTTACAATTTTTTAAAAAACTTTGTTTAAATTTTAAAAAAATAGAAAGTGATAATTAAAAAAAAACGCAAACACCATTTTTTAGTGATTTATTCACACCTTTCCCCATTTTTTAATCCACAAAAATACATTACCATTCTTTTGTGTCAGTGATTGCGAATCCCGGCCCCGGAGAACCCACGGACTGCTGGCTAAACACAGTCCGCATAAAAAATTACCCCCAAAAACCCTCCCCCACATCCACATCCACCGCATGGCATAGCCAATTTTCCTGACTCTAAATGGAAAAAAGCATGGCCAAAAAGGGCGGGTTGACTGTTTTTCAAACGAAATGTCACTCATTCAATTTGACAAAACAAAATTCTCGAAGACGCGAACTGAAAATTTTTCTACACAAGTACAACCACCCCGGCAGATTGCCACCCCGAAACAAACGGGCCCTCTCATGGTTTCAGACTTCCCGGTGAAAATTT